>JANVCC010000057.1:9160856-9456298 GCA_025345505.1 Todiramphus chloris collaris | reverse complement strand
AGAAAGAGGAAAAAAAAAAAGGGGGAAATTTTTGTTTGCTTCCCCTGCAGAAGCAGCCTGGTTAACGGCTGTGCCAGGGTAGAGGAGACCTGGTGGCACATGTGTTGCTGTACTGTGTGTTTTAGGGTGGAAAAAAATTGTAAAGGCGGCAGGTTGTGTTGTGTGGATCTAAAAAGATTTGCTGAAAATACCGGGAAGTGGTTGTGTTTGTTGCTTGTTTGGGGTTTTTTTTTGTTTGGTTGGGTTCTTTTCTTTATAAACTAAGAGAACAGTATGTAACCGTGAGATATTCTTTTGGCTTTTGTCACAATCTGTTTGGTCGCTACCTATAAAAAAACCCCAAAGCTGTCACCAGAGATGTGCACCTGTCGCTCGCCTCTTGCTTTGGGGGAAGCGGCTAATCGCAAAACTACTGCGTAAAGCCACCGAAATCGTGCGTTGATCGGGTGGTGGAGCAGGGCTCCGAGCTCTGTTGCAATAACGCTGAGTCCTTAGGCTGCTGTTTAAAGAGCAGTTAAGTGCCTGTGCCTGGTGTCTTCAGGGTGCCGGTAGTTCCTCTGATGGTTGTCAGTGTTTTCACAGCGAGGAGATGCCAGAGGTTCTGCCGGTGTCAGTTACGTCGGTCCCGTATTTGCAGCGCGGTCATTCACATGTGTGAAGTGTGACTCCTGCAGTGCTGACTTTGTAAATACCCTCCTGCCAAGCGAGGCCACCGCTACCCTGGAGTCTGGTCGGGTGTGGAACAGCTTTTTCAGCTTTCATAAGTATCGTTTCAGTTGTCTCCTTTAGTTGATTGGCACAGAAAATAATAAATTATTTATCTAAATTTAAGTTCACCTTTGTGATTAATTTAACAGAGACTCAGATTCACGCTTGATCGCACTAATTCAGGCTGAGCGTAGCAGTAAATGTGCAAGAAGATTTAAAAACAACGCTGGAAAAAACATCCCAAATCTTTCCTGTTTGTCTGGGACACTTCGCCACTGCTTAGTGGACGTTGCTGAAGTGCGGGCACGCTCTGGAGCACACAAAAATCGTGCTGTCAAAGCTTTCTCCTTCATGTGCTTGGGGAAAGAGAAGGAATTTCCTTGTGTCCCATGGACTGATGATTAGAAAGCTCTTCTCATTTTAGTACCGGTTAGGTCATGCCATTTGATTTTCAGCAGCTTGGCAGTTGGCCATTTGTGGTGTTGCGGTGATTAGTTTTGGGGTTTTTCTTCTTTTCAGTAGGAAGATTGTACACAGATCAGTTCGGGAGGCGTTGGGTGGTGAAGTGTCCCAGTGAACCTGGTGACCAAGTGGAAGCTTATGGTGAGCAAGTCAGGACAGAGGGTATTCTGACTGTTTCTTTTGACAGCATCTATAACGTGGCTGTTTATCTCCTCTCCATCACACTGCACTTGAGGAACTGTGTGGACCACCAGGAGAGAGTAGAGACCCGAGAGCTGCCAAATCCTGGAACAAATGTTCTCAGAGGAGAAATTACAGCAACTAGAGCTCTTCATAATAAAGAGGAAATTGAAAGGAGGTGTCTGAAAAGAAGGAGCAGAAAAACAGAAAATCCATGTTGGGTAGGAGTGGAAATAATTTGCTTATAGTGTGAGAAGAGGGGCTTGGTTAAGTGCTGGGAATCTTTTTACTGACAGTAAGAATAGTGAAATGCTGAATTATTTCCTGGGAAAGCTCTTCAATTTTCATTATTGGAAGCGGCTAGGACATGTTGGAGTGGCATCCGTCAGTTACGGTGGATGGAGAATTGAGCCTGTTCTGTGATGGGTCTTGACTGTCTGAGCTTCCTGAGTCTATAGGTTATGTTAGAAAACAGGTAGGAAGAGGTGGTATAATATAGGTATAATTAATAGAGTGATGTAGTGCATCTGGCTTGGGCTGCTTTTCCCCATGCAGCCCTCATGCTGCAGCACTGGGAGCTGGAGGGTGTTGGTAACACACCCGTGTTATCACTGCCAGTGCTCACACGGCACCAGAGGCTGGGGGGGCAAGATGGGGGAGAGGATACAGCCAACCTGAGCTGACCAGTGGGGTATTCCATACCATGTGATGTCAGCTCAACTATAAAGGGAGAGGGCAGGAGGAGGATGTAGGGGCATTCGTCTTTGTCCTCTGAGCAACTGCTACGTATTCTGGAGCCCTGCTTCCTGAACTCAGCCTGACATCGCCTGTGGACGGGAAGTAGAGAGTAACAACTTTATCTATCAAAATCCACAGCTCTTTTCTTTTCGTCTTATTCTCTCCCTGCGTGCTGTGCTGATGGGGGTTGGGGGGAGTGATAGAAGGGCTTTGTGGGCACCTGGTGCCCAGCCAGGGTTAACCCACCACAAGTGATTATATTAGGTTACTTCTCAGGATGGCTGGTTTATAGCCAGGGTGATAAATGGGCTTTCTTGAAATAGGGTGGAAATGCCAAATGGTCTTATGGATGAGTTCTTTCAAAAGTCCTGTGACTGGAAGAGCCTGGACCAATTGACCCACCTCTAGATGGTGAAGTGTGAACAACGAGGCTGTGCCAACATCAAATGGTAGAGGGGGCAAGGGCATCTGAAATTCAGAATAAATACTTCATTTATGAAGGGTCAGGTGGGAATACAGTGGTCTTGGGAGGTGTAGGGCTTGACTGAAACATTTGCATCTTCCTTGAGAGTTTTGAAAGCTGAGAGAGTTGGGAGAGGTCAGTGGGCTCAGCATGAACATGTGGGGTTGGAGAGGAGATGGTGAGTCTTCACCTTCTGTCCTAGCTGAGCAGTTAACACAGGATGTGAGAGGTCTTGGGAGGAGGGTGCAGAAAATCTGGATGAGAAATTCACTATCTTGGAATAGGAAGAAGCAGGCAGGAGGAAGTGTTGACTGGTATTTGTGCCTCTGAAAGCAGTGATGGTGTACCTTGCAGGATGCCTGCTGCAGGGTAAGGAGAGAACCAGCTGGCATAACCATGTTGAAAGTGGGGCTGGAGCATCCGTAGTGTTGGAAGAATATGTCAGAGCCGAATAAATGTTCTTACAGTAAAAGTATCAGAGTTTGCTTCCCATTCCACTCTCCCAGTCTCAGTTCCATGTATGAGAGAGTGGAAGATGCTTTCTAGAGGAGGAGAGGGAGAGAGTTAGCAAGGACTTATGCAGTGGAGAAACTGCTGGAGTAGCCTGGGGGGTTGTAATATCAGGGGGAATGAGTAGATGGCTCCAGCTTTGGAGATCAGTACAGCTGAACAGTTTGTAGAGTGAAACACCAATAGTATTGGTGTTTGTTTTAAACTGATAGCTGGATGCACTTCCTCGCTAGGAGGGATCTGTGGAGATCTGCTAGAAGGACTTGTGTGGAGGTGGGAGGTGAGAGACATTTTGGTTAATCATGCCAAGGTAATTTCTGCTGGTGGGAAGACCAGAAATGGCAAAAGTCAGCAGCAGTAAGCAAGATGAGGTGGAATAAAAGTACTGTGTGTGGTTTCTTTTTCTGTATGCCAGCTACACTCAAGAAGTGTAGCTTCGAAGCTTGTAGCTTCGGACCACAACAAGGATGTGTCATGTCAGTACAAATACACAACCCCGTGCACTGACTTTTTAAGCAATGGGAACAGGATGGGGATGGAGTCTCCAGTAGGTGATTAGGTGGCATTTCTCAGTCTAGTGGTGTTTGACAAGTTATCAACTGATGGGAAGCTTAGCAGCCATAAATCATGATGCTTACCTATTAATTAAGGCCTTCATCCTGCAATAATTTCTAGTGCTTAGTAAAAAACTTGTTGCTATTTTCCTGTTGGACAGCTTACCCACAGAGAAGTGTGGAGAGAGAATTATAGTGGGTATTCCTCAGAGGAAACTTACAGAATCATAGAATTGTTTTGGTTTGAAAAGATCGTCGAGTCCAACCATCAACCCAGCACTGCCAGGTCACCACTAAACCACATCCCTCAGCACCACATCTACACAGCTTTTAAACTCCTCCAGGGATGGGGACTCCACCACTGCCCTGGGCAGCCTGGGCCAGGCCTTCACTACCTTTCCGGGGAAGAAATTTTTCCTCATTTTCAACCTCAACCTCCCCTGGTGCAATTTGAGTCCGTTTCTTCTTGTTCCTTGGGAGAAGAGACCAACCCCACCTGACTCCAACCTCCTTTCAGGGAGCTGTTGAGAGCGAGAAGGTCTCCCCTGAGCCTCCTTTTCTCCAGGCTGAACAACCTTCCCAATTCCTTCAGCCACTCCTCACAAGACTTGTGCTCTAGATCCTTCCCCCCTTTGTTGCTCTTCTCTGGACACGCTCCAGCCCCTCAATGTCCTTCTTGGTATGAGGGGCCCAAAACTGAACCCAGGATTCAAGGTGTGATCTCCCCAGTGCTGAATCCAGGGGTATCATCCCTGCCCTACGTCCTGCTGGCCATCCTGGTGCTGATAAATGAAGCTCCCACTTGTTCTGGGTGCTGCGGGTGTTGAGGGTGAGCTGCCAAAGGTGAGTGCTGGAATGGTAGATCCTAGTGACTTCTCAGCCTAAAAAGGAAAATGTGAATGTAACTGAACTGCAGCCAAATTTCAGGTAGGTATTGGGCAACCTGCAAGTTTTTATCTCTCCTCAAGGTGAGGACCAGGGTTACTTGTTGTTCATCAGCCCTCCAAGCCAGGTAGGATTTTGGTGCAGGTAACCCAGTATTAAGGATGCACTAGAGAGTGTACCCTGCAAAGGTGAGCTTCCTCTGCACTGGGGAAAGGTATCCTGGGATGTGAGGAACCTTGGGAGGATGCAGTGGATCTTGTGTGGAAGTTGCCCTTCGTTTGCCAGAGGTTCAATGTGTATTTGTCGTTGCTTTTGGGTTTTTTGTTTGTTTGTTAGGTTGTTGTGTGTGTGCTCTGGGGTGGATTTTTTTATTTTTTAATTTTTTTGTGTGTGTATGTGTGTGGGTTTTCATTTTTTTTTGCATGTTGGGTTTTTTGTTTGTTTGTTTGGTTTTTCTGTGGTTTTGGGGTTTTTTACCCCCCTATGCTTTGACTGAAACAGTTGCAACATCAACTTCCAGAGAAGCTTGTTGCTTAGTTCTGTCCTTAATAATTTCCCTGATAGGCTCCCAAAAAAGGGCACCTCAAGCCCTTGCTGTCACAAGTAAAAGTTTATTACCTTACTGTTGCCTGTCTCTTGAAACAAATTTATTTAACAAGTGAAGCTTGGAGCTCACAAAACTCGGGTAGTGGCAGCGAGTGGCCGCAAGGATGGTGAGACTTGGAAGAATAGTTTGGTGTGGTGTCTGTATTTTTGCTGACAGTGGAAACTGGCAGACTGCTTTAATTAACTTAACCTTTGTTTTCCTGACCATGTGTTACTGCTGAGTGTAATCATCAAATGAATGATTAAAAAAGCCAAAGAAATGGCAGTGGTTTGAAGGGGGATAAACCAATTATTCACCCTGGATTGTTGGCTGCACTTGTTGCCTGCCCTGTTTCCCATGCTGGGACATCCACAGCAGCAGTGACATGTACTCATTCTTACAAGGCTAGATACATTTCTTTCTTTAGTTATTTATAAGAGAGGCTGAATTAAAAAGAAAATAAAAAAGCATTTCATAGCTTTTGGTGTACTCGTTCATTTGGTGACTAGGAAAAAAGTTTTATTTGTTAGTGTCCAGAAAAACATTCCAGGGGTCTCTTTATGTGAAAGACGAGTGTTATACAGGAAGGAATAGATGTTTGGGTTGGGTTTTTTTTTTTTTTGACAATTATTTCATGATGTTACCTTTTTATTTCTAACTCAGTCTGTGGGAATAATCAGGACTTTGTATGTAGCGTCTGTGATGGGAGAGGAAGTTGCTGCCATGGTAAGGTTGACCCAGTTGGTAACATAAAAATTTCAGGACTGCTCTTTTTCCATACTGAGAGTGTTTCTCAGCTGTGCTCAGACAGGCAGGGACGGTATAGCTCTCCTGACCACAATGTGGGGAAAAAAGAAAAAAGAGAAGAAAAAAACCCCCAATTTTTGTTGTTCGTTTTCTAAAGCTGTTTTTGACTAATCTTAAAGATGAAACTTTTTGCGAGATTAGGTCCTGCCCAGTCTTCAGGATAAAACGTAACTGTCATGACTTCATTTCAGATTTGTGCTATGAGTCACTTGTTTGCCATTCTATAAAATAGCACTGAAATGACACAAATCTGTAATTTAAATTACTCTCCTATTTGTAGGTCTGTGAAAATGTAGAAATGGATTTAGATTTTTTTGGGTGGCTTTATTTTGTGTGTGTTTGCTTTGCCTTTTTTTCTGTGTGTGTGGTTTTTTTCTTTTCTTTTCTTTTTTTTTTTTTGTTTGGTTTGGTTTTGTTCCCCTCCCCGCCTTCCCAATTTCCTTATTATTTATTGCGGTGTCAGCTGGTGGTCACTCTTCCTGTGATCCCAACTGGTGCTTCCTGCTTCCATGGCCTCTGGTAGCCCTGTGTGGGATGAGGAGGTGTCCTTGACAAACTTTGCTAGATGCAACTCTGTGCTCCGTGCTCACCATGGGGGAATACTTATAATCTCTGAAGTGCACTCTGGGTGAAAGACCACTTGTGATGCTGCTGATGTGGTTTTCATCGTATTTCAGTACTTGGTTTTTAAGGACAAATGAGAGCAATATGGCTTTAAGGACTGCTTTGTCCTTCAGTATTTAATGGTGAAAAGAAAATGACTTGTCCCTTTTCTATTAAAGTTTTGGCAAAGGGTTTTCTTCCTGTTATTAAGGTCTCAATTGGTCATCAAAATGAGGTGTTGTTTTAATGAAGATGAAAATACGCAGCACTTGAATGGGGTGTGGAGTTATTTTCCAGGAGGGCAAGCCTATGGCGTATCGCTTCTGTCTCATGTAAAATATGAAGCATGTCCACTATCTCTTTTTGCATTCTTGGCAGCTCTTAAGGAATTAGGAAATGTAGAACGACTTGCATAAAGGGGGGGGGGGGGCGGGGAATGCGTTGAACGAGATTGTTGCAGCAATTCGCTGTTGTTGGCTTTCCCAGGAGGAAAGGACTGCCATGCAACAAGGAAACTTGAAAAGTTCTGAAACTGCTTATTGGAATAATTAAAACTTGATTTTTTCACTTGGATTTATAACTTCGGAAGGATCTAGTGGGGGGGAACCACCATAAAAAAACCCAACAAACAACCCTCTGCATTCTTGCATTCTGTCCTGCAGCTTGCTGAGAATAAAGTAACTCCCTCTGAAGTCATAGCCTAAGAAGTTTTATGGGGTTTAAGAAGAGCTTTGTGGAACATATTACTGTTTTGAGAGGATTTTGGAATAATGCTATGGTAACAATTTTGATTGCTTCCATCACGCAGATCCCAAGACATGTATGTAGCTTGCTGCTCCTTCTGTTATCTAAAGCTTAGGTAGACTCTAAGTGGTGTGAAGGTGGAGAAACAGGGCAAGGGAGAACGGTTGCCAGCTAGAATTGGTAAGCTTTGGCTTTGTGATGTACCTTGGAGCAGCATCTGTTCTGCTGTATGTGTGCAGGAGTTGGGGACACCTGAGCACTCTGACAGATGGGTACTGCAGAACAGCTGAGTATGGAGTGAGTTGAGGACGCCTTTGCCACTGGATTTGTCTTTGTGGATATACATGGGTTGGGAAGAGGAACGCAAAATAACTGGATTCTTAGATCCAAGTGCATGCAGTTGCAGGTGGGGAAGGCAAGTTCACCGTGTGGCTCATGAATGAAGTGACCATAGGGTCAGCAGCTGGCACACAGTAGCCTTCCCTTCCAGATTGTAAGGGGAGTTTCCAGTTCGTCCTCCAATTTTCTAGGCCAGTTGCTGGAAAAGCATCTAAAATTGCTCCCCGTTTGCCCTGTTCTGTGTCACCGTATTACCTTGGAAAGCACTGAGCCAGGCAAAGCTTTGCTTGTTTTATTTTGTTATGAAGAATGCCATGTTACATTAAGCTGCATAGTGAGTTTATTTGGACAAGCTCACGTCCATTATTACCATACTTTGGAGCTGCTAAGGAAAAATGTGCTCCCTGACTGTAGTGATGGTGATGCCTTGTTACTATGAGACTTGTGTATTTTGGAAATCTCTGGAAAAGCTACTTTAAGAACTGTTCAGTTAGAACCTGACATATGGTTCTTGTAAATATGTGGCTTCGTCAATGATTTGTAAAAGGTATTGCTCCCAACGAGCAGGAGGTACTCCCCTGACATATGGGCTTGCTCACTGTCAGATGATAGGTGAATTGGTGGGATCTGCTGAACCGTGACTGTTTATTCCTTGTCAGCTGCTGTTGTCCTGTACGTGGTTTCCTTTGTGTGCCTACTTGTTGTTTGACTTATGGACTGTATGGTTGGACTTCAGTGACAGTGAGTCTTCTGCGTAGTTACTCTAGAAGCGACGATTTTAAAGGCTACTCTGACAACTGAAGATGTTAAGAGAAAATGAGGTGTCTGAGCACAAGAGCAATGCAAGAATTTTTCAAGTTGCATGTTAGAAAGCAGTAGCTGGCCTGGGTCTGCCTGATGGGTCTTGTGTAGAACTTTTCCTATATGACTATTATATAGTCATTGAGCAGGTAATGCTGTGAACAAATGGATGTACCACATCCCATTCATGTTTTCTGGTTCCAGACAAAAGGCAGACACAGTCAATATGCAGTAACCCTTTTAAAGTCATTTAAATTAATTGGGAACCTGTCTGAAACATCACAGAGATTCTTGTGTGGGGGTTAGATGGGAGGGAAGTCTGGCAGAGAAAGCAATTTCTCCCTGAAATAACAGTGAACTGAAAAAGTGCAGAGATTTCCCAACGGAGGTGGGGGGGGGGGAAGGCAGTTTCTTTTTTGGAATGAAAATGCCCTAATTTATCATGTGACTTGGGAAATCCTCTTGGCTTCCTGCAGAGGGGAAAGGAGGAGTTGAACATTTTGTCGGCATGGTAGAGCGTGGCATGTTTGTGATGCATAACGGCATCTGCTGCATAAAGAGCTCCCAGGGGAGCTTGCTGCAAGGCTATTGCCCTTATCAAGGGACTCGTTTCTAGGGTAGTGATAACAGAGATTCCATTGTCTAAATATTTAGTAGATTTGATAATTACACTAGTACAGTGCTGTCTGATTTCCTTTCAGTTTGGGGATATTGTATTTCAGAGGAGAGTAGGATTCTTCACTTGGACTGGGATGTAGGGGATTCCAGAGAACCAGTTCCAGTCTTTATCTTAAGACCTGTATTACAAGCAGTGTACACTACTAGTGATGAAATGAGCACCAGATAAGCTGCTCTTGTGCTTTACAAACTGCCTGGAAAACTTAGAACAGAGTGTCCTTTGGCTTTCATTCAGTCTGTGGTTGGTGCAGTGCATTGCGCGGAAGGGCTGAGGGAGCAGAGACGTTGCTTGAGACTGTTTCCAGGCAAGGGAAGGCGCTAGGAGTAAGCATTACATGAATGTCCAAACTCCAGATTGGCTGCAGCATCACGTGAGGTTGAACAGCCTGGCTGACTTGCAGCCTACAAAATCATGGAATCCTAGAATGATATGGGTTGGAAGAGACCTTAAAGATTGTCTAGTCCGTTGCCCCTGCCGTGGGTAGGGACACCTCCCACTAAGCCAGGTTGCTCAAGACCTCATCCAACCTGACCTTGAATACATCCAGAGATGGAGCATCCACAACTTTCCTGGGCAACCTGTTCTAGTGCCTCTTCACTCTCAGGGTGAAGAACTTCTTCCTAATTTCTAATCTAAATCTCCCCTCTTCCAGTTTGAAGCAATTACCCCTCATCCTATCTCTACAAGCCCTTGTAAAAAGTCTCTCCCCAGCTTTCTTGTAGGCCCCTTTCAAATATTGGAAGGTTGAAATGAGGTCTTCGTGGAGCCTTCTCTTCTCCAGGCTGAACAACCCCAACTCTCTCAGCCTGGCCTCACAGCAGAGGGGTTCCAGCCCTCCCATCATTGCTGGGGCCTCCTCTGGCCCTGCTCCAACAGGTCTATGTCCGTATCAGGTTGGTTAACTGGAGATAACTTTACTGCTTCCCAAGAAGCTTTTGCATTAATAGAGGTTATTTTTTTAATCACTTAAAAGGGTTGTTGCTAGAAATCGTACTCTCCAAAGGCGTGTTACAGTGCCGTACTGTGCATGGAATTTACTGGCCAGGCAGATGAGGTGAGGCTCTGAAAGGAGAAAGCTTTTGAAACATTTCCAGTTAGTCTCACTGCAGACTTGTTCTGTGGTTTTGTATTGTCTGAGTTTGTTTTGTTGGGGTTTTTTGTCACCTGGAGAAGTGGTGTTCAAGGGAGAAACCATTGCACATTGATCCATCCATTCCTAGTTGCTTGGCAGAGTGATGCCAGTCTGATTGCTAAGTAACAAGAAGCCGATGGTCCAAACCAAAGCTTTGATTTGAAGTCAAAAAGCCATGGATTTCTGTGACCGCAAAAAGCTGAATAGAGTGATGGTGTTCAAGAATAATTTAATCTTAAGAATAACTTTGTCTCAAAGATAAAGAACATGACTCATCTTTGCACACGTACTCATTAAAAATAAATCACAATTTTGAATCGGCTGCTCACTCTTGTGTGTAGGAGTGACCATTTCCATATTTCCTTTTGGCATTTAATGCTCAAGAGAGTAATTTTAAACAAACGGTTTTACAAAGTACTCCCCTTCATTATTTAGCTAGATTGAGTAGGGAGGGAGATGAGACTATGCAGATATGGTCTTTTGAGCTAGCCAGGAGGCTGTGAGTAAGGGATGTTGTGAGAAAAGCATTAATACCACACAGGCACTTGTGCAATGAATTGTTTTGTAAATAGCATTTTCAACAGATGTTGTTTTTTATCTTTCCCCAAACGTGGGTTGTTTCGGTTGACTGTTCCCTCCTGTCATTCAGTTTTTCTCTTCGTAGCAGCTCCTTTTCTTGTGCTGCGTGTCTGCTTGTAATTTATAGCATCAGGATATTTTCCTTTTGCAGCCAATGATGCACCCATCGTATCTGTTGCAGGACACCCTGCTCTCTCCTGTACCAAGCGTGCTGGTAAAGCACAGCTCCGGTTTTGAGTGCAGCACACAAGGCTTTGGATCTAGGGCAGTGAGTTTGGTGGAGCTGCTGTTTTCATGACCTACTTCTTGGGCAAGCATGGAAGTGAAAACTGCTCTTGGTGGCTCAGATGAGAGATTTGGGCTTTTTTTGTCTCAGGCTGAAAAATAATCAGACTCCATTTTGATGCAGTCTTACTCCTCAAGGTTAGGAACTGTGTGTCCCCTGAATGATTCAAGTATCAGTGGAGAGGAGAGGACTAGACAAGAACACCGAAGCCTAGAAGAGGGTTGCTTTGGGGATTTAAAACAAGCACTCTTACCCTAAGGAATTAGTTGTCATTGTGGTCTGGCAGATGTAATTAATTTCTTAGTTTGTCCTTTGAGGAGAGGTAGATGTGTAATTGACTCATCCTAAACACTTTTATCCACGTTTTTATTTCCATTTAGGAGATTTGGCAAGAGTTGTAAAGCTGAATTGCTGTGATTAGCCTGACATTTTCTATAATAGAGTGCACCGTGGAGGGCTGTTTATTCTTGGAATTGCAATGTCAAAGTGCCGTGGCACTTTTCGAGGCGGTATTTACATAAGTTGTGTGGATTTCTACACTAGGTGGAATCTGCATTGCCGTGTGACAGGCAAATCATAGCTGTATCTTCATGCTCGTGGTGTATCTGAACTAGTTCCTGTGTGGTTGGTGGCAGCACAGAGCAAAACTTGCCTCCTCCAGGATGTGATCTTCCCAGCCACAAGTTAGAGCTGATGATTCTTCAGGCAGGATTCTGACTCATGAACACTTGGAAGCTGGCTTACAGTCTTGTGAACGTGGAAATACACGGCTTGCAGGCACATGAAGAAAGCGGAATCGCTATTGTAGCACTGCAAGACAGAGTGTGAGGAGACCCTACTACATGGGGGTTTGAGTAACCTGACCATCAAAATTAGCACTTCACTAGCGCTGCACGGCAGTACTCAAGTCTGTCACTGCTGAATTTGCTTGGCTAAAAAGTAAAGTAAGCCCTTACCTTCCTTGTGCTGAACACACACCCAAAAAACCATCCCTCTGATTGTTTTCTGGTCATTTTTTTTAATGGGTCCAGCTCTGCTACTCAGCCTCCTTCAAGCTTTTTCAAAGAAAAAGTGAAAAAGAAAGCTTTCAACCTTTTATTGTCATACTTTCTAGGTTTAGGGCACTTGTAGTTTTTATGATACCGAGTAATAGCCATGAATGTTTTGAGGTTAAGCTAATTTAGTTCTCAAAAGTATTTCCCTTTTTCTCACTTGGTAAGCATGGGGTTGTTTAAAACGGTTCTACGTTATTTTGGCCACAATTTGCCTGGGGAAAAGCATTCTCTGAAACATTTTGTCTGAAGACAGTTATACTTGCCTGCTACTGACTGGCTTGGCTGACCAGCCCTGCAAGTAATATGCACAACACTTGTTTAGTCTGAAGAGGTTAGAATTCACATGTTTATGAGGTGTGTTTACAGCAGCACTGTCTTTCTCCCTGTGCTGGGATGAAGCTCGCACCTTAATAGTAATTGTCAGTCCTGGTAATCGCTGAGTTATGAGGCTTTTCCCACCCTCCTTAGCATTCTGGGCAAGCTTTCCAGCTTGAAGCTTGTACGAATGAACAGCTAGTTCATTCTACTCTACTGCTCTACCTCGAGCTAGTCTGTTGTCTGAAGAAATAGAACAAGTCAAAATACAAGACAAGACCTATTTTCCTCTTGTTACTGTATCTTCTCTCCTATTCCAGTTGAGCCTCTCAGCTGCTACCATAGACTGGTTAAGATGCAAAAGAGCTGGTATGTAAACATGAGATGAGCACTGGAAATTAGAGTGACTTCTTGGTAGAGAAATTTTGATTTATTGTATATTGCCTGAATGTAAAATCCTTCCAGCTCTCACTATGACAAATACCTACATACTTCATTGCAGAACTGAAAAAATTGTAAGTATAATAAACATAACCGTTACTAGTTAATGGATGGAATCTTTATTCATAACAAGTATAATAACTTTATCTTTTTAAAATTAGTTAATGAAGTTCGAGTTGAGCAACATTGAAAGTCAACTTGATAACTTACTGATTCATATAAGTAAATCTCACTCAGGACCATTCTAGGCAGAAATTCAAAAATAATGGGGGAAAAATGCAGATGAAGAATAGGATGCAGGTGAAGTATTGTCATCTCTTCATATTCCACTTTGCCATCTATCATTATTATAAGTACGGGAATTTTGTGGTATATCAAAGCACTTCAGTGACTTCTCTTACTTTCCTGATTTATATTCTGGGAACTTTGGTGCAAAGATGCTGTTCTTCCTCACCACTTGACCTTTTAAGTGCTGTTGCTGCAATGTTACTTTCTCTCCTTTTCTTAATAGTGTACTTATGACAAATAGGTGGGGTTTTTTTCCTGTGCTAAGGCTTTTATCTAGCAGTAGGCTTTTGTTTGGTTTTTGGGTTTTTCTCATCTCTGCTATGAGAACAGAACTACCAAGTTATTGGGTGGCTATTAGTTGTGCTTTTTCAAGTCTGAAGGAGCACAACCTTACACATAACCCAATATAATTAGTCTTTTTAACAGTTAACAGTTTTAATTGCTGTTTGCAGGCTTAATCGGGATGTGGCTTTTGCAGGTAAATAATCTGATAGGAGAAAAATAACCCGTCTCTGACTGGACATGTGCTTCTTTTCTACCCACAGTGCTGATCAACCATTAATTATCTTTCCCTCTACACGGTAATTAGGATTGAGCTATGAAGCTCAAAGGTTGACCATAATATACAAACACTTTTGCCCTTAAGAGGGGAGACCAGAATGTCTGCCTTTGTGATGCTCTTCAGTGACTGGAGTGACAGCACAAATAGTCTGCTTTTCTATCAGCTTTAGCTGGTGTTCATAAAAATATTGGCTTTATGGAATAACTTTTAAGTAAGATTCAGGTAGAATTTAAAATAATAAAGTTGAATAAAACATGCGACAAAGCAGTGTCACACTTTCCCACTAAAGCTGCTTGATTTCTTTTTTTATTAGTTGCCATAGGAAACATCCTGCGTTCCTCAGCTGTGAATCCTGCAGCTAGGGCAAGGGGTTCTCTCAGAAACACCTTTACATGGCAGCGTGGATTGGATGAATGCTAGCATTAGGTTCTGTAGTTACAATCTAGCATCCAGTGCTTTCTGTGGAGCACAGGACCTCTTCCCATTGGAGTAGCAGTCCTTGTTTCATCCATCACAAGGAATCTCCCTGCCTTCTGTAGAGCAAGGTCAACTATTGCATATGGCTTTTATTTTTCTGTTAAGCTGCTACTTAAATGAAACTTGCCTTTAGGTCTGTGAAACAGACCTCTGGATGCTCCTTTTGACCAATTTACTCAACTGAACACCGTTTCTTTTGATTGCTAAGAGCTTATTCCAGCCCCTGTGATACTGGAGGTCCCCTTGCTGCTGCCATTACCAGTGTGCCCTCTATTGCATCTTCGACCAGGTGTGTATCTGATGAGACACAACCTCACCTTGTACATCGGTCCTTCTTTCTTTCTAGCACTTGTTCTGGTGTTTCTGAGATGATATTCCCTTCTATAGAGCTACCGACTGTGACTAATACCTCCTTGTTGAAAAAGCCAAGGACCAGTAGCTGGCGAGGTTAATTTTATATAACATGCTGACTTGATGCTCCAAGTACAGTTTCTAAAACACAAACCCAGACAGAGCAGGTAGTGGTGTAGAACATCACTTAATCCAGCACAAGCCATAATCTTTGCGTGCTGGCTACATTGCTACAAATTACTTTTTAATGAATAAGTATCAAAAAGCTGTAAAAAGAATTCGTGTGAAACGGCAAAAAAAAAAAAATTAAATAATCCCAAGCCAACTATGTTTTAGAGCATTGTTGGTTGACTTATCTTGTTCAGACCTTTCACTGATGATAATTTTAGGAACGTATCATTACTTCCACTCTAATTCTTAGAGCACTGCTTGGAGGTTTTTGGAGAGCCTAAAACTACTGAGTGCAATTTTGATACAGAATTTGTTGAAATGGATTTTTTTTTTTGAGTACAATGTGGAAGATATGTACTGTAAAATAAGATGTTTGGAAGTACTTACAGTAAGATTATCCTAGTTTAGAGACCTAACACAGAATTAGAGTCAGTAAAGTGGTAATCTGGCAGACGGCTGTGACACAGATTTAAATGGATATGCCCTCAGTATTGCTGACAAACTGCTTGCCATGAACTCGGCAGAAGTTCAGCATCAAATATTTCTGCCTTTGCTGTTGTTTTATAATTCATATGAGATCAAATGGTCTCTACTGGCACAGTGGGAAGTTCAGGTGCGAGTTTCTTCGCATTTTGTGGATTCCAGGGTCAGGCAAGTGGAAAATGACTTGATTTTGGTAGGGTTTTTTTGTTTGTTTGAGTTTTAGGGCCACCACGATTCCCCCTCCCCCTTTTGGTTTCTTTGAAAGCATTTTTTTGGCAAAGAACTGTTTTGCAAGGCATCCCTCACAGAGCTGGAAATGTTGGAGTGGATGCAACCTCACCAATTTTGCGGCTACAGTTATAGTGTGCTCTGATCTGTATCTGTTTACTGTGGGAAAAGTTAATGTTTGGGTTGGAGGACAGCTCTGATCTCCCTTTTGAGCTAGTGGTGTAAAGGCATTCATATCTGCTTTTCCTGGGCAAAACCTGACAACTGCCTGTTCTTCTGTCAATGAAAGTGTGTGGAATGACCAAGTGGCTGCTCTCCAGGTTGTCAGGGTGAGGAAGCATGGATTAAGAGGCAGAAGCTGCAGGGTGACCCTGCCAGGGATAGTCTGGTGTCCCTTATTTCACACTGGCTCAGTAGTTGCCATCAGCAGAGGCCTGCATGGAAGGAATTTCTACAGTTCCTGTGCAGGTAGATGATGTACCTTCATGAATCCTTCCTTCTCTGGGTACAAAAATGCTTTTAAGAGAAGGCTGAGGTGGTTGTGGGGATTCTCTCAGGTTTTCTATAAGTAAATATTTAGTTTCTAAGAATCTCTGCTCTTTGAACGGTGACCTTTGAGTCAGTACTGAAGTAAATGGCATGCCTCTTGGACCTCCTGAAGGATATCTGACCTATGATGTTTAACAGGCTATTTGCTCTGACTTCAAAACTGCCTTGGGGATTGTGGAGTAGTTTATGTTGCAGGTGTGAGCTGGGAAGGTGGAAGTTTACTGTAAATCAGACTGGCATGGGTGAAAGTCCCTGACTATGGGAGTGTGTAAGCACACCAACAGAAGGCTGCTTTGGTCTGGGGTTTCTTGATACAGCTCTTGTGGATTACCAGAGATAAGCAAGAATAGATCATTACTTAATATCACTAAACAATTCTATGATTCTCTCTTGGCAGTGATGGGTTAATGGCTGGACTCGATCTTAAAGGTCTTTTCCAACCTAAACAATTCCATGAAAAAGAATGTCACTATCATTAAGTCTATTAGCTATAGGTCTATAGTACTGGATCTACAACTATTTTTTAGAGATTGTACTGGCAACTGATTTTCCTTGAACTGATGCCATGTCTACTTCTGCAGCAGGGCAATAAAAAATAATCACCTCTTCAAATATATTATTAGCATGGTGGTGCTTTAACAACTATCTCTGGGATTTCAGATTTGTACTTAGAGCTGCGGCAGCATAAGGGTTGGGGCTTGATTTGTATGCAGTGTAGTTATGCCAGGGTGGTTGCTGCTGCAGAAAGCAGGCAATTTGTGTACGCTTCTGAAAAGTTCAGGAAGCTTGATGAGCAGAACTGTTTTCCAGCTGGGGAAGCTGTCCCTCTTTTCCTGCACCTACAAAGAATCATAGAATCACAGACTGGTTCGGGTTGGAAGGGACCTTTCAAGGCCATCCAGTCCAACCCCCCTGCAGGGAGCAGGGACAGCTGCAGCTACAGCAGGTTGCTCAGAGCCCCAGCCAACCTCACCTGCAATGGTTCCAGGGATGGGGCATCAACCACCTCTCTGGGCCACCTGGGCCAAGGTCTCACCACCATCAGCATAAAAAAATATCTAGTCTAAATCTTCCTCTTTTAATTTAAAACCATCACCCTTTGTCATGTCAGAACAGGCCCTACTAAAACGTCTGTCCCTGTCTTTCTGACAGGCCCCCTTTAAGTATTGGAATGCTATGAGAAGGTCTCCCTGCAGCCTTCTCTTCTCCTGGCTGAACAAGCCCAGCTCTCTCAGCCTGGCCTCCCAGCAGAGGGGTTCCAGCCCTCCCAGCACTGCTGGGGCCTCCTCTGGCCCTGCTCCAACAGGTCCCTGTCTCTCCTGTGCTGAGGACTCCAGAGATGAACACAGTGCTCCAGGAAGGGAGTCTAATATTGCTTCCAAAATTGTATGTTGGTTCTACCATGGAAGCATTTAACTGGATATTTTCTCCATATGCAATCCCTGGTAAGCCTTTTCTTAGTAACTTTCAATGTTTTATGGCAAAAATCCACAAACTATTAGGTTATGGTTTAGTGGTGGGATTGTCAGTTTTAGGTTGGATTTGATTATCTTAAAGATCTTTTCCGACTGAAACAATTCAATGATTCTACAATAGAGATTATAAATCAGATGAGAACTTTGCTAATACATTAATGAAATTTGTCTTAAAATATAAATACGAATAACGAAGCGGGGAAGCAGTGCAGTCCTTCCTGTTATACCTTGTCTGTCTGCCTCTTGAAATGGGGGACTTTTCCTGTCCTTCTAGCATCTTTGCTCAGAGCAAAACCAGCTGGGGAAGGAAGGGCAGAGTCACCTTGATGGGTTTGGAGGGACAAGTCCCACTTGGGCTCCAAGCCTCTCCAAGACTGTGCATCCCCCTCAAGGCATCCTCTGGGCCATTAGGTGTATGAGAAATGGCTGTGTGGGCAACAACCTGGTGAGAAGCAGCTGTTGATGGGGTCCCTGGTGAGTATGAGGAGGGCAGGGCAGAGCCTAGCACAGCACGACACAGCACCAAGAACATCAGCACCTCGAACATCAGCACCTCGCTCGTTGTTGTGTCGGCTTTCCCTTTCCACAGGGTGTGCGGTGAGTAATAGGTGTTATTTCTGCCTAGAGGGTTTGGGCTTCTCCTTGAATTGCTCTTCCAAGTTACTTCATGTGTTGTGTTGTAATTATCTTGAGTTCTAAGTCCTCTGTGTGTTGAGCTAGTGCTTGGGGTGGTAGGAATGCTCAGTGGCTGGGAGGGAGGAAGTAAGAAAATTCTTTTCAGGGAAAGAACATAGCTTTACCACCAGGACACTTGCCTGGGGGAAATAATGTTTTTGCCTTGCTTGCTTTTTCTTTTCCAGCCCCTCCCCAGACCTCAAAGAGAGCATATAACAAACATGAAAGCTATGGCATGGGTATTTTCAGTGCCTTTTAACCTTGTTTATACGGTAGTAATAGCTTGATGAAAAAAATCTCATTCTGGAGAAAACATTTGGAAGCCTTACAACCAGCATCTCTTGATGTCTTGGTGGTTATGTGTGTACTTAGATTGGAATAAGCCTTTTATACTGGCAAGGGATGGGGCAAAGAACAGTTTTTTCGAGGCATGTAAGTGGTTGAATAAAGTTTCTATCTAATTGGATTGTGCCTGGTGGTGTGATGGGTATGGTGTTAAAAAATGGAGGGAGGAGATTGTGGGAGGAAAAACTTTTTCACTTATTTCTTCCTCCATTTGATTGATGTTTCCTGACTGTGAGGTGGGAAATACTGTCTATAGCTCTTCCAGAAGTACAAAGTCTTCCACTGATATGCAGGTAAACACATGATTAGTATTTTTTTTTGTTCCAACCCTCTCAGTATCTGATCTAAAATTATAAATTCCTTCTGCTTGTTTACAAAGTCAGTTTTATTTTTGGTTTTCAAGCTAACAAATAGGTCAATACTAAAAATTCTGCAGTCACCTCTTCAACAAAATTGTGTAGGCATGATTATCTGGATTTTCCTAGAGACAGAAGTCTAAACAAATGTTGCTAGCAAATGTTTTGGGTAGGTTTTTATCAAACTTAAAAGTTGTTTTTCCTCATGACAAAATTCAAGCCAAGTACATAACCTGAAATTCTATGTAGCTTATTTTTTTTGGAGGGGAACGAGATCATGCCCGTCTGGGTGGGCTCTTAAAGTACGTAACCATCCAGGCATAACCAGGAGTCCGAAGGAACGCTGATTCTGCAGGAATGAATATTAGTAGAAATCTATAAATCCGGATCCTCCACAACTTTGCCTTATAATGAGCATTAATATTTGTACAGAAAGCATACATGAATAACGCCTACAGATTTCATAATTTTAAGAACTGATGAGGGGCCCTCCCTATTGGTAGAACTAGCAGCAATGTTTCCCGTTTCGGCAAAATTAAAGCAAACTTAATTTTAATTAAGTTCTTTACAAGAGATGGAAGTGTGGGATTTCTTACAAGTTTCTAAGTAATGCCAGTAAAAATCCAGGGTTTAAGAACTGTGCATCCCACTAGGGTTGAGCTAGCAAGGGGTGGTGTTGATGTCTTACTGCAGGTGCACGTGCTCGTACTGCTTAGGTGATTTAATGGAACAGTGTAGATATTCTCCCTTCAAAATAGTTGCATTTCCTTTTTCTGCCAAGCAGAGCATGGAAGCTGTGACTGTTGAGCATGGGACCCAGCATTTGAATGATGTCAGGAGATAGCAGCAGGAGCGTGACCACTTAGAGGGAATGGAAACTGAAGGAAAATGTACAGGCAGGTTATTGAAAGTTTAAACGGTACTGGGATAAATCCAGATATCTGTTGGGTGATACTGTGGGTTTTAAAAGTTGCTGTAGGCAACTTCTTAGCTTCAATTGTATCCAGTTAGGATCTTCAGATGGGGATAATCTTCTGATAGGTGAATAAATGATTAATCATTTAGGCAAGTGATCTTCAGGTAATCTGTTAGGTTCATAGATGTTCATAGATGGCTGGTGATTTTGCTTGCAATGTGTTAGTGTCTCAAGTACAAACTCATTGGCTTTCTTTTTTTTTAATTAGGCACTTTTAGAATGGAGAATTTGATCCTCTTGAAGGATGTTAAGATATCTTAAATTGTATTTATCATGGCTTTGTCAGAGTTCAAGTTGGAAGACAAATTTTGCAAGTTTTCCCTATGAATGTTAATCAACCGTAAACCTAAGCCATCATTGAAAATGACCTGGGTAGTTTTTATTGCAGCTTGGCAACTTCAACCTCCTTGGAGCATGGCTAGATCCAACGCTACTTCAGGTTGCTTAAGGCCTTGTCTGGCTGTGTTCTGGAAAATCTACGAAGATGGAAATTTGACAGCCTCTGTGAGTTTCCTTTTTCTGGCACTGCACAGTTCTCCTGGTGACTTTTCCAACTTTTTGTGCCATTGAGAATTCTGTTAAAATGATTTGTGTCTTGAGATTTCGCTGTGTAACCCCTGGAAGAGTCTGGCCTGTGTTTCCTCTTTAGGTATTAGGATATGGACTGCATCATGTAGTGGTCTCTTCTCTGAGCTGAACAGCCTCTAGCCTCTCTCTATGTACCTCTACCATAGCTTCTTGTATATTCAGTGCTTTAGACCCCCGACCATCTGGTGGACCTTCTCCTGGGCTCTTCCTGGTTTCAGACTTCTCTGTTGTACTGTTGGGTGTGCACAAGTGAACTGTGCTGTTCCAGGTGTGGCCTCACGAGGCAAATAACCCGCAGACAGAAAGAAGCAGTTTTGTTTCTGTTAATGCAGCATGTGGTTATAGCCACGTTTGGATTTGAACCTCCTGAGCTGCTTGCTTGCCCGCTCATCTGACCTACTGAGATGCCCAAGGTGACAGGCTTGCCCTTTAGCGTGTTGGCTGTTCCTCGTGTTTGGTGTGGCCTTTAAACATGGTGAGAGTGAAGTCTCTGCCCTCACACAGGTCATTAAGGCAGGCACTAGTGTTGCCCCAATATTATCTGGCTTCTGCATGGACTCAGAACTTCAGACGAAACAAATCCCAATGTACAGCTCTGCTTCTGCATTCCCGTCTCTTTATTTTAATGCCACTGCACTAAATCTTAATTGTCTTGCACTGTTTTGGAGCTGTATACTTCTAGTTTAAAAATAATTTGATTTTGGAATTTGACAGTACCGTTCTTTGCACACTTTAATTAAACCCTTGCCTGATTAATGAGGTTCTTCACCACTTCCCTTCCGCCCCCACCACATGACTTGTTCTCTTCTGGTATCTTTTTGTTCATCTCTTCAGTATTTTGCCATTTTGATCTTCACTCTTTTGTCTACCAGCATGAAAGTAAAAACCTAAAAGTCTTGGATACTAAAGGTTTCAGTTCTTAGAGATATGTTAAGAGGTGTTGAATATCGTCATTGATTCAAGTTTCGGTGTCTGTTGATGGCATTGAACTTCTGAGGCTTTTTACGTAGCATGTAAAAGGCAAAAAAAAAAATCTTGTTCACTGTGTGCTTGTCTTGAAGTTTCATCAAAAGTGCAAACCGTTAATGTGCTTTGAGAATAACTTGAAAAATGGCACCGCTTATTTGCAGCTCCAGTAGGGTTTTGACTACATTGGTTATAATCTCCTCTTTATTGGGAAGACTGACCGAAAAAATAATTTGGGAGGAACTCGATGGGATTTGGTCAAAAAATGACATGAATCTGTATTTGTTTAATGTTAGCAGTGACTGATTAATTTTTAAGAAGTAATGTAGAATAGATATGAATTATTATGGTCAAGATGTGATTTTTATAGGTTTTTCATTATCTCCTGTAGCATTTCTAATGCGGTTGATATGAAGACCAGTCAGTTCATTTAATCTTGTGCCTCAGATTTTTCTCATGAGATTTGAACTGTATATGAAAACTTCTGAGTCTAATAAAATGTATTTAGAACTGAATTTTGTTTTGGAACTCTGAGCATGCTGTTCTTGGGCAGTCAGATCAGTGTAAGGCACAGAAAGAGAGAGTCTCTATTCAGCATGGTGCAGTATTTTTGAGACCCACTAAAGTCACCAGGATGATTAATATAACTACTAAGTTGACACTTATTAATTCAGTGACTGAATCTTTTAATCCCATTTCCCCATCAATGTAGCCATATGTAGAAGTTCCTGGCAGCTGAAAGCTGAGGATGAGATGGTGAATGCTTGTGACTCAGGAACTGGTGGGTGCAGTGGTCAGAGCCGTGATACTTAGTGGTTACTGGATTGCTTTACCATCGTTGTAGAAATGAGTTTAGAGCCAAATAACTGCATTCATTTAGGAATTACCACTGAATCTTGAGCATGTGCTTTCCTGCCTTGCTGGGGAACTGACTGGGAATGAGTGCAAGCTTTTATTTAAAAGCTTTCAAAGTTGTCTTGTTGTTGCTGTTGTCATATTTTTGCAGGCATTTAGACAGAGTTAGGGGAGTTGTTTTCATTATCATTGCCTTTCTCCAGGTTGTAATACTGCCATAGATGGCTGTTGAGCTTCTCAACACTGTAAGGAGTGATAGTCTGTTTCTCTTGAGGACTGTCAAAACTGCATTTTTTTTATTTTTTTATTTTCAACACAGGCAACCAAATGTAAGGAAATCATCCAGGTTCTCCTGAGCTAGGAGTGTTTGCTGGGCAGAAAAATGTCTTGCATTACAGTGTGGTGGGTCTTGACAACCCTGCTATTCACCTTCCTGATGTTTGACCTGCTGGGTGGTTTAAACCAAATGGAACATCCATGTTTGTGGACGACAAATAATGAAATGGCAGATAAAACGGGCTCTTCTTGTTCAGCTGTTAACTCTGCCTGACTCTTGCTTTCCTTCCTATGGCTGTAGTCTGGGCACGGTTGTGTACTACGTAGCAAGACTGCTTTGTTAGAAGAACGTTGCACACGTCAGCGAGAGCCAGTTTGGCAATATGTGTGTTCTTGGGGTGAATTTTTTTTTTTCCCCCCTCTCTTTTGAAGATAAGCAGCATATTGAAGGCTGAGCAGGTGGTAATGAGGGAGTTCTTTTATAGCTTCGTCACTTCTGCTGAAGTCTATAAACAGCAAGAACGGTGCTGGAGGATGAATGTACGTTCTTGGTGGTGTCTGATGTGTATTTATCTGGCAAACTTGTAGAACCCTTGAATACTGTGATGATTAACTTGGTATGCCCTACGTACATCTTCCAGTATTGCCTTACAGCAGCCTTTGCTGTGGTGACATGTGTTACGTGCTTGTAACACATGGTTAATGCACAGGGAGCATGCTGACATTTTGTTGGATAGCCTGAAGTCGTAGGTTGGGCCTGCATTTATAGCCCAGCTGTATATTTTGGAGAACTGTGAGTCTTTTGCTGTGTTCTGTGCTGTGTGGCTGAGCAGAAGCGTGCAAAACCATTTACACAACCATTTTAGTCTGTGAAAACACGCAAAATCTTTAGCGTCACCCCATGACCTGTCTTTTTCTCTCTGAACAAGCCTTTGGGGTGACTGCCTCTAATGGCTTATGTCTGTTCCTGTCTTGGATTGCAAGAAATATTTCTCAAATATCTGGTGGACATAATGCTTTTGTCTCGTGTAAGGTACAAGACAAGATTTCTTGAAGGTTACTGGACTACCATGATTAACAAGTGACTTGGCTGGTACTTGACCTGCTAGACAATATCTGAGAGAACTTCTGTTCAGTGAACTTGTTCTGAATGATTTAAAAAGCAAACAAACAAAAAGCCACCAAATCCAACAAATAAACGTGCTGTAGAGAATCATCTGTTCTCTGCCTTGCTTTTGTGGTAGATGTTGGCAGTAGATTTAATCAAGCTCATGCTCTTGTATTCAAATAAATGCTCTTGATACCAAACTGCAAAGTGCTGTCTTAATGTTAGACTAGGTTTTGATGTTACAGAGGTATGATCGTTTGTAGTCTGGTTTTAGCACAAGTAACACAACATTTGTATTTTAAGTGGGTAATTCCTAGTTTACAAGCATACAGTTTTATTCTTTCATTACTGTATTGTTTCGGGTCAGAATCCCCAAGACAGTGGATAACGTTGGGGTGGGGGGGGGGGACAGGAAAAGAAATTTTGACAGGAAAGAAATTTTGACTTTTTCATGTGTGAGTCTGTTTTGCTTTATTCAGGTCAAAGCGAGCACTGTGCTGTGTTTGAGAAACACTTAAGTCTGTGCTGAGTGTTTTGGTTTGTTGGGTTTGGATTTTTTTTATCTTTTTTTCCCCTTGTTATACCAGGCCTGTTCAAAACTGAAGCAAAACTTGTGATTTTTTCAGATGATAAACATAATTCACATACCAATGACTTAAAGGGGAAACTTTGTAACAGGAAGCAGATGGAGAGTTTTTTGAACAAGAACTCATGGGAGCCCAGGGGGAACATTTCTTTCAAGGGTCAACTTGCAAGAACCTGATCTGTAACTTCATGCGCACGGCACTGCTTGGGCATTGCTGTGAGATTTTAATGCCAAATGCATATGTGAACTTCGCAGCTGTGCTCCAGAAACTGGATTCTAAATACCTGTTGTATAGCTGATTGAACTAACCTCACTTACCCCATGCTTTTATTTCAATGCCAAACGTAACCTCAGATAAACAGAGGAAGATGATGGCAAACACTTCTGGTTGTGCTCTTGTTATGACTACACCAGATTAAATTATTCTTTGAGATGAGAGAATGGGTAGAGTCTGTAGATCTTGCTAATCTTGCTCAGAATGTTAGTTCCTGGAGGGCACTGTCTGTCGGGGTTGGTTTTTTGTTTGCTTGTTGTTTGTTTGGTTTGTTTGTTTTCCTGGTGCTGAAAGCATGTATAAAAATAAGTGTAATAGAAATGGATTTCTTAGTAGGTTGGGGTTTTTTAATGAGGTTTGAGATTTGATTGCAGGTCTTCCTGGGCATCTCCGTAGGGCTGCTGGCAGGTTTAGGTTAAGCAGGAGGGAGCTATCCTGCCTCATCCCTCTCTAGACCTATTCTTTTGTGAATTTACCAGAAGCAGAGACCTTTATCAATGAGTTGTGTGTATGGAAATGGTGTGAGGCTGTTCAGATCTGTGTGGCTTGGTGTGTTTTGAGTTTGGTTTTGCTGTGTTGTTGGTTGGTTGTTTTTTTTTCTCCCCCAGGGTGATGTTAGCTTATGGTGCTTCCCCTTGTGTACTTTGAGCATGTGGTGAGATTGTAGGTATTGATGATGTGAGCTGAGAGAAGCTTTTCCATAGGCTTTTGTCTCCGGCTTTTTTTTTTTTTGTAGCTCTAGAGAGGTCTGTAAAAGCTGCAGTAAAAGGGTTCCTGAAATACAAGATGAGATCAAAAATGTACTTTCCTCATGGGCTGGGTAAGAGTTCTGGTGCAATTTTAGTAATACCTGACCGTGATTTCTGTTTTTCAGTGCTGCTATTCATTTTTCTCCCCTACTATTAATCTTTTTGATAAATTCTACTTGTTGAAATGTTCTGCTCAGGTGAGGGTTGTGACTTGGCCAGAGCTATCTTGAACTATTTGTGCCAAGCACAGTTTGCAGGCTAAGTCAAGTGTATGAGTCTGGCTCTGTTCAGACAAGTCTGTCTCATGAATGCAAAGCCAGATGATGTTGGACACAAGGTTGTATGCGGAACATGAATTCTGCAAGCCTCATGCTTTAACTAGGGACCAAGTGTTAATTAGAGCTTAAATAGATCACAAAGAATCAGCGAGTGAGCAGTGCTATGGATGCCTTGGCTGTAACAGATTTTGACCAGCCAAGCTGATGCTTCTGGGTGAGTTATTTGCCTGCTTATTTGTCCCCTGTACCAGGGAGACCCGTCCTTTCCCAGACCTGTTTGTTTTTCCTCCCTCTTTAGATGTCTCCAGTGTTTTGGAAGCGGTTAGCAGCAAGGTGCTATATTGTGATGGGTGACAAATACCGGACAGAACCAAGCTGTTGGGCAGAGGAGCAGAGGCAAGCTGCCAGTCTGCTGGATGCTCTGACAGTTGTCCTCAAGAAGCACAGACAGACAGACCCCCTTGCTGGAGAGCACTTTGAGAGCTGCTGCAGCAGCCTGGGAGCAATGCGGGGCTTGTCAGTGCTCTACGACTGTCTGCAAATTGCAGTCTAATTCAGGTTTAGCAGGATTTGGCAGGAACCAGAAGAGTTGCGTGGGAGAGGAAGTTTTTTCTTTCTTTTCTTTTCTTTTTTTTTTTTTCTTTTTTTTTCCCTTCAGCACCTTTGAAATAGGAAAGCTATTTCAAACACTTGTGCTTTATGTGCTTTCCTAGAACTTCATGTGAACTAAATGGTAAGGCTACGGTTGCCAGCTGGAAAGTGGTGATCTTCTTTTTGAGAGAGATATATATATACACATATATATTTTTTCCTTTTTTTTTTTATTGCTAGCATTGCTGGGAGAGGTGTTACTGTGCTGAGGCAATGGGAAGGCTGAAGGGAGGAAGAACAGATGTGCATTGCGATAACGGGCTGTAGAGGGGTCACACCAAGACATTTTACACTCGCCTGGATCCATCTGTTCCCATTATTTTGAGTAATGAAGTCATCTAAGAGACAGAAAAGTTTCACTGAGATGATAGTACTATATAGTACCTGAACCACAGATGCCTGCACCCCCTCAGTTTTGTTCCTCAGTTACGGATGGAGCAGGCTCCCAGCAATGTTTGCCTTTTGCTGTAGATCAGCAGCTGTTTGGGTTTCTGAGGAAGAAGTTTCAGTACTTGTGTTGTCCCTCTCGAGGCTTCCTGCAGCCTGGCGCATCCAAGAACATTGCAGATGCTTGCAGCCTGGATGATCCAGTTGACATTCACCTCATGGATCAGCTTATCTCTCTCCCTCCTCCTCTTCCTCCTCCACCGCTCCTAACAACTACTAAACTGCTGTGTTCTTCAGGTTTGGGAGGAGCAAAGAGAAGTGTTACTCATATTTTTGAGAGACAGAATTAAGTCTTTTGCAGCATTAGGTTGACACACATAAGAATATTTTCTGAAGAGAGGATTTTTCAGATTTTACTACTGAGCTCTGTTGGAGCTCTCCAATTCAAATGTGATCCTCGAGCGCGGAAGTTTACACTGAACACCTACATATTACAAACAATTTTTAAATGCTTGACATAATTTTCTCAGAAAAATCCTGTAGAGAATGTATTTTCTCTGTGAATCCCTGTGGCTATAATCATGTTGTTCCTTCTGGCAAAAATTACATAATTTAGTCCTTCTTAATGCTTAGTCTCTGAAATAACAGGTGACAAATGCAAATTACTGCATTTCTCCTTTTAGCAAGATAGGATATGTCCAAATGTAACTGTTGACAAGTAAAATGAATTATTACATGCCTTGTTCTGGTTTTTGGTAGAGCTTAATGTGGTGTTGCACAAAAGTGTAACAGAAATGTGGAACTCCAGCAAAAGATTGTCAGCCTGAACAGAGTGAGAGTTGTTGGTTGGTTTTTTTATCTAGTTTTTGACCATTTAATGAATTGTCTTCTTTCCATTAAGTGTTCAAGATCATAACGAAAATGGTTTAAAATGAAAGCTGCAGCTTTTTTTTCCTAAGCCTGTTTATGGTCCTTCATTGGCTTTCCAGAAGCCTGTCCAAATATTTAGCTTGCTGCTTCTACTCCCCCTCGCTATGTTTAGCCTTGTGTTTGGTAGGGAACCACTGTGACATTTGGACTCTGGTTGGTATTCTCTGAGCAAGCTGCCGTGGCTGTGCGCCTGCGTGCGATGCTACTTTCTTTCATGATGGGTTGGTTTGGCTTTTCTGCTTGAATATTGTCTTCCCTTGGCCTTCTGTGGCAATTGAAGGACCAGGTAATCTTTTTTTGAGGAAATGAGCAGGTGAGATGTGTGAATAATTTTGTTTCTTGCTGATACCTCAAAGCTGGCCATATGAATAATCTCCACTGCATTGTTCAAGCGAACTGTTTTGCTTGATAAAATGTCGCTCTTATAAAATTAGGCACTTTTGATGTGCTCCATCTGTACCTGCTGGGATGCTGCTGGGGCCATTGGTGGTCATCTGTAATGCTGCAATGAACTGCTTTTCAATCCCCCCCTGGATCAAAGTGCTCCCCTGACTGTAGAATGAGAAACGTTGCTCTACTAGATCCCTGTTAGTTTGTGTTAACACCCTGTCAAAACCTAGATTGAGATTTCCTTTTTCCTCTGTGTGCCGTACAGGAGCCCTCTGAGGGATAGTTGGGTCATACAGTGTCTGGCATGGGAGCTGCAAGCCCTTTGGAACAAGGGCAGTGCTGTTTCAGTCCCCATGGTGAGGACTATCTGGGGCACACCAGCGATGACAGTACAGAACTGTAAGGGCACACTGGGAGTTTCATAGTGCCCGTGCTGCTCTTTTCTCCAGCCAGTTTTCTCCTTCGAGGCCGGGGAAGCAGAAGTGGTATGCAATAAATACACCCAGTCTTCGGTTTGTGTTTTCCTCACAAAGCTGCAGAGAAACTGAAATATTAGGCACACTGCTTAGGGTTTGTTGCCAAGAGCATTGTTGCCCTTGACATTCTGCATAGGGTACGTATACTGGTTCTTAGCCACGTAAAGGTATGGGGAGGACCCACAGTGCCTGTCACAGATAAGAGGTTTTAGGGAGAAGGCAGGATCAGGTGCGGATGTGTATGCTGAGTGGCTTTAATGGGTGAAGAGTTCAAGCTCCCTGTCAAGCTGTCAGGGAACTGTGTAGCCTGGTGAACTTTGCGATAAGCGTCGATGTAGCAGCTCTGTTCGCGCTGATGTCGCTTCGTAGAAATGACACTTCACTTTATCTTGCTTCCATTGTAAATACTTGAGGAACATGCAAGCTGCAGTTTGTGTATCTGGAGGTCGGTGTCCTGCTTCTGAAGACCACCAGAGACCTCTCCTCTAGCTGATCTCCCAGGCATTGGTTGCATCAGTGACCAGGAGCTTGTTTGGCAGGGTGCTCGTTCTTAGAAAAACTGTTTGTGTCTAAATACAAACAAAAGCTTTGCCAAAAATCTCTTGGTATCTCTGGAATGAAGCTTGAAAGTTAGTGATCCCAAAGCCTCCTTGAATCTTTTGGTTCTGTCCTCCATTCACTTGATAAGTTCTTAGTGACCGGCATTACAATTGCCACTCTGTGTAAAATGTTTTGTGTGCTTTGAATCCATATAAGGATGTTACTCTCAAAGCTGCAGTGATCATCAAAGGCGTTTTTCTGAAGGAGAGCTTCCATAGGAATGCTTTTGGGCTTATGCAAGTTGGTTATTTTTGAAATATTGGCACCAGATCTACTTGCTCTGAATTCCTCTTTCTTCTTTCTAGAGAGGCTGCAACTAGTTCTGGTTTTCAAAACAAAACAAAAATAACCTCTCCCTCAAATTACTCATTAGAGACGGTTTAGAAAAACAATGACATCTCTAACTATATTGGATAGGAAACCTTATCTGAGTCCCCATCTTGAAAAGAAAAATGTTTAGCATCAGAATGTTGCTGGGAATTTGGCCCAGAAACAGTATCATTATGTGGACCAGTGAGACAACACTGTCACTGGCTATGTCGGGTCTTGCCGTTGAGTCAGCTGTAGTAGTTTGTAGTAGTCCTTGTTAAGAAACGTCGTCTTGATGCATTTATTAAAGAATGTGGAAGTTCTTCCTACTACAGCAGCATAACAATATTTTTTTTTTTTTTGAAAGCAGCTAAATGTGGATTCAGTTGAGCTTCACTCGGCAGTTAAGAACAGGGTGCTTTGGGTTTTTAACTTAGTCGTACTGCTTCTGGGAGATAAAGCTGTGCTCACCACCCGCTTGTCATATCCTCGGATAAAGACAAATATTCTTCCTTTCAGAGTCTGATGGATGTATTTTGAGTTATTTTGCTCAGTGTTAATGCTGGGGTAAAACGGGAAGATAGCTCCAGGGGTCTTTGAGGTCCCTTCAGGCTGTGCTGTGGTTCTTGCCCTGCTGAGTCCTTGGTGGTTTGCCTGGCCCAGCTGTAGTCAGTGCATTGCAAAATTGCTTATACAGAAGAGAACGTTGCCTTGGTCATCGTGGCCCCAACTCCTCCTGGCAGCTTATATTTTTCCAGGCAGTTGCTAGGATTGAAAGACCAACAGAGTTGAGACAAAGGAAAAATAAGCTTACCCTACTGAAAAGGACTTGTTCAGCTGCCGTCATAGATTCTGAGATGTAGCCAGTTGGTGCCAAATAATTATATGCTCTCAGCTGGAAAGAAGCTGCTTCATTCCCTCTAGCAGAATATAAAATTAATTTCCTGTGATTGTTTGCTCTCAGCCCTACTTGAATATCCTGTTTGGGAGTTTTTTGAGCTGTCGAAAAGTTGAACTCAAGGCCAATGATGATCTCCTCTGCTTCGTAAACAACTTGAGGTGAGAATTTTCTGGCAGAGTTGGGGTGGCATTCTACAATCCTGGAGTTTACCAGACCAGGTTCCCAAAACGACAATTGGGTGGGCCTCTTGTGCCCTGGATTTCTGCCATTCATCTCCTGTTCCCGTGCTAGACCTGAGCTCTTAGCCCAGTCCTTTGGTGTGAGACCAGTAGCCCCTCTCTGTGCATGTGATAAGCTCCAAGACATAATGGTGTCCTTTGTCCAAGGAAGGTAAGTTTATAAGTAACGATGTATCATAGAATCATGGAATGGTTTGGGTTGGAAGGGATCTTAAAGATCACTAGACCAGGTTGCTCAAAGCCCTGTCCAACTTGGACTTCATCAATTCTGGGAAAGGGACATCCACAACTTAGCCTTACACTCTTTATACCTTTTTTCCTTTTTTTTTTTTAATTTCCTTCTCTCTCTCTTCAGTGCCTGGCAAGTGTCTTGCCAAGTTCAGACTTGCAGAAAGCACCAGCCTGGGCTGTAGGATAAACGTTACTAATTGGTGTTGTTGCTTGTGGTATCTCCGCTTCAATGTGCACGTGGTGGCTGTATCTGAAATGGGAATCGAAACGTTTGTGTTGAAAGGATGCATTTGTATTCCTGGCAGAGGCAGCCTTACCGAGGGGAGGCTGGTGTTGCAGGCAATTACCAGTTACAATGGCCCACTGGTTTTGAACCAACGTAAACTCCGCTTCCTGCAGCAAAAGATCTTCACGGTTGTTGCCAACCCTAATCCCATCCCGACAGAATTAGTCTTAAAATGCGAATGTGATGGCCTTGATAAGCCTCTTGTAATCTCCCACTCTCAGACAGAGGCATTGCACATCCCAGAATGGTAAATACAGGACCACTGGCGTAAACGGAAGGAACTGCCAAAAGAAATGCACTGTAGGAAGCGATCTAGAGAGATGGTGAGTGTTAGTGCTTTGAGCACCTCTACATGTACTGCATTAAGTAGTTGTGAAGTAAACTACACCTATTTAAAGAAGAAAACAAGTATCTTCTTAGTTTGGTATATTACTTCCTCCCCCCCATCTTGACGGTGAGATCACTTTTCTGTGAGAATGTTAGTGTGGAAGGTATCCAGGTATCATCAGGAGCTCTGACGTATCCAGTCCTCCTTGGTTTGGAGTAATTAATCTCCCTTTTCTTTGAGGTAACAGGGTGAAACAAAAGAGAACACAGACAGTGGGAGACCTGAGGCTTGATGAAATAGCAGTGTAGATGTTTTCAGGGTTGTCTTCAGGCGTTTGAGCTTGAAGCCTTTTTCATGTTGTTGTGTGTTCTTTCTTCCCTTTGTAGCCAGAGGGCTGCAACAGTTGGAAATGAATGTGGTGCCTTGTCCATAAAGCCTCTGAAACACTTGGGTGATTAAGAAAACAAATATTAGAAGATCTACCAAAACCCACTCTTGCTTTCCATTGGGACAAATTCACCTTAACATAAACTCCAGGTAAAGGGTTTTCTTTTTCTGAGGCGATAAGCACAGGGACAAAGGTGCTTGCAAGTTTACAGCCTTTGTTTCAAAATAGGATTTTATATATATATATATATGTACACACTCCTGCATTGAGGGCATTCTGAATGGTAATTTGCCTGGGATTTAGGGTGCTTCTTGCAAAACATGAATGTCTACAAAAAAAAAGAGAAGAGGAGACAAGGAAAAAAACCCCTGTTGATTAAATGTCATCCCATGGAGGAAATAACATTATTAATGGTTCAGATATATCCAAAGGGTTTTAAAAATCCTGCTTTCTCCTGCTGAGCAGATGGCTTTTTCCTTTATAGGAGAGCCTGGAGCTCACTGTCCCTGGGCTTTTCCCTTCAGGGTATATGTAACTGTCCCTGTGCTTTTGTAGGCATGACTGATCTTGCAACTTGAGATTCTGTTTCCTGGAGGAAAAATCTCTTGAAGATGAAATTCAATTCAGTTCTGCAGTTGATGTTGCACATAAAAAGGAGTTTTTCATGTCTCGTGGTGGCTGGTGACCCAAGTACTTGCCTATAATGAGCTGCTTGGTGAAAGGTAACTTTGAATTCACTTCGAGTGAGGATTCAACTATGGTGTCAGAACAGGAATTTAAACCTCTGGAATTTTCAGTGGCACTAAGCCTGATGTAGCTCTTCACTGAAGGTGCTCAAAACCAAAATGGCCCTAATTTGGTTTAGCTTTCTTGCTTGTGTCCCTATGTAGAAAACTCTTGGCCATCCCCCCCCATCTTGTCCTAATCTGACTCTCGGTGGTTTTTACCATCCAGGATACACTTGCCATGGGGTTGTGGAGTTAAATGCTCACTTACTCTGCAATCTTGGGCACAGAGGTTCTTCTAGAGATGCTGCATCATCTATCAGAAGCTTAATTGATGGCTGAGCTTTGAATCAAAGGCATTTGCATTTCTTGCCATGGGGAGACTATTGCCAGGTACTGTGAATAGCCTGAAATGACGTGCATGCTCTAGATAGTATTCCAGCACATCAAACTCACCCCCACCTCTGGCTCTTATGCAAGTTACATCCTCATACCTTTGAGCTCTTTATCCCTTTGCATGTTGGCACGCAAGGGAGGGAGGTGGAGAGCTAATGAGGCTTTATACTCCAGGAAGTTGAATGTCTAGACTGGTGTCTTTCAGTACTACCTATGTCCTAAGAGACTTTATTAGAAAAGAAAAAAAAAAAAGTCCAACTTGATCCAGTTGTTTCTGTGGTTGCTTGGGCTCTTAATGAAGCAGCAAACTGTTGCTGAGCCCAACCCTTCCTGGCTAGGATGGTTGTTGGTGACTGTGTTCAAAAAGAGTAATGGAACCAGTGGGGTGGCTGTTGAGAAGCACTATGCCAGAGCAAGGTGCCTATAGAATGATAAATAATGTCTAGCCATAATATCACCCTTCTGCTTCTTGCTTCTATGTCTCTTTGGTTAAAGAGATATTAACAATGACTTCCTGTTCATTTCCTCACAAGCAAATTCTTCTGGGCTGGTGTTTAAGTTACCTGTAGTGATTTATTCCAGGTAAATTACTATAGAAGTTAGTGATATGTACATGTGCTCAGGTAGGAGGATTGGAACCAAAGTTGGTTTCAACTCATGGTAAGGATAAATCCTGTAGCGCTATTTACATGCAAATACCTTGGCAAGTGGAAAACACTCATCTTAGTAACTACTTGCAGCAGAATGTAGAGATCATTATCTTCAATATGCAAGTTTCAGTAACTCTCAACCCTTTTTCTGTTTACTTCACCGTAACAGCAGGAATGGAAACCTCCTCAGTTGTTTGATCTGTGCCTTGGTTTTAACAGCAATCTTTATTGACTCTCTCTTGAGCTGTGTCAAATAATAGCTACTGCACTGAAGCAGACCGTGGTCTCTTCAGTCCCTATGCTGTGATGAGTTGTTTTTGCTGTATTGAAAAATGTGGATTATTCCCTCAAGGATTGAGGCTGGTTTGTTTAGCTTTTATACGGTCTTTTCATGAGCAAAAATTTGCCAAGGAATGCTTTTTTGCAGCAGGTGAATAAGTAGGTGGAGTTAAGAAACCTGCTAGCCAGATGCTAGGATGAGCTCCTCTGAGCACCCATCTATCCATTAGGTGTTGGATTTCTGGGGGATGGTTGCAGTTTTAGGGCAGGCTGCTGTGGGTGACATGGTCTTCTCCCAGCCCCAGTCATTGTTGTCCGTGTCTCTTGGTGATGATTTTCCCACTCATTTTCCCTGACCTGTGTTCCTATGGCCTTTGTGTTGGATGTGGTAAGTGATGCCTTTCTCCTTCACTCTTTCCAGATCATCGCTGCTTCTCTGATATGATGCCTCCTAGTTTCTGTTGACATTGTAACCTAGTCTGATCTTAGTGAAAAATCTTGATGTTGCTGTGCTTCCACCTTTCTAAAGAAGATGGAAGCATCCGTACAACTTGATGACTGCCAGGTCATTTGACAGCATGCCATTAAGTCAGGTAGTAAGCCCTTGTGTGTGGTAGTCTTGTTTAGACAGAGCTTCTGTCAGCATTGAAGAGCGGACAAGTATCTAGTTTCATGCCAGTTCTGAATTTAAATAAACCTTTCTGCTGAGGAAATGTTTTAAGGAGAGAAACAAGGTCAATATTTCTAATAGGATTCTGTAAGAGTTGTCATGAATTTCAGCATCTTAAAAAGCTGGAGTCAATCAGTCAACACTAATTTGAAGTGATGAAGAATCCTTGAGTATTGTCTGAGTTGGCACCTTAGTGATCCTCTGGTATCTACAGTAAATATCTTTCATCTTTAAAGGAGGCTCACGAATTGAGGCTTTGAACTCCCCTGGAACCACATCTTCCACTGGCTCCCTTGACAACCTGGGTGTTACATGCCAGGTCGGGATATTTCCTGGAATGTGTAGAAATAGCTGTCTGACTACATCTCTTTATTTTCTCCTTGGCAGATGTGAACCTTGAGGGGCACGTTAAAGGCGCGTCTGGTCAGAGGCGTGTTGACAGCGGCAGACAGCCTCGCGTGGGGTCCTGCCCAGGAGGTTTGCAGGGCAGCCTTTGGTATGAGTGAAGGTTTGGCACGTCAGTGTTGAAGAAACCTGTGTGGATTGAGAGTAGCCTTGACCCCCTACCCTTTTCCTCAGACGTAACTCTGTAGTCTCTTAAGATTTTTGTGTATGTTGCTGCTTGGCAAGTGCCTTAATCCAGAGATTTAGCCTTTGGGTATTTACCTGCTGTGCTAGAGTGTAAATTCTTGTTCAGAGTGTAACCACTGTTTCCATCCTTCTGTTTCCCTGTACTATTACTCCCTTGATTAGAGAGCAAGAACATGTTGCTTTTTTGGAGAAAGTGTTCATCTTTGCAAAATACAACGCTTCTATTTCCTTCCTTCCTCACCACGTAATTGTTGGTGTGTCTCGTGTTCGTGAGAGGTGGCAGCTTTTTCAAGAGCTGCTCTCAGTTGCTCCTGTTGTTTGTTCCTCCACACCTATATGGTAGTATTCCCCAGTTCAGACTTAAATCATTTCAGAGCTTGGAACGTTGAGGTAAGTGATTATTTCCCAAAAAGTAGAGAACATTCTTATTCTTGTTCTGTGAGCAGAGCTGAGTGACTTTATTCTCTTCTCCTGAAGAAGGGAATTTTGTTCAGCTCATTACAGAAGTTTTTCTAAACTAAGTGTACATAATCCATACTTGGAGAAATGTCTCTATTTTTTTGTTGTGTAATCTAACAGGATTCTGAAGTCGTTTTGGCCTTTCACGCACAGATTAAAAGGATGGGAAAGGCTTTTTGCATTCCTCGAGTTTAACCCAGTCCTTCTGCTGTGAAGTTTTTTTGCTCAGATGATTAATGATGAATTGTACTTCAGACCTGATTGCTGATTCTTTAGTCTCTAGACTTTGCTTCTGGCTGACGCAGGAGACCTGCTATCTGTTGGAAGTGTCTTCCTGCAGGGAAAGGGTGGGGATGAGATGCAATACTGCCAAGGTTCTCTTTATTACTGGTTTATCAGTGGAAAGCCAGAGGTTCTGCAGAGGAATTGAATCAATAAGCCTGTATGTATTTTAAAAATGAGTGTGGAACTTGCTAGAATAGCATTGGGGAATTGTTTCTTTGCCTCTGCATCTTTTGGTGCACCTCTAGAGAACATTTTCATCTCTTAAACTGCTTTCTTGATGCTCTACTGATTTTATGAATACTGCGCTTTCTTGTGCTTTTAAGTTATACAATACTGCACATAATAAGTATTTTTAGTCAAGCTTCACAATTGTGTAAATCTCTTCTTAAAATTGTCTAGCAAAAGATCCAGGGGGGAGAGTTGAGTGCAAGGAATTTGAATTGTTCAGATAATGTATCTATAAAAAGATCTGTTCTCTGAATCTGGCACCATGCTGGCAGGATTAGTGGAGGCTTATTGTGATTCTGGGAGCAATATGGATTCTGCAAGTAGTAGGTGGTAGTATAGCTTGGGCACTGCCCCACACCTCTTGCTACATCAGTAGACATAAGCAAAAATGAAGATATTTTAAAGATTTCAGCTTTGAACGTGCAGTGACCAATTTAGTGCAATGGTCTCTAAAATAAAGCATGTAACAGTCAAATCATATGACAAATGCCTGCAACTGTTAAAAAGAAAAATGTTTTTAATAAAAATGAGGTTCAATACTGTAAGAACCAAAATGCTTCACATGGGTTGACAAATGTCTACAAACTTACTCCTTGTTTGTGTTAAAAAGAAGGGAGAAGAAAAAAAAAAAAGTACATGTTTGCAATCTGCCATGAGGCTTTGATTACATTGAGTCAGTGTGATAATTAGTTGTACCCTGAAAGCCATGAATTCTGATATATAATGCTGAGGAACAAATAATACTGTACTTTGTAAATGAATCTTCTATTAAAGGTCTGTTATGACCTATTCAGCTGTGTAGCAGATTGAGACCTTAATGTATTTAGTTCCTTTGCAGGACTCTGTACGCTGTGAGAAAATGGACAGACTGTAGAAATCCCTTCAGCGTATCGGTTGTCTTGTCTCTCAGAATGGTGGGTGTTGGAAGGGACCTCTGGAGATCATCTCCTTCAACCCCCCTGCTCCAGCAGGGTCACCCAGAGCAGGGTGCCCAGGATCACACTGTCCAGGAGGGTTTGGAATCTCTCCAGAGAAGGAGACTCCACAACCTCTCTGGGCAGCCTGAGCCAGGCTCTGCCACCCTCACAGGAAAGAAGCTTTTCCTTGTGATAAAGAAGTCTTTCTTCATGGGAAAAAAAAAAAAAACCAAAACACTTTCAGTTTATTGTTAAAAAACCGATTGGCATAGTGGAGTGAAAAAGGTATAAAAACATTTCAGCTTCAGGTACTGCATCTTAGACTTCAAACCCAGGTTAGCAGCTGTTTGTGTTGCCTCCAAGCTACAGTTTTGATTGCCTTCAACTCCTCAACTGATCTGCTGTGTGATAAATGCAGGAGAGTCTAATAGTTGGTAGAATGTCCAGCTGTGAGATCAATTGGTTTTTCTGTAACTAGTCTTACTATTTCATCATCTCTACTGCTTTGAAGCAAGCATACACCGGAAGAATGCTCCCAGTGACAAGGCCAGATATGATCCGTTAGTCCTGAGAGACAAGAAGAAAGCCTTTTTCCGTGTAGGGGAAATAAAAATGTCAAATTAGCTGCGTCTTGGATACCTGAATTGGTTTGGAATAAACTTGTACTCAAAAACACAGATCAGTTGAAGTACCAAGACTGCCTGAAATGGAGATCTAAAGCTGATGGAATCTGGGCAAAAAAAAAAAAAAAAAGGAGGTGATCTGCTTTTCATGGTAATTCCCTAAAAATAGTGGGTTCTAGTAAAGTTGATTTCTAACATCATATTGTTTTTCTTTAACCTTTTGAGCTATATGCTACTACCCAGAACAGCAATCATTTAAAAGAATAGAGTGAGGACTTGGAGACTTTACCATGAAATTAGGAGGAAACATGTCACCTGAGCATTACGTAAAAAAAAAAAAACAAAAAGCCTGAGCCTTATTAAAAAAAGGCATCACTGAATTTTTAAATTTCAACAGTATTAGGTCATTCTTCATGCACCCCGAGATTCCATTGGCCTTCTTGGCCATAAGGGCATGTTACTGGCTCATGGTTAACCTATTGTTCACCAGGACTCCCAGGTCCTTCTCTGTGGAGCTGCTTTCCAGCAGGTCAACCTGTCACCTGTACTGGTGCAGGGTGCTATTCTTCCCTGGGTGCAGGACCCTACACTTGCCCTTGTTGAATTTCATGAGGTTCCTCTCCACCCAACTGTCCAGCTTCTCCAGGTCTTGCTGAACAGCAGCACAGCCTCTGGTGTGTCAGCCACTCCTCCCAGTTTTGTATCAGCTATGTTGGTTAACAAAACAGAAAACAGTTGTGTTGTTGGGTTTTGTTTGTTTGTTTTTTTTTTCCATGAGCTTCCTATGGTGTCAGTAACCTGACAAAACTCTGCAGTCTTGTTTCCTTCTCCTGGAACTATTGCACAGAGTGCTGTGGAGAGAGTGTTTCAGCTGTGTGCCCTAAAGGCTACTGAGGTGGGCTTCATGCATTATATTCTTGGCTCAGCATGGCTTGTTACCTAGCCAGCAGTCTTTGGTCACTGAAATGGTGCTGCTGGAACTCTGCCTACGCTCTGTCTTGGCTGTTGCTCCTAGATGGCGGAGTAGGAAAACGCTTGGTGTTTAAAGTGTAGTTAATAAAGGAGAGGTTGTCAGTGAAAACAGATGCCTCGCTGTGTTGGTCTAGCTCTTTGCTCATCTTGCCCATCATCACAGCAGTGGCAAGATGCCTTTGCAGGTGTCTGAGCAGAGGAGGGGTGCGTGTGTGTCTGCCCTTCCATGTGCACTGTGAAGAGGGAAGCTCTGGGCGCATGGTGGAACTGGTGTCAGGGGCTCTGCGGAGGGTTCCAGCTTGCACACCTGACAGCGTGTGAGACTTGGGGTGGCTTAGAACAGAGGTCAAGCTATTGATTTCCTATGATAGAGCTGTCAAATGCTTATGCTGAGTAATGGTTAGCTCACAAAAACATCCTGCAGTAATCCTCTGTCTCCCCTGAGGATGTGGAGCAGCAGGGATAGGAAAGCAGCAGCTGTAACTTCATGTGTAACTGGCTCGAACTCTGCAGAGGCGTGCTGTCCCCCTTTCCCTGGAAAAAGTCTTTAGCTTTCTTTTCATACAGCCAGATTTTATTATGCTCTGCAGCTTTATTAGTGGGCAAAGATTTATTTTAGACATAGGTATATAAAACTGGGCACAGTGAAAAACAAGATGCAATCAGTTCTGCGAAGAGTGGGAATGATGTGCTCCGCTTACCAAAGCGTACACTGTCACTTTTTTTCTGTAATGACTTGCATAGTATGTTACTTTTGCATGTCATTAATTATAAATGCTGATAGTAGTGATGGTAAGGTAAAATTAAGATTTACTGGGACTCAGTTCTGCAAAGCAGATATGGCTGTTTGTTGGAAGAGCTGTTTCTGTAGTGGATCTGTAGCAGGTGGGATGCTTACCTAAGTGACCTGGGTTTGAATCATCTCTGTTCACAGAACCACATGGGTGTTTTGCATTATTTATTGAAGAAAATGCGTAATTGGGCCTGTTTTTCTATTTCTGTCTCGGAGCAGCACTGCCACAGTAAGGGTAACCTTTCAGAGCTCCAAATGCAAAAAGAAATGCTGGTACTGTTTCCAAATCTGTTTATTCAAAGTTTTATTGGGCGCAGTTTATTTGCCTAAATGCCAGGGTTCACAAATCACATCTGGAAATATTTGTGTCTCTTAAAACACTAGTTTCCTACTTCACTGACTGTGGTGGACACGATCAAAGCATGACACAACTCCTCCTTAAAGATATGCTGAGCGAGGATGGCACTAATGCTGCTTGTCATCTGATTTATAGGTTCCTTCATTTCTGGGGTTGACAGGAGCAGCTTACCTGACACTTGCTCCGTCAAGTGGATTTAGAACAAATAACCGTGGTATGTATTTTGGAAGCTATATTAGAATCGACCATAGCTTTAAACCGTAGGCACTTCAGGACAGGGTATTTTATCCTGTACAGCCCAGAATGCAATGGACTTGATAACTTCTCCTGCTTGTTATGAGAGGAGACATACAGACTTGCTTCTTTATAAGCTGCTTAGATAAAAAACAAAGCTGATGGGCTAATTGCACCCTTTATGTTTTGCCATGTGCTGCTGCTCTGGAGTGTTATTGGCTGTTGGCACTTTTTATATAGAATTAAAAAAAAAAATCTCTTTAAAAGGCTGTCTCTGGAAAAGTACCTGCATACTCAGGAAGAAGTGACTATCTGAGACAAACAGCTCTGTAGGAATCCTTGCAGAGGGAGAAGGTGACTGTAATAGGAGAAAATATAAATCATATTAAAAGAAAAATCATTATTTGACTGGGCAGGCAGCTGCCCAGCAGAGAAATTTGGCTCCTAGCATCTTTGACCCTGTAAGAGTTTGTCTTGGACCATGGCTGGCTGCCTTTTCAGCACTAGCAGTGTGCTTGAGGAGTGAGTCATCTGGAAGCTGGGAATGCCTTCTGATGGGAACTCTTTTTTTTAATAGTGCTAGATAGTTTTCAGCTTGCCTTTCAGCATTCTTCTGAGCCACTGGGGAGGCGAAGAGTGTCATGTGAAAGGACTTGGATGGCTTTCTAAAGTTTAATGAAAAGAAGTCTGGAATTCCAGTTTTGCTGATACTGCCCCATCATACGAGACCATTAGAATGATCAGTCTAAGAAAGCAAGCCGGAGAAAGAGCTTTTGCTTGTGCAATGACACATCTTGCCTAGGAGCAAACTGCAGTGTAGAACGTGTTCTGCGCTTTGCTGTCTGTAACATATACACATGTTGTGGTGTATGTGGAGATCTAGATCCTGATGGGAGGAAGGAGAGAATACAGCAGAAGGGAGAAACTGGAAGAAGGTAGATTTCTATTAGAAATTAGGAAGAGGTTCACTCTGAGGGTGGCGAGACACTGCAACAGGTTGCTGTGGAAGCTATGGATGCTCCATCACTGGATGTGTTCAAATCCAGGTTGGATGGGGCTGTGAGCAACCTAGTCTAGTGGGAGGTGTTCCCTCTCATGGGAGAGGGGTTGGAACTAGATGATCTTGAAGGTCCCTTCCAATCCAACCTGTTCTATAACCTTTACTCTGCCCAGTGCTGTTGAAAACGCAGTCAAACACTATTCAAATTCATCAGCTGAAAAACTGGCACGACCATGTTGGCTTTTTCCAGCACTGAGATATCAATAGCTGAAGGACTATGACTATGGTCACCTGGGATAGCCATGCAGATGGGGAACAGACTCTTTGGGGAGAGTGACTTCAGCTCTCTTTACTTAACAGAATGCTCCTGGCCTAAGGTTTTTGCTTCCCAAATGTTTACAAGAACAACTTACTGCATAAACTAATTTTCACTGTCTACTCAGAGCGCTGTTTTTTTGTGTGTTTTGTTTTTTGTCCATATAACTAGTGGAAATAAGACAGTGGCTAGATTCTTGCTGGCAGGTTTAACTGCACAGTTGGACACTATCTCCCTACCAAAGTAATATCCAAGTAAGATGAGCAATCTAAAATCCCTTGGCTTTAGGGCACAGTTGTGAAATGTGTGGGTGTTCTTGTATTCCATGTATTTTAATAAGCGTTGAGAAAACTCGGTGTTTTCCAGGGTTGAAGTGCATCTCCACTAAAGTCAAGGCTATCATCTTAAGCCTTCCAGAGGTCACTTGACACTCTTGGTCTGACAGCATCATAAAAAGAAATGCTCTCTCTGACAAGGGAGGAAAGAAACAGTAGCCACAGGTCTCTGGGAGTCTGCTGAGCTACTGCTGGCTTTGGTATAGCTGCCCAACTGTGTATGTATATGTATAACTGTGGGAATTGTGGTAATGAGGAACAAGTAGATGACATAAGAATTATTCTTACACTGGCTCACTTGAATAATTTCTTTGCACTTGTACAAGAACTGAAAACTGTTGCTGTACCATTTCACCTGAAACTTGTCATTCCTGTATGAGCTGGGAAAAATTGCCTTGGAATCTGGATCTTTGTAGAAGAACTGAAGATGTTGACTACACTGTGGCCACCATAATGGGATCATATCAGATGTTGTGAAGTTGCCCTGCATAAATGCATGAAAAAAGAATTTTTATCTTCTAAAAGTCATCCCTTGGGGATCGCAAGACGGGGGAATTAAGTTACGATGATTTTAATGTGAATGGACAAATGTCAGTCAACTATGCTGCGAAAAAATGGCTACAAACCCTCACCAAAATAATTCAGGGTATGTTCCTGTGTTTCCCATCCTATACAGCTTGTTTTATAAATATCTCAAAAGCCATTGTTTCAGCACTGCTCTGTGTTGTGTGTTCCTCTCCCAAAGTATGTGGGCTTGATTTGAAGATTGACAGGTCCCAGAGTGCCCCGGGAGGTTGCCAGTGCAGCAGTGGGAAGCACATTGGCACAGGCTGTGGTGTCAGTAACATAGCAGATGCTTAACATGCTTTCAGAGTAGATCTAATGGAAACCACTTCTTGTGCACGTGCAGGTCATTCGGAGCACATGAAGTGGATGGAGTGCCTCTTCCTGGGAGGGTAATAAAGGCAGTGCAGTAGGACAACTGTGGGTGTACGCAAGAGGAAAGCTGCTGAACACCATTATATTATCTATTTTTTTCTTCGCTGTTCTACTGGGTACGTTATCATCTGTTAGTTGCACATCTGTTATGCCATCTTTAAGTGAAACCACAGTCTCATATGGGGGTGGTTGCTTCCTTAATGCAAGTCACTAGTACTAAACTAACCCTTTCTAGACAGGGCTAGAAATGTCTATAAGGTGATTTGTGAGGCAATGAAATTGGTTCAGCTTCCAGTGTCTGTAAGACAGCTGACAGCAGCTGGCCTTAATTGGTGTAAAGGGCCTCTGTTTTGACAGATCTGCATGTTGGGAAGTCTCATTGAAGATCCTTCTGCAAAAGACACTTCAATATAGATAGGCTGGCTGTAATGATGGGTCTGAAAAACATTGTTCAATCAAGTGCTGACCAAGTGAACTTAGCTTACGATTTAGTTAACAAGAAGGTTTAATTGACTAGAATACTTCTCTGTGTTGAGATGTATTTGGGTGGATTTCTCTTGTAAAGATTTCCAAAGAAATTAATGGTTTTGTTCTTCCCTTTTAGCCATATCAGAGTGCTGTGTTCTTTTTCACAGCTATTGATTGGAATATTTTGGTATCTTTTGATATTCCATTTAAAGCTATTGTAGAAAGATGCTAGAAATAACACTTAAAAAAAGCAGCTCCTTCCTTGTTTTTTCTGAACTGCCTACCTAAGAAAATTTCACATCAGACCTGTCGCTGGCTTGGTTTTGATTTGAAAGGATAGTGGCAGCTCAAGGCGATAGTTAGTCATTGTCTAAGGAGTTCTGAAAAGGCTAGCAGTTTGTAATCCTCAGACATACCCTATAGTCACCTTGCTCCTATTCTCCTGATTACCCAACCTTTGACCAAATGGATCTTTGGGGATTATTTTAAAGACATAAAGTGTCAAGAACTTTTCTGAAAGACTTCTTAATTTTGTTGGTATGGAGCTTAAAAAAAAAAACTTAATAGAATCATAGAATTATTTTGGTTGGAAGACGTCTTTTAAGATCATCAAGTCCAACCATTAACCCTGCACTGCCCGGTCACTGCTAAACCATGTCCCTTAGTGCCATGGCTTTGAATCCCATCCAAATGGGATTGAGATGGCTGCAGGGAGGTGATGAAACTGCTGCTTTTTGTGTGGGGGAATCCTGATCTCCATTTCCCTCTGCCCTGTAGTTTTTCCTTAGAAGGCAGCTGGCTTGCAATGGGAGTATCTGTTGGGAAACCACAATCTCCTGGAGAGCAGAAGAGGTCTATCAACACTACAGGATGACCAGGTGGCATTTAAATAGACTTGGGTAAATGAAACCCTGAAGATGGCTCTGTTGAATATTCTGGGAATTCTCACCTGCATTCTCCCTGCCCCTTCCCATGAAGGTGTTCATGTTGTATTTTGGACATCTTCGTGGAGAAGATAAATCGACCTTTTATTCATGGAATGGCACAAGAAATTTTTATTACTCTAATACCTGAAACCTGAGCTGGTTTCACCTAGCCCTAGCTGACACTCAAGATAGTAGAGTTGTCCTGATTTAGCAGTTGGGACATAGGATGTCTAGGGTGTCAAACATCATGGAAATGAATTCGTGAGAATTCATTGGGACTTTGTCTTCAGAGCCTTCACTGTCAAAAGTAGGTGCCTGTTGTCATGGAAAGCATCACCTTATGTGGAAAACATGTCTAAACTCTCATTTTAATATAGAAAAAATAGCTTTAATAATAGAAGTGATGCTTTCATGCGTCTTCTGCCTGGTGTTACAGAACAGGGGTTAGTTAAGGCTCACAGCAGGAAGTGAGATAAATTCAGAGGCTGCTTCTTGTCTGAAATACAGATGCCCTGATGGGATAATAAAATAGTGCAGGTTTCTTCTTAGCAAAGCTAAGAAGTCATGTGATGTAAAAAATAGTTATAAGAGATGGGAACAAAGGGGAAATGTCTTCCTTGCCTGCTCATCAGAGTTTAGAGTTGAGCAAAAAAACCCACTGAAGATCTCAAAATAACCTGCAAGATCTCTGATAAGCATGTTGAATTTTGGTTTTTGTTGCGATTGAAATCTTTCTCTAGTGGCATCATCAGTTCAGCTCTACTCTGTAAGGGGAAATGCATTTCTTACAATGCTGGTGGAGTACACAGCTCTCCTCTCACTTTGCCCGTGGGAGAAGCAGCATAGCCTTGAGGTAAGTTACCTAGAGCAGGAGGGTCCCTGCTTAGGTGTAAGGTAGCTGCCATGGGGTCTCTATATTTTTCTCCATTCTAGTTCTGTCTGCATGTCCTTCCTGAAAATTCATAACTTTAGGATAAAAAGAAATTCAAAACAGTGATGTGTAATAGTCAGCTTCAGAGACAATTTTAGCAAGAGTGGTGTGGACCTGGAGTAATGAGTGTGAAATTAAATTCCGCCCCTGTCCCCGCTCCAGATTTTTCCATCCAATCTCAGAGCAGTGTTTTCTGCCCAGTGGGCTGTGGAAACACCTCAGGGGTAGAAGAGAAGCGTCCTAGAGGCAGCCTTGTTAAGCTAATAAACAGCATTGTGCCACAGGTTCTGCGGCTGCATGTTTCCAAAGTACAAGGGTGGTGGTGCTTGAGAACGTTCGGTACTGTCATAGATTTTTCTAGATGAATATCCAAATTAGTAGTTGAAGAGGCAGGTGATTCTTTAAATCAATTTCTGTTTCATAAATGGTCTTAGAGAAATGAAGAAAATACTTGATGAGATGTCACAAGAGGCTGTAGCTTATGTTTCCCGTTTTTGCACATCTGCAAACTGAAATATTTTTGTCCTGTGGTTTGGAAGTCTCACATTTCTTGCTGTACCATCCTTGAACAAGACAGAGAGGGGCTGTGTTTTCATTCATAGGCCACATAGGACCAAATGTTTTGGGAGCAGCTTCACTAAACTTTTGCTTTGCTGGTTGCTATGAGCTTGTGAAGATGAGTTTATTTTTGTCCACACTTAGAAGCCCTGCCACCTCCACAAACTAAAAGCATGGCTTGCTGCTGTCAAAATGAGAGTGGAATTGTGAACGTGAGGCTAGCAGTGGATCTCCCCGCGCTCTCTACGTGCTGTAGAGCTTGGCAGCAGTGGTGTGCTTGTGACCATGCACAAGTGGTGAAAACAGCTTGTGAGCAAGGCTGCAGCACTGGGGCCATTTCACGTGTAGTGCTGCTGGGATGTTTGCTGCTTGTCAGGTGACCTTCAGGCTAAAATACACGAGTGTTTCCTCTCCTTGCACGATATTAATACCATTCTGCAATAAATGAAATGTTCTGTTGCAAGCGTATCGGCTGCTGTCTTCAGGGAGATCATATAGCAGAGCCTTGGAGAAAGAATGAGGGCAAGAGTGTGTTTATTGTTCCTCTGGTTTCTAAAATCCCTTAGATTAGCCAGAAATGATCTCATCGTGGAACATATGCATTTTTCTTCAAGTCATTGATTCTGTGAATATGAATTTTCCACTCTTCATAGTGGTACTACAGCTGACTAAAGAGACACGTTTTTCTCTTGCGAAGAAAGATTAAAAGCATTCTGGTTTTTTTCCTGCCTCTCAAGTTACTTTTTTGCTTGTGTAGTATCTAAAATGTAGCTGGCATTTACCCATTTATCAGTGTCCTGTTGCCAGTCTCCCGGGGTGTTCATAAAACTAAGTACATAACAGGGTATTAGATAGATGCACTGAGCAGAATATGCCTCTAACTCATAAACAACCAAGTTTAAGTTAGAAAAATGTAGTTTTGTGCATTGTCTGCAGCTTTTCCTTTCGTGTTTTGCTGTTCTTGTCTTTGAGGTGCTGAGCATCCTTGTAGGGAAATGCTGCTTAGTGCTTACAGGTAGAAACTTTCTGCATCATAACCCACTGTTTTATTCCCCACATCTCCCTTGATAGGAAGAGGTGTTAACTGTGGTAAACTGCTTAATTCTCAACATGGGTGCTTGTTGTTCAAGACATTGTACTTCAGTTAAATGAGTTGAAGACCTCAGGAGAGAGTGAGTCCTAGATCGAAACAGCCCCTACAGGTTTGTGCATTCGGCTTTTGTGGGTGGGTGGTCTTGTGGGCTGTATTTGCTGTATGCACAAGCTCTGTCTAGGTCTTCAAGTTTGTTCCTTCTTGAGCCTTTTCTGTCTTCAGTGCAGCAAGTGATAAAAGATGATGTTTTTCTTCTTGAAGATTGAGATTCTGGACTAGAGGGGAAGTGCTAAGGAAAAGCACCCTTTCTAAATGCAGTGATCTCCTTGACTGCATTGCTTGATGTGGTTGTATAAGGTCTGACTGCACTCCTGCCCTTCCTGTAGCACTCTGCTGTAGTTGGAAGATGGATGAGAAGTTGCATTATCAGTTCCATTTAACTGCTCAGGTGCCCCATCACAGCTGCCTTCCTGCATGGAGAGAGGTGCTCAGCTGTGTGCTGAGTGTGGGCACCATGGGTGCCTCTGCAGCAAACTCTTCAGCCCTAGGCAATTTGGTGGGCAAGTTCAGGTATCAAGTGTGATGTAGCTGCTAGCTTGGGATGGACACTGAAGTTACCCTGAACTGGAGAAGCAGAGCCAAACTCCTGATATTAAGAACACTCGTGTTTCCAAAAATTATAACAGCAGGTGATGTGCAGGGGTGGGGAATCTTGACTTCTTGGTTTGTATTTGCTGAAAACTGAAATTACTCCAGAAACTTAAACCCTTAGCTATTGGGCATGTTTAGTATCTTCACTAAGTTGAAACAGATAATCTATTTCAAAGAAACCGAATTAAATGCAGAATGAATTAACAGGTTACTACCCAAGAAACCAGCTGCTGATGCAATCCCATGGACTTGTGTTGTGTCCTCTGCTTGGAGCTGAGTACAGTCTAAGGCACAACTCTTTCCCTGGCCAGGGGCTTCTGGTGTGGGGCTGGGGCTGGTGAAACAGCAGCTATAGGAAAAATAATGCTTGTTCAATTCCCCTGGTGGAGAAATGGCCTTCTGAGGGGAGCATGAATGTTCAAGAGAAAGTAAAATCTCCAGGAACTTCCTGTTTAGTCTAAAGATTGTGGTGTGTAAGTTGGTGGTTGTTGTTTTTGTGGGGTTTTTTGTGTGTGCGTGTTTGTTTGTCGGGTGTGTGGTTTGTCTTTCGTTGGTTTTTGGGGTTTATTTAGTTGAAATCCCTGTCGGTGTCTCAAAATTTAAGCACTCTGTCTACCAATCTCAATTTTTGAATATAATTAAAACCCCTATTTCTCAAGCTTGATTATTTTAAATTTTTTAAAGGAGAAGAGATTTGTTAGAATGGGGAAAAACTTCCAGCCAACCCTGTGTGGGTTCTTTCCTGGAGCCTCTGTAATTAGTTTTGCCGTTTAGTGTTAAATGTGGACAGAAGATTTTATATTGATAGATAAAGCAGACAAAAGAGAGTTAGTTCTTAGTTTCAGTAGGCACTGTAACATATCACAAAGATTTTAATCTGCAGTAATAGCTACAGTAAGCAGCATTTGGCTGCAGTAGAAGAGCAGAATGATTTCTGTGGGAATAACTCACAGTATCGATACAACTCTGGATCGTGCTTGCACTTAGGTAAATACTATCCACAGCAAGGAATTACTTTTTGTTTAGCAAGATGGGTCAGTGCAAAGGATCTTGAGGGGCTAATGGTTTTAGGCTAATTTTGCAAAGTCCATCTCTGCTATATAAATATGCAAAGCAGCATGTGAAGAATTTCTGCATCGTTTTGGGTGGGCGATTTGTTGCAGTCTCAAATCACTCGACTGCTTGTTCAACACTATCTCTTCTATACGCTAATTTTCTGGTATTCTGTGGATTTTCTTTCTTTGGCTCTTAAAGCAATGTAATTAATTCTGGGAGCAAATTTGCATGTGGAAAATTGATGAGGTAGGACTGTAAAAACACATTGGTGTATCCGCTGGTATTGCCTGCTGTAGTACGCTAGGAACTGGGGGAGCTGCTGACAAAAATATTCCGCTCTGTTCTCCTACATCCGTACCTCCCTGCAGTTGCTTTATGGCTGTAAATGCAATGCAGAGCGAAGGCTCTAATTTCAAAGCATCAGGGGAACCCCCAACACGCAGGCAGAGAGCAGCGCCTTGAAAATGAGACTGCGGAACTGCCTCACGCTTCTGATGCTTAATGTGGGAGTTCCCTGCAGCAGAGGTAATTCCCCACTGGAGCCGTTGCTGGCAGCGCTGAGAGGAAGGAAGAAGAGATGGAGATTCAGTTTAACTTAATTTCAGAGCCTTTTTTTTTTTTATTACGCCTTATCAAAATCTGTTTGGCAAAGGCATCTTGTTGCCAGGGGAGCTGGGATTCCTTGTATCACATCATTCTTCCCCCACCTTCCTGCTTAGTATGCAGGGAGAGCCACATCATCCAGCAAGGGTATCTCCCATCATCTCTCCCCTCCGGCTTCTGCTCAGCAATGCAAGCAGCAGTGGACACTGGCAGCCCCTCCTGCTGATGCTCCACTAATAACCTTCAAGCTCCTGCGGCAAGGTTGTTTGCTGGATCAGCTGAGAGATATAACTTAATTTCCCGTGTCAGGTTCTCCCATGTGCCCTTTGTCTTTCAAGCAAGCCCCCTTTTAAATAATATAAAAAGAGGGAATTACACTTTTCCTGTTGGGGTGTAAAGTGTTGCGGCTGAAGTAGCAAAATTAGTACTAGGAAGCCTGCTGCTAACAAGTAGCTTACCTTTCATAAAAGAGGGAAATACGTGTGCAATAAGGAGACGGGAACAGATGAGCTCAGCGTGGTTGGTTTGATCAGGGAATTTGGAAACAATGCCATTTCAGCGCTCTTGTCCCAGACTGTTAATTATCCTGGGGATCTGTGGAGCAAGGAGAGAAGGGAGGCGTTTAATCATTGCTTCCCATGCGGTGCACGTTACATGGAAATCCCTTTGTTTGCATTTGTCGTGCTGTTCGAGTGTTCTTCATTTTGAGATGTGAACCTCGCTGTGTGACTTGGCAGGTTAAAGCAATTCTTATATGTAGGGATTTCCCAGAAGAGCTGGTTTTGGTATCCTCTCTTCTTTCAAAGCAACTCAAATGTTCTGACCTGTGGGCAATGCAAGAGGCAAAAAAGGTCACTGTTAATTAGATTATTGCCCGTCTGCACATTAACATCCTTGTCTCTGTTGTAGAGATTAGATAATCTTTCCGTGGCCCTTTGTTTAGCTTTGCTTCAGTTCTAGTTTCTGCCAACAAAATATGATTTATATGATTTTAGACTACCCGAAACACGAATCTGAGTGTGAAACAGAGGTTGTAGGAATGAGTGTGCTGGAGCCCTGGCCCAGGCTGCCCAGAGAGGTTGTGGAGTCTCCTTCTCTGGAGAGATTCCAAACCCACTTGGACAAAGCGATCCTGGGAACCCTGCTGTGGGTGACCCTGCTGGAGCAGGGGTTTGGACAAGATGATCTCCAGAGGTCCCTTCCAACACCCACCATGCTGTGTGATTCTGTGTATGAACTGTGTATCACTTACACAGGTACTAAATTACAGCATCTGCACTGAAAAAAAGGACTTGGAACTGTCAGAATTAGTGAGAGACCATTTTCAAATAAACCTTGTATAGAAAATACTGAGATTTCAGCCCGGATTCTCTACGTGTGAATTTTTATGTGTTCTGAATGTGAGCCTAGGTCTTGATGACTCTGCCGTGCTGTACTGCATTCAGACTTGGCTCTTGATGGTTCCTGTGTAAACCATTGATACATGTGTGGTTCTGCACTGGCTTTGGTGTACAAAACAAACAAACCTATATTTAGCTAGTCAAGAGTGAGTTCAGTATGAGAATACTGCAAGTTATGTACACTGTCAGCCCTTTAAATAAAACCAGTAAAATTAAATTTTCAACTGAAAAATTGTGTAGGGAAGCTTCTAGTTGTGCTTTCAGACAGAACATGCTTGAAAAGCTTATGCTGGAAGTTCACAAGCACGTGCAGGGATTTGCAACATAGAATCATAGAACTGTCAGGGTTGGAAGGGACCTTAAAGCTCATCCAGTTCCAACCCCTCCGCCATGGGCAGGGACACCTCCCACCAGAGCAGGTTGCTCACAGCCCCATCCAGCCTGGGCTTAAAAACTTCCAAGGATGGGGCTTCCACCACGTCCCTGGGCAACCTGTCCCAGTGTCTCACCACCCTCATGGGGAAGAAATTCTTCCTAATGTCTAACCTGAATCGACCTATCTCTAGCTTTAATCCATTCCCTCTGGTCCTATCACTGCCTGACAGCCTAAAAAGTCCCTCCCCAGCTTTCTTGTATATTTTTACGTGCATTTGTTAAATGCTGTACACCTGAGGGTATTAATTTCTCTGAAACATGCTGTGTATTTCTACACGCTATGGCCACATGCTCTTGGATGCAAAATGCGGGTTAATCAGTAAAATCCCTGCTAGTGAGAATATTCCCACTATTTCCAAGTCCTTGATTCTGTTTCCTCAAAGATGAGGCTACCTGCAGGTTGCTCGGTACATCAAGTTGGAACCGGTCCCTTGAGCTGTGAGATGCTGAGCAAGGTGACTGCAGTGTGAATTGTCTCCTAGGCATCTTCCCAGGGCCCAGAAGCACAAACTGCAAAGCTATGATGCCATGGGTCAGGAGGACAGTTTGTTGTCTTCCCAGGAATGAGGGGAACTCCTCTTGCTGTGGTCAGGGAAAGCTGCCGGCAGTGAAGGGACGGCCCAGGGCAGGAAGGAATCTCTCAGAAGATCTGTCCTGAGGATGTTTTCCCTGCTGTGTGGGCTTGCTTTGCTGAGCACAGGAACAGCTATTGATGATGAGGGACATAGGATAAGCATAGCAAGGATCCTTGGCCCCTGTGTGGAAGAGAAGATTGATCTGAGTGTTTTAAAGCTTGTGAAATTTGGAGGTAAAAGTAAACCAGCAGTATGGTTGCGTCTCTCTTATGGGAGTGAGAAACCCATCACTAATTTAAACTCCAGTTCTCTGCAGCTAAAAATCTAAGAAAGGTCCTGCTAACGACTTTCATGAGCCTTCTTTTCCAAACAAGGCACTATTTCCTAAATAAATTCTACCAAAAACACGTTCAGAAAATCCGATGCTTATAGCTGCTGGGATGGGATCAGCCAAGCACTGCAGGACACAAATCTTCTGCTCCTTTGCCCTTAGGACTGCAACTTTATTTTAACGTTGTTTTCAGTAACAGTACACGTGGAAGGTGATGTGCTTCAGTTAGTGGTCACCGAACGGATACTTTGGTATTTTGCTCTGCCTCGAGCAGATACCAAGAATGTGTATGGTACCGAAGCTGGGTAAATGTCTAGCAGGGGCATGGGTTGGATGATTTGATGATTGGAGTATTGTGTCCAGTTTGGGGCCCCCCAGTTCGAGAGAGATGAGGCACTACAGGAGAGAATTCAGCAGAGGGTTATGAAGATGCTGAGGGGACTGGAGCATCTCTGTGCTGAGGAAAGGCTGAGGGACCCGGGGATGTTTAGCCCAGAGAAGAGAAGACTGAGAGGGGATCTGATCAATATCTAAAGGTCAAGATGGTGGGGCCAGACTCTTTTCAGTGGTGCCCAGTGACAGGCCAAGGGGCAACGGGCACAAACTGGAACCCAGGAGGCTCCATCTGAACAGGAGGAAAAAACTTCTTTCCTGTGAGGGTGGCAGAGCCTGGCCCAGGCTGCCCAGGGAGGTTGTGGAGTCTCCTTCTCTGGAGAGATTCCAAACCTGCCTGGACAGTGTGATCCTGGGAACCCTGTTCTGGGTGACCCTACTGGAGCAGGGGGGTTGGATGAGATGATCTCAAGGCAGTCACTTCCAACCCTTACCATGCTGTGACTTAGTTCATGGCCTATATACAAACTGTGATTACCGTTTTCCTTACTAGAAGAAAAATGATGTCTTTGACAGGTTCCTTTTGAAAGGAACGAATACACTTATTTTTATAAAAACAGGCTTTTTACTTAAACAGCTGACTGAGGTTTGTGTTCTGCCTTCTACATGGTTCACTTGCTAGATGGAAACAAGAGGTCACGTGTCTTGAACCTCTCCCCAGATTTTACTCGGCAAATTCTGTCAGATGAACCAAATAATGGCAAGTGAAAGAAGGTCCACGCTTGCAAAGAGGATCTTAAAGCCAGGCTGTTGCCTTAGTTGTTTTCAAAGGGTTATTTAGCAAAAACTTTGACCAATTTGCATGGGTCTTGCACTGGAGGAAATGTTGCGAGCCAGAAGTTTGTAGTTGGTGTTTCAAATTAAGTTTATCATCATTTCTTAACTTACTTGGCTTTAATGATGTTTCTCAGATGGTGAGCTGAAGGAGAAAATGAGGCAGAAGGAACATGCCCTTGGTTCATCCTTCAAACAAGTCACTTGCAGGCATACTAAAGCATTCTTAATTTACCTTAAGCCCAGTGAGAATTTGAGACCTTAAAACATCATTCCTCTAGAAATCAGTCTTCCCAAAGCACAAGCTCAAGGTAGTTCCTTGGGGACATTTGTGCTGGCTGTCTCTTTTCCTCAAAGTAAAGTGCCCTGTGCGAGTTGAATGGCACGAAGTGTTTGTTAGGTGGTGGTTGTGCAGGCAGGATGGCACTATAGCCTGGAGCTTCAATTTGGGATGATGTGCGAGTGGATTGCTGTTCTCTATGGTAAGATGGATGGTTGTCATACAAATTACTATGGCTCTGCTCTCATTTAGGTCTCTGCAAAGGTCGTCTTTCAAAGGATGGCACTGGGTCCACAATTGATTGATGTGTGTGTCCTGTCACTCTTCTAGCTGATGTGAAAAGCAGAGGCACAGTAAAATTATCTGACTCTGTGTGTGGAGCACTGGACCAGGCTGCCCAGAGGGGTTGTGAAGTCTCCTTCTCTGGAGACATTTAAAACCTGCCTGGACAAGTTCCTGTGTGACCTGCTCTAGGTGGCCCCACACTGTCAGGGGGGTTGGACTAGATGATCTTTCGAGGTCCCTTCCAACCCTTAACATTGTGTGATTCTGTGTGATGGGGCTTAGGTCTTGGGGATCTTTTAAGGATGTTTTCCTTGGAGGTTTATGGTAAGCTTGTATCTCAGTGCACACCTGCAGACAGAAACAAGCAGACATAACTGATGAGCTGCATTACTTGGCTGCCAGCAGATTTAGCAGTCTTTCAAATCCTACTTTATTCTTTTCCTGAAGTTGCTGAGTCTCAGCACCTTGGATGGCTTCTGCCTTTTCTCACTATTATAAAGCACATAACCACAATGTTAACTGGAGGTGAGATGAGCCTTGGGAGACAGATGAAGTGGGGCAGGACTGATCTCTTCAGTAGAATTTCAGATAATAGTACTTTGGTTCCTCTGAAAGACATGTGCTTTGCATTTCGTGCCCACTGAGCAGTGGGAAGTTGGATTGGGGGAAGAGGAGAAAGGCGTGGGGTCAATTGTAGATAATTCTAACCCTGAATTTGGAGCAAGGAGCAAGCTCAAGGGGCTCCTTCTCCACTTCTGTACTGCTTAATTTGGATTTCATTTTGATTAGATGATTGCAGCATCGACAAACCCTGCTTCTAAGGGAAAGTTTAAATTAGATGCTGGCAGAAAACGTGTGCACATATCTCAAGAAAAATGAATTTGGCTTCAAAGTTGGATTTCTTATGAAGTGATGTTGGGGTTGATGAGAACACATAAGCTTTTCCCTGTGTGTCTTAGAGTGCTGATGTATTGCCTGGACTCCAGAGTGAGTTTGAACCCCCACAAATTAATAGTGGAGCTGTTATTGAAACTAGTGTTTGTAGTTGATTAAAAGAGTGGTTTTCTCTAAGTGAAGAGAAAACAAAGGTCTGACCCAGCCATGTGGCAATGTCTTCATGGCGCTAGAAGTTACTACTGTGCTTTTATGGAAGCAAAATTAGAAAATTCATCTGAGGAACTCACCTCCTTCCTTCACGGTGAACAGAATACTTCTGAAATCCTTAATGCACTTCTGTAAATGCCTGTGTGTGTTTCATGGGGGAACAAGGATGAATGCAAACAAAGGCCTGCCAAAGTGCTGCAGTGCTTAATAAGGTTAAGATTCCACTAATACTAGCCTTAAATTCTATTTAGAAAGAAAATGTCAACCCCAGATGTGAGCAGGGATGATGGGGTGCTTCTCATCTTCTGTTTGCAAATGCCACAAGCAGGAAAAACGTCAATCACGTGTCTAGGCAGCAAGTTGTATCCCTTCTCTTCTCCAGCTGGTAACTGTCCCTGCAGAAAACAAAAATGATAGAGCTTGAGTAAACAAGAGTTAGGAGCATGGTCACAGGCAGAAGTTGGGAGGGCAGCCCCTTTCAGCAGCAGCACTGTCTGGGGTCTCAATAATTAAGATAATGCAACAGATCACTCTCTACTAGTCAAGAGGCTTCATCCAAATGGTAAATTAAGGTATATTTTTATAGTAACAATGCTCAGAATTCATGCAACCTGTTTGTTTTTTTTTTTTAGTATTGTCTAGTTCAGGAAAGCTTCCTCCCTAGAGCTTCTTTGTCATTAAAATGTTGTGCAGACACTTAAGGCCAGAGTGAGCTGGATGGTGTGTGCTGCCAGCCCCTGGGAATGCATTGGCAAGCAGGCCATGGAGACTCGGAGAGGGATGCAGAGCATACATCAATGTCAAAACTTAGTCTTGTTTAAAATGCAGCCCCAAGAGGAAGATGAAGTATTGGTTCCCTGGATTTCCTGTTGGCTGCACTGTTAGGCGTGATTCTGGGTTAAACTTGCTTGTCTCGCAGAACACCAAGGTAAATTAATGTGAAGGGTGAAGATCTGTGGGTTGAGTGAGATTTAAGCAAGATCAAAATGACACTGAGATATTGGGCGTAGTAAAGGAGGTACCAAATGTGGAGTATTTCCCAAAGGCAGAGTTAGGTGGTACTGGCACAGGCTGAGGCTTTGGTCTCTAGCACTTAGAAGGCACATAAAACCTTGTCCCACAAAAGCAATGCTGCTGGCATGACTGCCATCCCCCAGCAAGATCTGGAGAGGCTTGTGATTTCTCTTGAAAGTGAAGCTGGTTTTGCTGTATTTCTTGATCTGGGAGCAGTAAGGGCAAAAAGCAGGACATGGGATGGAGGCATCTTGAGGGTGGGAGTCTAGTTCTGATCCTTGCACCCCTTGACTGTGTTTTCTTTTGCAAACAACATTCATTTAAAAAAAAAGTACTACCAGTATGTTGACGGAGCTGGCTTGGTTCAGGAGATACCTGCAAGAAATGCTTCACTGCAGCGGTTCATGTGCAGCGCTTTGAGCCTTTTGGAGAGACTGAGGCAATTTTGGACTTCTGATGTTTTCTGTAGTGTAGCCATGGGGTTGATTTTTCCAGGATGCAAGGCCCTGTGTGTTGAAAAACCCAAAATGTTCATGGATGGCATCTAAACAAATTTGTCTTCAGGTGAATGCTTGAACTGCTACAGGGTTTATTCAGCCTCTGCTGTTGGAGCTGCCCGTGCTGTAAATGGGATGCCTATGGGTCTGGGCAGGAACCTGCCTGCCCTTCTTACTGCGGTCCAGTGAAAGGACAGGTCGTGAATTTTTGTGAGCAGTGCTGTTTATGAAGCCAGACCATTAAAAATCTCTGCCTAAAACTCTTCTATGTTGAGATGAAAAAAATGTGATATTCAGTCTATAGAAACACGATTATATAACTAATATATTAAAAAAATTACAACTCCCCCCAAATCCTCAGTCTTGCTTGTTCACCAGCTCACTGAGATCTTTATACCTCTGACGACTGTAGCTACAGCAAAGCTTTTGAAGCCACGGCTCTTCACAGGATCTGAAACTATTTTAATGGACTTGTCAGTTCAGTGCCAAGCTGGGAGGAAAATGGGTTATTTGAGTCGCCCTAACCCTGCGGGTCAGTGTTGCCCGGGTGAGCAGGGCTGCGAAGCCGGCCGGCAGCACACAAGGGCAGGCTCCTCGTGCTTCCCTCGATGCCCCCAGCACCGGCAGAAGCTCTCCCTGGACATCATCTCACCAGGGCACAGCTCAGGGCGGGGGAAGCCTCCCTTTGTGCGTGCGCTGCTTGTCCTGGGTGAAATGAGCCCAGCGTCGGGCATGCAGCATGAATGAAATCCGAGCGGTGAGTCACTCCCTGGGAAAGGCTTTGCTCAAAATCCGAACACAGAAATTGTTTTCCTTTTGGGCTTCTGCTTGCAGCCCTTTGTCTGCTGGTAGCAGGGAGGAGGTAGCCTTGCGTGGAAACCGTTCTCCTTCCAGTTACCGGCCTCCCTGTCAGGAAAGGCAATCCCAGAGCCCTAAGGATTGCTGGGATTCCCTGCTCTTTATTTATTTATAGGTTTCAAGCACTGCTGAAAGCAACCAAAAGGTGCAAGTACTGGACATGCGGAGCAACGTGCAGCTTGCTGTGAGCAAAGCGTGAGTGGAGCGGTTGGCTTGGAGACCCCCCCTGAATGCTGATGTGGTCAGCATAATAACAGCACCTCCTAAATCATTCTTTTAGTGTGATTGCTGGCAGATTTTGTGCAGGTTTTGCAGACAGATTAAATTCAAAGCTAACGTCTGAAGTGTGGGATAGATGGGATAATGGGTCTACTGAAAGATGTCAGCTTTTTTATTAAACTTTGGGAGGGTACCAAGTAGAAAGAGATGATTTCTGTGGAATTAAATGGGCAATGACTATTACTTTTCCTCACTTGCAAGAGACTTCCTCTGCCAGATTGAGGAAAGCATCTTTTTTTTTTTTTTTTTCTTCTTTCTTTCTCTTGGGCACTTACAGCTCTATTTTTTCTTTTTTTGATCACAAGGCAGGTCAAACGAAATGCAAGATGCTGACTGTCAAAATCAGAAGTCAGGTCTTAGGCTTGGAGTATTTTCTGATAAGGATGCCTAAAGGTCTATTTTTGTGCATGTTAACTTTATCAGACCTATTTCTTGATGGGAAATAAGCATAAATAGTCTTAAGTATGACAAAGTCTGTTTTAATTACTATATTCTCATAAACCTTGAAAAATTAATGTTTTAAAGGGGAGCTGCTTTTAAAATACAAGTTGGGAGTAGGTATCGTATCTCCTCACTGAGATCACTTTCCAGTCTAGAAAAAGTCAGATTGCACATACCATGTAGAATATATTTTCTGTGCCTGCAGCAGGAAATGTAGATACTCTGTAGTTTTGCCTGGGTGCTTGTGCTTTTCAGCTGTCTTGGTAAGAAACCTTTGCTTTGCCCTTTTTTTTTTTTTTTTTTTTTTAATTTCTGGTGTGTGAGAATAAAACTTAAATAATAAAGAGGTTCAACTCCCTGTAAATATCAGGGCGCATATTGGACAAAATTTTTAGATCTTTAGGTATCTAAAAGGCAAATACGTTTACCTACATCCATTTTTGCTCCTTTTCAATTCCCATGGAAGACAGACATCAGACTTCCCATGTTTCTTCTGCATGTTTCAAAAGAACCTGGTCGTGGGGTTTTTAACCCACATATGCTACATTTTTCTGTTTGTTTATTATTGCAGTTAACAGTAGCTTCACATTTCTTAACCTAAATGCTATGAATAATGTGTGTTTAGAGTATTGATCTACCTAGTGCCCTTAAGGCAGCCACATATGACGTGGGTATTTATATTTCAACTTTCAGTTGAAGAAGTCTTAAGAAGTCTTGCTTAGCAAATCTCTTTGATTTAAATATATCAAAAGCATATGAACTACACAGCTATTGACATGCTGTGTCTTTTCTGAGATAATAAGTGTAGTACTAAACCAGGAGCAGCAATTACACAGTCCAGTAGATGCACAGGAGTGTAGGTTAACCTCTTGTCACCAGGCATGTGTGGCATTTCAGGAAAATGAAGTAGAAATGGTGAATGTGTTTAGGGATTACTATTTCCAATGAGTTTTCCTGCTTGGTGACTTGACTTTTTGAAGTCATATATCCCCAAACTGCTTTTTGTATTGCAGTATCACTAAGCTAATGACAAAGAATAGGAAATCAGGTTTTGCCAGGCGTGCTTAAATCCAGTAAGATTTACTTTTTTCCTTAGTTAAGTGGTTATAACTAACCTTTCTGCTCTTGACTGTTTACTCTTTAAGAACTCCAGCTAGAACTTTGACCCAAGCACCAATGGCTGCTCCCAAACTCCTACACTGAAGCTGTATCCCTTTTCCCTTTTGTTCTTTTCACATTGAAACTTATTTTTCCTTTTATCGTAGCTGTGCCTGTGAAGGTAACGGAATTCACATAGATGGGAGTTTTTTCATTTCCCAGGAACAGCTCTGCTGCTCCTCAGTATTGGGAGCTGGGGAGCAAGATGTCGTAATTTGAAACTTACTTTTTCGTTAAAGCAAAGGTTACACAGAATCACAGAACAATAGAGGTCGAAAGGGACCTCTGGAGATCATCTCATCCAACCCCCCTGCTCCAGCAGGGTCACCCAGAGCAGAGTGCCTAGGATCACATTGTGCAGGCAGGTTTGGAATCTCTCCACAGGAGGAGACTCCACAGCCTCTCTGTGCAGCCTGGGCCAGAGCTCTGGCACCTCACAGGAAAGAATTTTTTTTTCCTCCTGTTCAGATGGTACTTTCTGGGTTCCAGTTTGTGCCTGTTGCCCCTTGTCCTGTCACAGAGCACCACTGAGAAGTGATTGACCCCTTCTACTTAACCCCTAACCTTTGGCTATTGATCAGCATTGATCAGATCCCCTCTCAGGCTTCTCCAGCCTAAAGAGCCTCAGATCTCTCAGCCTTTCCTCATTGCAGAGATGCTCCAGTCCCCTCAGCATCTTTGTAGCCTCTGCAGGACTCTTTCCAGCAGTTCCTTGTCTCTTGAACTGGGGAGTTCAGAACTGGACACAATACTCCAGATGTGGCCTCACTAGAAGGTGGGGGGTGGGAAACCTCCCTTGACCTGCTGGCCACACTCTTCTTAATACACCCGAGGACACCCTTGGCCTTCTTGGACATGAGGGCACATTGCTGGCCCACGGTAAACCCATTGTCCACCAGACCTCCCAGGTCCTTCTCTGTGGAGCTGCTTTCCAGCAGGTCAACCCCTCACCTGTACCGGCACAAGGGGTTATTCCGCCCTAGGTGCAGGATGCTACACTTGCCCTTGATGAACTTTGTGAGGTTTCCCTCCACCCAACTGTCTCAGCCTGTCCAGGTCTCGCTGAATGGTCCACAGCCTCTGTTGTGTCAGCTGCTCCTCCCAGTTTTGTATTATTAGCAAACTGGCTGAGAACACGCTCTGTCCCTTCATCCAGGTCACTGATGAAGATGTTGGACAAGACCAGACCCAGCCCTGACCCCTGGGGAACACCGTGAGCTGCAGGCCTCCAACTGGCCTCTGCTCTACTGATCACAACCCTCTGAGCTCTGTCCTTCAGCCAGTTCTCAGTCCACCACAGTTCCACCCATGTGACCCACGCTTCCTGAGCTTACCTATGAGGATGTTATGAGAGAAAAAGTGAAAAGCCTTGCTGATAAGCAAAAACATCTCAAGTCTTGATAGCACCATCATTACCTCCTGGGCAATGCATAGGGCGATAGACAGGGATCAGGCTGTGCTCTGTCTTTGCACAAGTTCTACTCTTTTCTCCTGTTGGTGCTGAGAAATACTTCCCTTAAAGTTTAAATGTCAATTCAGAATGTTTTCCCAGGTTTTAAAAGTTGCTTGGCTAACTGCACCCAATCCTGTTCTGAAACAAATTGCATGGAAATAACACAGTGCATAAGTGGTTGAAGTGATTTCAGGTGGCAGTTCTGTTGTGATACCTGTTAAGGTCTCTGTAATGGCTGGATAGTGCAGTGATGAGGTGAAATGAGGTGGGCAAATGCAGGTTAAATGGACTGTATGTCTGTTCTCCAGGCTCTAATTTTACTACAGCTAGAACAGGGTGGGGGAGGAGGAGGATGCTTTCCCAAAGCAACGCCTGAAATCGTACCTTCACAATCAGAATTAACTTAGGTTTTCTCTTTAACCTATCTTTCAATCTGCATAGAAGAAATGAACTTGCTAAGTGGAATACCATTTGTAACTAAGTTTTTGTAAGCCCGTGTTGGTGAAACGACACCACACTTAAAGGACTGGAGGGGGGTTATGGCCTCAGCCAACAGCAAACTCTCCTGGGGAAGCGAGTAGAAAATTCCTGTTGGTTCTCAGGATGTGACCCTCTTAGCTCTGGTTAGGGGAAGGGGAGCTGTGAGCACCTAGTGCTGAAACACATCCTGCTATTCTTTTGGAAGTCTTTGCTCAAAGCAACCTGTCAGCTTGAGCGTTTCTGTAATGCAAGTGTAGGCTTGCAGCCTGCTTCCCTCCCCTAGTGTCCTTGGGTGAAATGCAGGCTGGCAGCTAAATCCCGAATGTTTAACAGAAAAATTGCTCTAAAATATTTATTCAGTAATTGGGTGGAACGGTTTTTGCTCTCCAATTTAATCAACTGTTTTAGACCCACTTCAGGCTGCAGGTAATAGACTGAAGTGAATATTTTGCATCTTCCCTCTTTTGCATTATTCATCGCCTATTGTCTCTGTTCTCATCTTGCGAGATGAATGACCTCAGTTTTCACTAGTTAAGTTTGATTTATACTTTCTTCAGCCTTTGTAATACTTAAACAATTCCCAGACAGATTTGGAAGGTAACTGCTGGAAGACACAAAGTGTAGGAACGCACTGAGCTGGCATCCACTGATGCATCAAAATGACAGCACCCATTTGAGGGGTAAGCAGACCAAGAAGTACTTGTGTTTGGAGGATTTTAAGTCATCTCTTCCGCAAACAAATTTTTATCCTTTTTTTTTTTTCCTGGCAATATTAGAAAGCCAGTTCCTTTTAATCTGATCTCCATGACTCATCTACTCTTTGGTCCTATAAGACTGTCTAAAACTCTAAGACTGTGCTTTTTGGCAGCAGAACTGTTTTAAGAAGTTTGTCCCTGAAGTTCATCCTGCTTAGCACAGCAGTTGCAATGTATATGCCCTGTGCTATAGCCTGAGGGGCTGTGCTCCAAGGAGTGCCACGTGTAGAGGTTAAACCTAAATCATCCAGAGCAGAACACAGGAATATTGGAGGGTTTAACTTCAGTAACAGTGATGTCCTAGCAGTGCACCCTTGTACAGTGGGTAGCAGGATGGCTAAAAGGGAATGAAGAGTTTGGAGGAATAAAGCAAGTGCTGGTAGCCCTGAGAATTCACCCTTAGTGTAAAATGGAAGTTTATTTTACTGGGAGAAAGGCAAAATATAAAAATGGTTGTTTGGAGCTGGATTTTGACCTATGTACTTCGCACTTTCTGAGTTGGATGATCTATTTGTGCTTGATGTCTCTGTCAAATCCTTCCTAAGGAGGAATAAAGTTTATTGACTAGCAGAAGAACACTTGCTATGTGCAGGTACATGGATAAATCCCTTGCTTTTTACCTGAATTACCTCTTTTGCTTCTTTCCTACCTGAAATCTTCCATTTGGAAGAACGCAATGAGTAGGTTAAGTGCTGTGCAAACAGAGGGTTGTAGAGGGGAAGGTGGTGACTGCTTGAGAAAGGACACAGCTAGTTTACACTTGTTAGTTACTTTAAAACAGGAAAAAAATTGTTTTCAATTCAAAGACCACACTTGAGTGGCTCCTTATGCAGAAGGATGAAGACAGTGAGTGCCTGTGTTAGAAGAAGCACTGCAGAACATTGCCCTATTAGTTCTCCATTTCTGGCAAGTCCTTGACAATAGTTTTGTGATTAATCAAACTGTTGATGTACATCACAGAGGTGATCTCATGGATAAACTTGCTTAGAAAGTACTTTCTCCACTATCGTAGCAAATTTAGTCAAGCACTGAAACACTTTAATTTCTTTTTTTTTTTTTTGGTCTTGTTTCTGTGCCAGAAATATTCTAACTGCATTAAATATCCTTGGATATCTTTGTATGAGCCAGTGATAACTTTTATTCTGTCTGTGAGCCAAGAAGCTAATGAAGGTTGCACAGTTCAGGAAAATATTTTTCTCAGCTTTGCTGCTATAAGGAAATGGTTGTGGAAGTTTCCCTGGATTGTCATAAAGGGTAATGAGCGGTGGAATGACAGGAAGCAAGGACACCTGAAGAGGGTGGGCATTAGGAAAGCCTGTTAGAAGCATCATACTCTGCACAATACTGGGGTTTGGTAGTTTACTGTGGGATGTACTGGGCTGATAATGCAGTACTGTTCAGATGACTGGCAACTTGGGACGGTGGAAGTAGGTACTGATTTCATTCCTCTGGTAAAGTTGACTTGCTATTCTAAAATCGTAGTCATAGAACAGTTTGGGTTGGAAGGGTCCGTGGCAGTCTTCTAATCCCAGCCCCCTGCCATGGGCACGGACACCCCCCATTAGACCAGGTTTCTCAAAACCCCATCCAAACTGGTCTTGAACACATCCAGTGATGGAGTATCTACAACTTCCCTGGGCAGCCTGTGCCAGTGTCTCACCACCCTCACAGTGAAGAGCTTCTTCCCATTTTCTAATCTAAATCTTCCCTCTTCCAGTTTGAAGCCATTACCCCTCATCACTACAAGGCCTTCTTAAAAGTCCCTCCCTAGCTTTCCTGTAGGCCCCATTCAGATACTGAAAGGCTGCAAGAAGGTCTCCCTGGAGCCTTCTCCAGACTGAACAACCCCAACTCTCTCAGCCTGGCCTCACAGCAGAGGGGTTCCAGACCTTGGATCATCTTCCTGGCCCTTTTCTGGCCTTGCTCCATCAGGTCCATGTCCTTCTTTTGTTGGAGGCTCCAGAGCTGGACATGTTACTCCAGGTGGGGTCTTAAAAGAGCAGAGAAATAAGCATTAAAATACTGTTAGAATAAATAAAATATTAAAATACTGTATGGCTGGTGTCTGGGAAGAGAAAAAGCTTAACATGAATAAAATAGCTGGCAAGGCTGTCAGAGGACAGCCTGCTGGACGAGGAGGTTTTCACTGGCTGAGCATGTGCAAATGTGCCAGTAGAAAAGAAATACTGAAGCTGCTTATTTGGGATCTGTTGCCTGCACTCAAAGGGTGGGTCCCAGGTTTGCTTGCTGCACAACGTGCTCCGTGCTAGAGGGTGGGGGTGACATTGGCACATCTCTTTGACCTGTTAAAAAAAACCAGAAATGGGTTGTGCTATGGGGCAAACAAATATTTTCAGTGCCCTACAGAAACTGGTTTCAGGCTCGTACCTGGCGTTTGGTAACCAGTTCTATTTTGAGTTGGGTTTTGATCCTTGTCTCTCATGCTCACTTTATACTCCTGAGTGGTGGTGTGGGTTTGCTTCCTTCTGCACACTTCAGCACCATGAATTTGTTCCTGGAGAACTGCAGCTGAGCCACTGCTTCTGATGGAGCAGTATTGAAAATTCTTTTCCCCCATTTTATTACCCCAAAATCTTAAAAAATAAACAAAACCAAACAAACCAACCCCACCCCAAAAAACAAACAGCAGACAAAACAAAACAAAAAAAATGGGCCAATTCTCCAAAACCCTAAATGAATTACCTGAGCCTTTTGCTTCAGAACAACTTAGTATTTTTGCATATAGATACCTCCCCTTCCTCTTTAGTCCTCTTTCTCTTCCAGGAAGGCAGAGTTATTTCCCTATGCAGTGTGATTTTGAGCTCTTAAATATGGTGACTCCCTGTCTGTATGGACATGAAGTGCCTGTGCTGGGGGGGTGTGTATGGTGTCATGCCATGTGTTCTGAAGATACTGAGGTCAGAAGCGTGGGTGAGGGAAGCTGGTGAGCAGGGCAAGGGCAACCTCCCTTGTACACGAGAAGTGATACATGGCTGGTGACAGCTGAAGAAACAGCTGCGAATGTAGGTGCCTAATATGTGGCATAGCCCAACCGTGTATCACTTGTATTTTCGGTTTGCTCTGAAAACATATAATGAGTAAATCCAGATAGCTTTGGCTACAGAGAGCTCGTGTTAATGTTCGGGGTGACAGCAGAGTTGGTGCTTGGAGGAACTGACCCCATTCCGCTGTGCTCCCTGTTCTTTGACAGCACGTGTGGGTGCTTGGAAGGTGCTTCTCGCTGTTGCATTTCACACTGAAATTGGTTACTCTTCTGAAAGTCTCGTGAACCCCCCCTTTATGTTGGTCAGCAGTGGGCCTGTTGTTCAGAACTGCAGTATGACTACAGCTTTAAGACACTTTCTTGTGTGTCAAGCGTGGAAGCTGCATGGACTGTAGAGATTTGTTTGGTATGTACTGAAGCCCTTGCTGCTTGTTTGTAAGTTGTGTTTAAAAAAAAAAAGGAAAGAAAGAGAAAAGAAAAAAGTACAATCTGAAATATGTATCAGCTGGGTGAATGAAATCTCCCTTGTCCTGTATGTGTGCATGACTTGTATCAGTTGCATGCTGCATTCTGTAACCTGAATTCTTAAGGGGAGACAACTCAGAAGTACAAACGCACTGCATCAGAAAAATAAACTTATACTAAAACAATTCTCTCGCTTATCTTTGGATTTTTTTGTTTTGGTGTATTAATGTTTATAATGTAACCCAAAGGTTACATAAAGCCCCTACTTTTCTTTCATAATTCAAAAATAAATAAAAACCTCTGCTCCTTCAGCTTGTGGAGGGTTCTACAAAATTGATCATTATTTAGTATCTTGGACATCCATGAGCTGCCCTAATAGTACCATCTTTGATAGTGTGAATTTGATACTTGGGTTAGCTGCTTCTCCATGGCCCAGGACTGTAAATGCTGATATTGTGGCAAAAAGTGTGAGGGTGAAAGGATTCCCAGGATTGACCTGCAGGAGACCCTGGAGGGTCTTCTTGCAATGTGGTGAAACAGTATAAAAAGCATTCATTGTGTTAATACTGTAGTGATTTCTATTGTGTGAGTGAGGTTCCCTTTAAGGGATATGGAATATCTTTGCTCAGTCTCTGTTTCAGACTCCTCTTATTCCCAGGTGCTGCAGCATATCAGAGAGGAAAAGGTGCAAGTCACCCAAATGGCTGTTGTAAAACGTCCCTTCTGTGAAGAGCAAACACTGACACTAGTTTAAAGCCTCCATGATTGTCTCAACCTTCATTATGAGCAAGCTCTTTGCTTTTTCTTGCTGTTCCCAAGGTCCGGACAAAGCCAGTTACTGCACAGAAGGCAGCTCATCAGGGACACTTACCAGTGTGAGTGAACTGATGTTTCCAACTCACACCAGTAAAGAAGTTTCACCTCACTCTGTCATTCAGTAAAGGCAGAAAGCTGGTCAGGCCTGCTTGTTTGTGTACAGATGCTGTGCATGTGTGCACGTGCTTGTGTAGGTTCAGTTGCCACTGTCAACCAAGAACTTCACAGGCCTATCTTTCTTTGGAGGTTGGACTGGGTAAACTTTAAAGGTCCCTTCCAGCCCAAAACATGCTGTGTGATTCTTTGAAACGGAGGCTTGAACATCTGCTCTTTCCGTATAGCATTAGACTTAGGTTGCAACGTATCTAGAGACAATCAAGCCAAATAACTAGGTGAAATTGTATATAGAACAAAGCAGATGTGAGTTTTGAGGTAGCTCAGCTGAGTGAACAGGGTCTGACTGAAAGATGGTGCAGCTCAGAAATAATGCTGTATTTTCAGGCGCTTTTCAGTCAGGAGCTGGACAGCAAAATGCCTGCTTTGTGGTCACAAATCCACTGCCACAAAATCTGGACTGTGTAAGTGCCTTTTGTTCTCACACCGGCAAAGACAGGGTGGTTCAGAGACAGAGTGTGGAGGGAATGAGTTGCTGGAACAGCTGCTGAGAAGGTAGTTGGCAAAGTCAGTAGCTGTGGCTGCTGCTGCAGAAGGCCTTGGTGTCACAGACTTCCCAAATGGTTCCTCTGTGAAAATTTGTATTTTGTACAGCAGGTTTTTCATAGGAGGAGAAAACAGCTGGTTTAAACTTTCCTGTTTTATGACTCTTTGATGCTCAGACAACCAGTTTGGGCACAATGTCGTGTTAAATGATTTCTTGCTGTTTACTTACTATTTAATTTGGGATCCTTAAAGGAATCAGCAGGTGGAATAGGTGGCAAAACACTCCTTTCATAGAACTTTGCCAGCTTAACTTTGTGTTCATCTGGATTAGTCTGCTTCCAAAGAGACGTGAGGTACAGGAGCCTCTTTCAGGTAGCAACAAATGCCTGAACACACTGTATTTTCTCCTAATGTGATTAACACACAAAGCAGCATTTCAGAGCTGTAGCTGATGGGCTCTCAGACCCTTTGCAGAACATGTCACAGGAGGTCTTACACTTCAGGGCTGTAAAAATGAAATAGGAAGTTTTTTTGCACAGTCAGTGCTTGAGTACAGAAAACTGATGGTCTTCTGCTTGTCTGGTACGACTTGCATGTGTAGTAGTGCTAGCTGTCACGTTGCCCTTCTCGGGTGACCTTGGATATGGGATGCCATCCAGGTTGGGCTGTAGCTATGGCTGCTTACTTTGCCTCCATTGTTAACGAGAAAGTGTCTGTGGTTCCTCAAGCAGTGCTCTAACAGTTGTGGTCATATGCCTGTGCGATCTGAGGATCTGTGGGGGTTGTTTCTCTGGAGCTGTCATTGTTGTCCCCCTCCCCCAACAAAAATTGAGCATTGCTCTGTCAGATGGAAAAGATACCACATGTCAGCTAATGATTTGCTTAATAGCGCAGTTAAGCATCAGTGAAATCAATCTAGTGGCAGAGTTAAAATTATCTCCTAATTACATTGAGAATGAAAGAAATCCTGGTTCATGGGGGAAGGAAGAGATTGCCTTCAAATGCACTTCTAGGAAGGTTTAAAGCAGAAAAGGAAGTTCATTTTGCCCTGTTACAGTGAGCATGATGCTTACATGAGTTACCTCCAGCCAGATCAAAATGAGCATTTTAAGCCTCTTGCTGGGCTGCAAATGGTGTGGGAAAGCTTATTGAAATCTATTTTGGGCTATGCAGGCTTTCTTTCTGTTTATCTTTCGATCTTCCTTCTATACAAAGTCCATGAGTACTTGTTTTCTTACCCAGAAATAAGCCAGTGCCTAAACTAACAAGTATCAGAGTTGTTGATTCACCTGTTGGATTATTTTAAAGGGGGGTAGTAGAGCGGGCACACAACACCGCACTGTAAACCTCCCAGTACCCAAAAGGATACGAGGTGGACCTCTGCAAAACTGCAGGGGCTTGCTTGTGACTTGGCAGCGTGGAGGTGTCTGGAAAAGAAACATCCCCAAGGCCTTCTGCAGCTAATGCCAGCTTCCTGGTACACAGCAAGGGGCCGTGAAGCCGATGACATCTGTACTGCGGATCGGTGAAGTAGCAGCACCACTGCGCGAAGGGGGGTTGGCTTTGCGTATTCCTGGCTTTCAGCCAGCGGGAGTGAGGAGAGCTTCAACTTTCTACTGTGACTGGGGGGTGTGTGTGAGAGAGAGAGAATTTGGGGGGTTTAAACATCACGGGGGACGCCTCTGTCTGGGAAAATTACATGCAGACCTGACACGTTGGTAAAAGGAGTGATTTGGACAGAATGCTTTCATAGTCATCTTGCTCCTTTGGTGAAGCCAGGTATTTAATTTTCCTTAGGCAAGACTTTGGAAGTTGCAGAATTAGAAAATGTGAGTTTCAGATCAGCTGAGTTAGGAATAATTAACCAATGTGCAAAAACTCCCTCTCCCAGAAGTTATCCCCTCAACTGCCACATGCTTTCCTACAAACTTGTCAACAGGTTTTCACATCAGCCCCCAAAACCAGGAAGGTGGTGGTTGTTCAGTGGTCTTGGAGATGTTTCTGGTGTTCTCAGTGGGATGGAAGTTCTGGCAAGCCTTTGGCAATCCAGAGAGTCAGGCTCCATAAATTCAGTACTCTAAGTTCAAATCTATCCTTCCTGTCTGCAGTAGGCAAGAACAACAGCAGTTATTACTGATCAGACTTGTTACTATGTACTGTTGGTCTGTCCAACTTGCTTCTGTATTATTAAATATACTGTATTATTAATAACAAATTGTATCTACCATTAGAAACAGAACAGTTCTCATCCACAAATCTAGGTCTCACAAATGTTTCCCAACCAGTAGACTACATTCTAGCCTATAAAGCTCTTACTGAATTACCTTTTTTTTTTTTAGGACTATTAATTATAAAGACTGAAATACTGTGTTTTGTAAAGCACATGATGGTAGCAGCCCTGTGATGTAATCAGGAAGGGCTTGTGACAGTTTTTCATTGGTGATGATCTTGTTCATAAATGCTGGAACAAGTCAGTGTTTTCCTGGTTTTGCCAACGCAACTTAATTTCATAAATACCTTCTTAGCTGTTGCATGCTGAGAACCTCTCATTGCCACCGGAAGATGTGGTGAACTTAAATTAATTCTGTTGCTCTTGTCTGTGCACGTGTTGGAATGAATTATCCTTGGTTTCTAAGAGGGGAAAAGAAATTTTTCCTATGAGGAGAAGGGTGGTAGCAGTTACCCACCACCCATGTCTGATCTCGCATGCAAACTCTTGCAGTTGTAACCTAGTCTCCCCCCACCTCCTCCCCACCAAGGCAGTAGTTATATTGTTGAATTATAGGAGCACAATGTAGAGATGAGTGTTACCTTTTAAAATCAGCTTTAGAACACTGAAGTACACTGTGCCCACTACAAGAAAGGGCAAGGTGAAAGGATTTTTGTTTGCTCTACAACCTTCTCATTGATACTAGCACAAGGTTATTCCAAATGCCACTGCAGAAATCACGCTTGTCTGTGGACAAACCATCTCTTCTTGCCATCCAAGTGGGATGTAGCCTGGCTGAGTGGATTTGCTGTGTTTTAATATTCCTGAAAGAAAACTGTTTGCTATCGGTGCGGTGTCCTGCTCTGCCATGCAGCGTTGTCGCAAGGCTGTGACCTGCCTTCCTTCTTTTGCTAGCTACTGCTTTTCAGGCCATGCTTTTGTTTTACGTCATGACTGTGTTCTCTCAGAAATTAGTGATCTTTGATATTTAATCTGGAGGTGCTGTAAGTATTACAGGTTTGTCTGTCTAAAACAGTGGTTTGTTTTCCCACTGATTTTTTTTTCCTTTGCATCTAAAGATCTTTTATGGAATTGCCCAGTATTCAGCTGGACAGCCATTTAGGCTGCTTGAAGCCATCTATTTTACTACTTCTCTTAATGGCTAATGTGTTTTCACTGCTGCGCTGCAAAAGCCGAAGCTTTGCGTGCTATCTGACTCAATTTGAGAGTGCTATCAGGGGACTTGGTCTGTGCAAGGATAAAACTATTTAGTTGGAAGTATCTGGGCCTCATACCCAAACTCTTAACTTGTAATGCCTTGCAGCTTTCTGTCTTGTTTTAGCTTTCTCTATACTAAAAGTAAGAAACACTGTGAAAAGAGGAGTCTGCTTTCAATGTCACATGAGAATTGTTTCTGGACACACAAGTCTTTAGCAGATAGAGTTGGCAATGATCATGGCTAGCAGCTGTCTAATTGTGGTTCACCTACACATTGTTTTGATCCAGTTGACCCATCAGCGCAGCAGTGTAAGTAGGCAGGGATAAAAGAAGCTGATTGTAACGGAGTCCTAATCCTGAATCACTCTTCCTTTACGTCTGAATCTTCTTGAGTTGGTTGATGCATATTTTGGAGATTGAAGAACTGTGAACTCAGCAGATTTCACAAGCTTTAAAAACAAGGCAGAGTCCTATCAGTATGTCAGCTGTGGAAACTTGCACTCTCCATCATTTGTTCACTCAGTACAGCCAAAATAAGGCTACAGCAAGACTCGGATGGAAACTCTGACTTGCTTGAAGATGATGGCTTCTTAAAGTGGAAAGTGGCCTTAGTGAATAAGACTCCAGCTTTTCTCTTTAAGATATGACCCAGTGTGACTGACCGGTCCTGGTTGAAGGTCTTGATAAATCTTCTGTTGTGTTTAGCCCATTCTTGCTTGCACACATAGAATCATTCTGGTTGGACAAAGCCTTCAAGATCACGAAGTCCAACTGTTAACCCAGCACTGCGAGGTCACATCCCTCAGCATTTTCTTAAAACATATAGATGTGCCACTTAGTCCCTGTGATGCAGACAGCATGACCGAGTAAGTGTCTTGTAAAGTAAAAAAGACTAGTAAAACTTGTCTCCAGTGCTGTGGCTGTTCTGTAACAACTCGCTTGCGTGGCCTGTGTGGTTGTCAGAGGAAGGTGTTTGGCTTTTTGCTCCCCATCTGAAACCAAGGCAGGGGTTGTTGTAAGGAGGTATGTATCTGGGAAATCAAGGGGGCTTTTACCCAACTTGCATTAGCACAGGCTGTGAACGTGTGTTTGAGGTGGTGCAGTTGTGTGGTGGCTGATGGAGCCTCTTAAGACTATCCCTATTAAAGGAGGAGAAACCTGGGATTCAATCTGGAAAGAACTTTAGGTAATAATTAGCATTGGATCCAAAGAAAAGGTCCTTGGAAAGAAAGTATGGAGAGGATCCTATTCAGCCTTCTTGCTTGGATGGAAAGCAAATATTTTGAAGTCCCTACCTTGATGCCTGTCCCTCCCTGCTTTTTCCACAGAGTCTTTTTTGCTGGTTTGTGTGTATATTTAATTTTCCTCAGAAGAATGATTCAATTTTCATTAACCAACTGAGACTGTCAATGAAAATACAAACTGTAAAGGTGTCTTTGACAGCTTGTATAATTCAGAGCCAAATTGTAAATTGCCTTCTTCTAGGCCACTGAACACCTATCACAATATATTAAACACAGTTTAATTGATTTGGAAAAGCTTTGAGAAACTGACCTAGCCAAAGATCTCCCATTACTTTCCATTCCAAATCCTCCTCTCCCAGGATAATATCCTTTCCCAGGGCTGTTGATTCTTAAATGGTCTTAATGACTAGAAAAATGGTCATGTTTCTAGTGGTTTGTTTCCAAGGCTTCTCTCAGTCTTTTAATGTGAGTTAAGCACCAGTGTTCATGTTGAAAGGAAGTGTGAACTGCAAACCCTTTGTAGCCTGCATATATCTGATGTGGGGTTTACAGAATATAATTGGGCAAGGAGTTCAAATCGGCTTTTTGGGGCTGGCTGTTGAAAACTGGTTTGTGTTCTGTTGGATTTTTCCTTGTGTCTTAGTCTTTGGATGAAGCTGCAACAGTTTCTGTAGGAAAAATATGTAGATGGTAAGACATAGAAACACAGTAAATGGTATGTTCTGGATTTTTAAAACAAGAGGAAAATACTTGAGCTGAAACAATCCTGATGATGTAGAATTAATAAGCAAATAAATACTCAAAATGGAGCCAAGTGTTTGGGAACTCCTTTCGTACTACTCCCCTACAATCCTGGTTTATCACATATAGTGCCAGTGGTTAGCTTGCCAACTATTGAAAGTGCACAGGGAAGGGTTTGGTCTGTTTTTCTTTAAGGTTCTTTAGTGATTTAATGAAGACATTGACTTATACCTTTAGTTTATATAATGATTATGTGTGTGTACATAGTGCATGTGCCCATAAACCCAGTTTCAACTTGTTTCCCTAAGACAGAAGAGGGAGGTCCAGGAAGTGAGTCCTCCTAGGAGGTGCCATTAGTCATTCCCTTCATCAGTGGTCAATAAAACTTTTTGATTTCTGGATCTCCTTCTTATCTTCCCAAAGATGGCTGATAATGAAGTGGTCAGTGCAGGCCCTGGAGCTCCAGCCAGACCCGCTTGCCACCAAGGTTGGGAACAGGAGTTTCTGGGGAACAGGGGGTTTTGGGAAGTAGTCCCACAAATGATTCTTGTCTCCTCCAGAGGAGCAGGACCAAAGTGGACCTTCCAAGCACTCCCGAGCCAGGGTGGAACTGTAACACAGCAGTGTTGAGAAGCTTGGGAAATACTGTCAAGCTTGTTTCTGAAACCACCTTCAGAATGCTGCAGGGTACCACACGGATGTTCCTTGCGCTCTATGGAAGGGGACAACTCCCAGTTCCTGTCTCCTCTCACACAGAGGCCAGGTGAGCTGAGCTGAGGAAAGCCAAACTGGGAAACCTTCAAAAGTGAATTTAACATGCCGCTTAAGCGTCGGGTTCCAAATAGGCATGTGTTTGCTCTTACTGAGCTTCATTAAAGCGGGTCAATAAAGACCTGCCTCTGCAGAGCACTGCCTTTCGCTTGTGTTTGAGTTCTGCCAAGCTGCCTTCTCTGGGCACATACCTGTGGCACGCAGAGGGTGAGCATTGCATCATTCCTCTCTCAGGGTGGAGGCAGGAGGACATCCTGTGGAGTACAGTTACAAGGTACACCATTAACTGCAGGACATTAAACATTAACATATAGGAATGTTGAGTTTGCTTATAAGTTTTCTTCATCTGTGGTCCAGTTGCACAAAGAAACAATGCTCTTTAATGGCTTTAAAGATGTTAATATATTTTTGGTGGTGGTTTTTTAATTTTCTTCTGTTTCTCCTTAGAGCAACTGTTGAGAGCAGCTCAGATGTTCTGAGTAGAGTGCTACTGAAGGTCTCTAGGAGTTTAAGTATTATGTATTGAATAAAGACAATATTTGGATATATAGATGGCCAACAGTTGTCTACTGACAGAATGGGGTGTCTGTCTTGTTTACAAGCACCTTGCATTCAGCATTACCCGAGTATGTTGGCAGCACCGCTTAAAACAGGGTTTTCTCTAAGAGGTAAGATAATGCTGCAAGTAGCAGGGAATTGGACTTGATCCTTATGGGTCCCTTCCAATTTGAGATATTCTGTGAGTCTATTTGATGATATGACAATAACTTGCCAGGGAACATAAGTGATTTAGAAGTCAGAGTTGCACAGTAACAGTCCTTACGGCAGGGGGCATATCTAGGAGAAAAATGTCATATCCTCAACTGAAGGGAAGATTTTCCAGGGCTTCATGTTAAGATGCATGTGTTTGTCTTAGGACGGTATTTTTTTGTCTTGGGACCTGAACTTCTGAATATGAGAGCATCTGTACAAATTACCTGTCATGTCAGGGTAGTGTTCCTAAACTCCACAACTAAGTGCCTCATAAAGATTCATTCCTAAAGCTAATTCAGTCTCCACATTTACCTTGTAAGGCTCATCATCCAAGAGAAGGAACTACTTTGTCTTCAACTCTTGGACTGATGTGATGTGACTTGGTGGGTACAAAAGAACTGCCTCTTCTGGCCGAGACACTCCTCTGCAAAGACTACTTATGATTCTGCTCCACCCATTCCCTTTTTGGACCACATCCAGGTTAGGTAGAGATGAGATTTGTGTGTGTGTGTGGTGGTGTTTTGTGCAGGGAAACAAGCAGGGGGTTGATGGTGTAGGGCTCCCCCGGTGCTAGGATGTACTGGGCTGCTGTGGCTTGCAGAATGTGTACCTCTCTGTGATTCAGAGTGTGCAGTTTCTCCGAAGCTGTGCGTATGCTGGCACTGACTCCAAAGCCTGCAAGAGCCTGCTGTTTCTTTTCAGGAGCTGAAAGCAAGGTTCCCTTGTTTCTGAGTTTATTTCCCTGGAAAACCAATGAGGGTTTGCTGCTCCCCAGCGCAACACACCCAGGCAGAAGGCATTTCCTTGGGCTCATGGAAATCTTGCTTCATAACTCTGCTTATTGTTTCATTCTTGATGTTTTAAGTGCCAGGGATGTGTCTGTGAGACGCAGTTCCCTCCCCCGGCAGGTTTTTATGCAGGATGGCAGCAAGGTGGGAGAAGAGGGGTAAGAGCTCTTCTTTTAAACTGGCTGAAACAAAGATGAAAGAAATAGCCTGAGGTTGGTAAGTGCCAGAGGAAGGAAAAGAAACAAACCCCAACGAAGCAAAAAAACCAAACCAAAAAACCAACCAAACAAAAAAACCCCCAACAACAACAAAAAAACCAACCCACAACAAAACAGCAGTGAGTTTCCCCGGGGGAATCCATCAGATTCCTTCTCTCTGGTTATATAGTTTTCAGCTGTGAGTGGCTGAGGAGACAAAATCGTGAACCCTGAAATCAGTGGGATCAGAACTCACCAAATTCTTCAAACTGCTTTTTAAACTAGGGCTTGCGATCTCTTTAATTTGAGAATAGAGGTATCATCCTTCTTAGTACAGAAAGATTCAAGTAATGCATCTGGAAAATAGGGAAAGGAATTCAGCTCTCTTGTCTTTGTGCTCAGGTTTCAAGGCTGATCCAGGCTTAAATGTATTGTGGTATTTTATTTGGTTTCTGTTTTTTCAGGCCTTCAGACTTTTAGGGAATTAAAATTCTCAGGTTTTTTTCCAGTAACCATGAGGGCTGTATTAAAGAAATGCAATTCAAACCAGCCTGCAGTAAAGGAAAAATATTTTCATAGTGAAACCGTGATCTGGCATCACAAATAGCAAGGGTGATGTTCCAGCCCCACTTTGGGTTTCCTGCTAGACGTAGGAAGGACTGTGCTGGAGCTAGGATTGAAGGAGTATGACAGTCTGGCATACCGTGGCTATCATCTGGTTCAAGTAGGAATAGTGTGATTCTCTATAAGTTGTTGACATTTGCAATAAAATTAAGAATGTAGACTGAGAAAGGGATTTGGCTTGAGTTTTGTGGGGTGTTTTGTTTTTATTGTTGGGGGAAAACTGAATGGTGGCAAGGGAAGCACCTGTTGAAAGCAGTAGAGACTGCTTGACTGATGTGCTAAACATTGTCCGTTAACCTTTTCCCTTTTCATTACATCCTCTTCCCTCTCTTGTCCCCAAGATGCTCTATCAAAGCCATCTAAAGCAGGGATGTCCATGTTGTAAGATGCATCGTTCCAGCACCTCAGCAGCAGCAGTAACACCTGGGAGAGAGGTGCAATGAAGAACCAAGGAGCAATTGCTTCATCCCTTTTAACTTTCTTTCCTTCTCTGCAAAGAATGAATCTCTTTCCTCCTACCCTCACCTCTTCCTGGACATTGTGGATTACCCGTTTCTTTTTAGGCAGATGGGCAAAGGAAGCAGGATGAGAAGGGAATATTTATAGCTTACCTCCTGTTTATGTTCCTTTCCTGGCAGATGTGATGAAGCTCTGTACTAATGCTGGATGAAGAGAAAATTCAGGCAGGAATGAGAAGCATGGCAAATGAAGACCATTTGCTAACGTGTAGGTCGTACAGAGTGCTTCCAAATGCAAAGATTAACACTTCCCACATCTTACTGGCATTGCCTTTTTTTGTGTCCATCTCTCCAGACTGATTTTTAAAACAAAAACTAAAAAAAGAAACAAAAGAAAAACAAAACCAGAGAGGAGCAGCACTGCAGCTCACACAGATTCTCATTTGCTTGACCTTCATCAGCAGAAACATTGCCCTATGGAGGCAGCAGGTGTGAAATGTTTTTTTCGGGGCAAAATCTGACCTCTCGTAGGATGTGAGCAAGGGCGTACTGGCAGAGGGAGAAAGAAATGAGTTAAAGCCAGTGGGATTTAATTAGTCAAGTGCTTGGGTCCTGGGAGATGAGCTGTATGCTTTAAAAAGGGAGTAGTTTGGACTTGGTGGAAACTGGGGAGGGGGGGAGTCATGCTCAGAGGCTCAGAAGCCTTTGCTGCTGGCTTGTTGCAGGAGCACAGCTCCCAGGTACAAATGCTTTCCCCACTATGCTTCCCCTCTCCAGCCAAGTATTCGGGGTTTTTGTGTGCCAGCTTGCTGCAGGGCAGCAAAGGGATGTGGTATGAGTGCTGCCCCTGCAAGAGCAAGCGGTGCTGCAAATCAGGCTCTCAAACAGAAGCATGGCATGTGCCCTGAAGAAAATACATCATGTAATATTTACTGTGTGATGTATCCAGAGACTGTCAAAAAGTTGGAGAAGGTGTTCCATACAGGCTTACTGATTTATTGAAAAAGTCCTGGTACATTTTGGCTCAGCTCTCAATTTCAGAGGAAGATGGACTCTTTTTTTTTTGGGTTTTTTTTTTTTTTTTTTTTTAATGGATTTTTTTTGTTTGTTTATTTTCAACTCAAAGGGAGATCCTCAAAGTAACCCAAGGTGCCTGGAGATGTCTTGAAAGAATGGAGATGGTGAAGGGGATGAGAGATGCAGGTAGAGATGTCTGATGTCAGACTGGCCCATTTTTATCTCTTCAGAGGTTTCTGTGGAAGCCATGGAGGATGCTGAAAAAGGCGTCCGTCTCTGCCTGTGCTCTGGTGTGGAAATCTCCATGGGCTTCAGAAGTAACCTCCACATTCCCCTGCACCCCTCAAAGTGGGGGAAGGGAGTCAGTTGGATCCTGGAAAAAGGGGTGGGTTGGGGGGGGAAGGTGTAGTATTTTCTTTTTCTTGCTATTATCTACTTTAATTGGCAGTAAATCAACTTTTTGAGTCTGTTATGGCAGTGATGGTGATTGGCAAGTGGTATCCCTGCCTTTATCTTGACCCATGAGCTTCTTCATTTTGCATCCACCCAGGAGGAGATGAGTGAGAGAACAGCTGTCTGGGCAGCTGGACATGGTTAAGCCACCACAGTTACATGTACTCAAATCCAGTAGGAGCTTATGTACTGGTGCAAAAATATTAGTTATTTAGTAAGTTGAACATCGTGGAGCCCGGAGAGCCAATTTCTGGTCAGAACACAGTTTTGCTCTGCATCTCCTGTGCTTTGCAAACACCGCTTGTGTGAGGGGGAAGCAAAGTGGGAGGACAAAAGGCGGCCCAGTGACTTAGGATGAAAGTACTGTTGCAGAGAGATCAAAATGTGACAGACTGAATACAGGAGCAGAAATAGTTGGAGCCCTTCTGAAGCGAGGGAAAGATCAATAAATGGAGCTCTTCAAGATTTTTGAGTTGGGTAGCTTGGGTTACTGTGATAGCTTGGCGAAGCTGGCAGCAACTTTTGTCACTGCTGTGCTGGCCAGGAGGTTTTAGGGCAGCCGCTGTTAGAGCCAGGAAAGACTTTCAGGTTTTCATGCTGTGAAAGTTGGGGTAGAGAGGAAAACAGCTGTCACTTGTTGGAAAAGGCGAGCTGTTCATGTCTGACTTAAGGCAGCCTCATTTGAAGGAGGCCCTTCATAAAGTGTAAAATAGATGCTGCAGCTGGCACTTGCTAGTGTGCCTCTAAGATTTCCCAAGAAACTTTTACACTGAGAATGCTCTGTTTTTCACAAACGCTCTGCAGCTTTTGCTGCAGGTAATTCAGGTAGTAAGTTAGCAGTGTCATTTACTTGTGTTCTAGGTTAAGATATTAACCTTTTCCTTGATAGTGTTTTGCTGGGGTTTTTTTTTTCAGACCTCTTTTCTGATTTTAATTATGGTTTGTAGACTTGGTAGCCCAAAGTTGTTGCCATTCTATTGTTGATAATTACATGAAATGCTGCATGTGAGCTCTGCCAGATTGCTCCCTCTTTTCCCATTACAGAGCACTCACTGGGAGCTAAAAGGCTGTTTCTTCCAGCAGAGCTTTGATTAACTTTGTCACCCATGTAGATTTGAGATAGATACATTAGGACCTGTAGAGATGTTATTTTTTACCTTTAGGTTGACTGTTACAAGCCTGGAGGAAGTGTTAGCTTTAGACCAAGGACTGGGATGTGTTTGGTTTGGTTTTTTTTTTCCTCCTGCTCCCTTAATCATTCTGGGAGTGAAGCTGCTGCGTAACCCCGAGCCTCTTAACATGCATCTTACTGCAGATAAGGCAGGAAACAAAGGATCAAATGGACGTGAAAAGTGAATTCCTGCACATGGTCTCTTGAGACCCAGAAAGTTATTCTGGTGCTTAAAGCTTCTGATTTCAGTTGTCAGGCTTTGGTGCCTTTCACACTCCAAAATATTGCTTCTTTTGGAACTGGTGGACAAGTCTTTCTGAGCTGAAACCTGGATGTAGTTATTTCGCACATGGCTGCTGAAGGTAGTGAGCTGTCGACCATTTGTCTGCAGGCAAACGATGGTGACATCTGGTTGGCAAACCTTGAAGCAAGTTCCTTTCCTGCCTGAGTTCTGAGCTTCAGCCTTCTGGCGCGTTTCTACATAAAGTTGTTGAATTGCAGACGTTGGACAAAAGGTTCAGACAGTTTTTCTCCATCTCAAGTTTAAAACAACAGCCACCCTTCAAGAATAAAAATGACTGATGGTACCTTAAGCTCTCACTAACCTTGGGTGGTTCATTTGTTCCTTTTTTTTTTCCTCACCAGTAGAGAATGTTCTCTTAGATAAGAAATTTCTAACAGCACCATGTATCACCTCGTGCAGTTTGGAACTGCAGGAGTGACAGATAACGTGTAGCTTGACCAGCATCTCTGCCTGGAAAACACAATGGCAGCATACTGCTGTGGGATAATGAAACGGAGTCCATTCATACCAAAACAGGGTGAAAGAATTGTCAGAGAGGTCCAGCACCTCAGTTTTGTGATGAGTCACCTAATGTGCCCTGTTTTTCAACCCTTTTCCCTGTTCTTGCCTGTATTGTATGAGGGCAGGAGACTTCTGTGGCTAGTTTATACCTGTCAAACACTCCTGGCCTTAAGGTAAAGTGTTTGCAGATGCTATCCCATAATGTCTTTCAGTGATACAGCTGTTTTACAGTGGGGTACCTGGGGGTTTAGTGGGTTTTAGGGTTTTCCCAAAAACTGCTACATTTTTTGGGCTACAGTGTGAAACTAGTAGAAAGGCAGGCTCTTGATGTGCCGTATTTCAAAAATAGATTATTCATCTCATGCAAAAGGGAAGAGTAAAGCAGTGAAAAGCATATAGCTGAAAGTGCCAGCTCTGCCATGGCATCGGGTAAAACGAAAGCATATAGCTGAAAGTGCCAGCTCTGCCATGGCATCGGGTAAAACGAAAGCATATAGCTGAAAGTGCCAGCTCTGCCATGGCATCGGGTGAAACAAGTGCGTAAACAGTGCTTTGTGGTACTGCGTTCCAATGGGAGGTTTCGTGTCTCACTGTGTAAATTCTGCACGCTTACTATTACATCTGGTCTGATACTATATTTAGAAGGATTAAAAAAGAAGTTGCTGGTTTGAAAGAGAACTTTTTTTTTTCCCTTTTTTAACACTTTCTGTAGAGGCTTCCCCTCTATAGGTAAAATTTGGTTCTGAGAACTGGCTCTTATGTGTGCTGTGGCTTCTGATCATTGAAGCTTCTGACTCTTTGTAATATAATGGTGATGCCAAGACAGCAGAGCTTGATTTGTTGAGGGTGTGAGGCTCTGTCTGGTGTTTGCTTGGGTGTTCTTGACTTCTAAGCGTGTTTTTCTTCAGGTGAGGGCAGAGGGGTTCCCTGCTGTTTGGCAGTCCAGAAGAATTGCTATTTTTCAAATGTAAAAAGGCAAACTTGCCCTTTGGTTCCCAACATATAGGTTGTGGTTTGATTATTTTTTTTTTTAGACGTTACTTTTGTTAAAAAGTTCAACTTGCCACTTAAGTTCAGTTACAGCTGTTGAATGCCCAGTCCTCTTTTCCTGTGCGATTCAATGTCGGGAAGCTGAAAATGCAATTGTGGGGAGAAAAATTGAAAATGACTTGAGTGATTTTCATTGTCCAGACTGAGAAAAATGGAGCGTAAAGTACAGGACAAATGAGAGTGAATTCCCAGAGCTGTCAGTACACTGACCACCTGGGCCATAGGTCCTGCTTTCAAGGATGACAACTTTAGCTGAAACTCCTCAATTTGTGTGGCAGAAAAGTGAAGTAGCAGATAAAGCTATTTTAAGTAGATTATTGAAAGCCACTTCCCAAATATACGGAGGTTTGGACGATTTGGCAGAGAATTAATCAACAACCTGGGTTTTGTTTGCAAGCTTTCGCTAGAAATTTATTTTAAAAACCCAAGCAGTACCTGTGAGATACCTTTATAGAAATACAGGTTTGGCAGCTGTGTTTTAGAAATCAACAGAAAATAAAAAATCACAGGCCATAGGAATGCCCATATTGGACCACAGCTGTTGAAAAAAATCTGAGTGCTAGTCTCTGAAAAATATACCACCATAGACAAGTGAGAGCTGGCGCTGGGCCTTATTCTTTTTAAAAATTGGGCTCTTCGGGTCTGGAATTGTAATTTCATCATTGGATTAGTATGTAACCAGAATAACTTATTCTAGAAGACAGACTTTAAATCAGTTTGATTCTAGATTTTCTCATGAACAAACTAGTCCTTTACCAAGGTTGCAGAACATACAAACCATTTAAGCTCTTTTTTCATAAGAGGGCTCTGTTTTGTTTTTATTGCTTAGTATTACAATTTGGGGGGGGGGGTGTGTGTTTGGTTTTTATCTTGAATGGTTTGTTCTTATAGAATCATAGCATCATATTGGTTGGAAGATACCTTTTAAGATCATCAAGTCCAACTGTTAACCCAGCAGTGCCAGGTCACCACTAAACCATGTCCCTCAGCACCACATCTACACAGCTTTGAAACCCCACTGGGGATGGGGAATCCACCACTGCCCTGGGCAGCCTGGGCCAGCCCTTGACAACCCTTCTGGGGAAAGAAATTTTAACTCGTGTCCAACCTAAACCTCACCTGGCACAAGCTGAGGCTTCTGTGAAATTCAGTGAACAGGCGTGTTTGCTACTTGTATCTTAAGAGTTTAGGTTCCCCACTTTAAGGACAAGAAAAAAATTTCAGCACGGAAAACAATCTGAGAGAATGAACTTCTTGACCCAGAACTCCCTAACCCTCCCTCAACGTTACGCTAAATCTTTTCTTCTTTTTCCTTAACTTTTAAAGGCCAATGCTGTTGTGTGATTGCTACTTCCCATGTCTGTGTAATAATCTAAATCGATGTCTTAAAACTGATTCACTTACTGCGGCTTTAAAAATACATTTTACGTTAAGGAAAAAAAAAAAAGTCAGCTCTCGTGTTACATGTTCCTGCTTCAAGCTACGTGTGTGGGGAGCGAGGTGTGTGGAGGTAAACTTGGCAGAGCAGGGGAGCCCTGCTGGGTGGCAGATGGAGGAGGAGGAGGAGGAGGAGGAGGAGGAGAAGGAGGCAGCGGCTCTGGAGCGGTGCTCCCGGGCCGTGGTCACCCCGCGGGCGGGAGGGGGGACAGGAGGTGGCACTGGGCTGCCATTCTGCCAGGCGAGCGGCACTGAACGTTTGTCCTTTTTTTTGCTGTGCTTGTGTTTTCTAGGTGCATCAGAGGCTTTCTCCCTGGCAGAGTGTGAGAGTGGTGTATTGCAGTACGGTAGTGCCCTCTGATGGTGAGTAGCCCCACGGAGAAACTCTCGGCTCGTGTCTGACTCTAATAATTTCAGTCATGTTCCACGACCCCTGTTCTGGTTGAGGCCTTCTGGGCTAGCTGGTAATCCATCTCTGAGCTAAGGAAGTGACAGAGAACAAAGTCACTCAAGAAGAATTCAGGAAATGGTCAACTTTTCTAGTAAATGTCCTTACAAAAGCGGACAGGCTTTCTAAAGAAAGATGTGTTGATGTTCAATTTTCTGATTTGTTTGGCCAGGTTTTTCCCCGATGTAGCCGTGAGGTCTGTGTGGTGCCTCCCTTCCCATGGACTCTCTGCCCTGGTAACTTCAGTTGTGTAATGACAGTGCTGTCCCTACCAGCTTCTTGCTCCAACGGTCGGAAGCGCCGCTTGCTGCAGCGTGTGAACTGTGAAGCCAAGGCAACTTTTGTGCCTTTATTTAAATTCTGGGACATCTCAGACATTCAGCTTTTTTGATAAGGTTGCCATAACGTAAAGGCAAAGGATGCACTGGTGGGACTTGAGAAATCTCAGTGTGCAGGGATGCAGAGTAGTAGCTTTGAGATCCCTGCCTGCTTAACATCCATCCACACGCTGTGCACAAAGACTAGAGCACTTAACGCTGACTGACACCGGTGGTTAGTGGATCCTCTCCCCATTAAGGCTTGTTAATAAAGCCTGAAAGCTAATAAAGTAAAGGGTTCCGGCACAGTTGCTTCTCCTGCTAGGAGCAGTGAGTGTGTGCAAACGCAGAGAACATGACTGCTGGGGAGAACTCGAGATAAAAACCTGAAGGCTTAAATAGGTACAAGTGTAGAGGACACAAGTAAGGTTGAGAGGAAAATATAAGTGCGTAGCTGCTTGCCTGATTATATTTTACCTCTGCCCATCTTGGGCTTAAGTATTTGTTACATTTTCCAATTACTTCACCGTTAAATGTTCAACAGACATTTTTGGCCATACGCTCTTATTTTTTATTTTGTTTTTACTGTACTTTGATTTGTACTTTTGATGGATTGCTGAAGTTGTTTTTATGCAAGAACAGAAATCTTTAAAAAATATACTAATGACCTGTCACTGGTGCACATATGGTTGAGTGAAAACATTGTGGTGCTTGGATGGGATTCATACCTCAGAGCAACCTTATGCTTAATATAGTGTGTAAAGCTTTTAAAATCCTCCATGCTCTTATTTAGCCAGGTTGTAGGTGTCTGTAAATGAAACATACCCGCAGACAATTACTTTTTTTTTTTCTTGTCTCTTGTATTTACCTACCAACTTTAAATTTAATCAGTGACAATTAGCTGAAATGTTAGCTCTGAACAGTGAAATGCCAAAATGCGTTGTCTGCTTGGTACCTTGTAGTTGTCCTCGTGCAGGCAATCCACAGGGCTGCCTGGACAGAGGAGAGCAAGGCACAGAGCTGTGTCATGGTCTTGTTAATAACTGCTACAGGAGCTATCTGTTGCTGTCTGTTGGGTTTGTGTTATTGAAATGTCCTTTGGAGTTTTTCTTTTATTTGCCACTGAGCTCTTCCCTCTCCAGCACAGTCAAAATCTGTCCAGACATTACTAGTGTGGGAGGTGATGAGAGGATCAAACTGGCATTATGGACTTTCTCCAGTGGTGAATTGGGCTAGAAAATGACTTTGACAAGCTTTTTATAAGGAAAACATAAACCAGCTGTAATCCAAGACTTACTGAGCCTTGTTCTCCAAAGGGAAATAATTTGTGCTTTAACACTTCACCTAAACTGGAAATCCTCAAGAAAGGTTTTGTGTGTGCTACCAATGCTGGTGACTCTTGGTCATATCTGACCTGTCGCATTTATCACTGTGGTCTCCATCTGGTCTGTGGGGGGATAAAATGCAGCAGGGCTGGTGCTGGTGGGCACTTTCTCCAAAGGCAGCAGTCGTGGAGCTGTGTTTGTTGTGGGGATACACTGAAAAATGTTGGTGCACACATTGTTATCTCTTTTGCTCTGCAGTACACTGTCTCACTCCCTGGATGATCAAGGTAGCATTTTAAATCAAGATTGCTTTTTCTGGCTCGTGGTTATGTAAGCAGTCCATAAGTTGGTGTTGTATATGCTGCTCGCAGAACCGCTCAATTTAATACGTACGTGGCTATTTTAAGCGTCTAAACATGTTGATCATTCCTTCTGAGACTGCTATTGCAAGTGGAGCTGATGCTAATCTATTTCTTGCCAGTCTCTAGCTCAAACACTTGAATGAAAGGAGGCAAAAATGTGATAGCTGGTGTCATAACAGCTGCTGATAAGGAGCTTGAGATTCTGACGAACTGTCCAAATAAATTGTCAGTTTGCTTTTTTTTTTTGTTTGTTTTTTTTGTCCTTCAGTAAATATCTGGCTGTTGTCTCTGAGTTTTAAGCTTTGAAACACTAAAGCTACTAAAACCCTGTCAGGTGCCTGAGTCTTGAGAATAGGCATTTACAGGTTTTGAAATACTGAGGCCTCTTGTGATACTTCAGATGTTTTACATGTCCATACTTGGTCAGTTCCACCTAGTCTTTAAAGATGACATGAGGACCTCTTGTCAGCGCTGGATAACAATCCCCTGGAAGAGGGAAAAAGCCTTTATATGTTCAATTCAAATCATGAAGGCGCATGACAGTGACCCAAAAGCATGAATGAACTCTTCTGGCTTTCTATAAGTGTACTTGGTGCATCCTTTCTCAACCGAGATGAGCCTCCCTTTTCAGAAAGGTGTGTTGACCCAAGACTTGTCCCAATACACAAATGATCCTGTGGTAAACAAGTTCATCATCCAGCAGCAAATCATTGGAAGGGGAGGTGTAAAGGCTATTGGTGTCCAAACTTTCTGAACAGTGCATGCTCAGTGCTGGTGAGGCCTCACCTCAAATCCTGGGTTCAATTTTGAGCCCTTAACTCCAGGAAGGACATTGAGGGTCTGGAACATGTCCAGAGAAGGGGAACAATGCTAGGGAAGGGTCTAGAGCATAAGTTCTTGTAAGTCAGCTGAGACACCTGAGGTTGTTGAGTCTGGAGAATAGGATACTCAGAGACGTCCTCACTCTTGACAACTCCCTGAATGGAAGTTGATGTCAGGTGAGGTTGGTCTCTTCTCCCAAGGAACAAGTGATAGGACAAGAGGAAACAACCTCTAGTTGTGCCATGGGAGGTTTAGGTTGGACATGAAGAAACTTTTTATCCCCAAAAGTGTTGTCAAGGCCTGGCCCAGGCTGCCCAGGGCAGTGGTGGAGTCCCCATCCCTGGAGGTTTTTCAACGCTGCGTAGATGTGCTGAGGGACGTGGTTCAGTTGGTGACCTGGCAGTGCTGGGTTAATGGTTGGACTTGATGATCTGAAAGATCTCAACCAGAATGATTGTGCTGAGAAATAGTTCCCTTTTGGTAGTTAAAATTGCGTTCTTTGCTTCTACTTCTATTTGCATTGAGTTCCTCAACCAACTAGTTTTCACATTAGCTGCTTTAAATTGACTTGGCATATCAGTCCACAAGCTAGATGAGTTTAAGTAGATGGTATAGTTCATGTGGTTGGCCAAAGCTGCAACAGGTGAGAATGCTAAGCCAGATGCAGCGTGGGTGGGTGCAACTGCACAATCCTTGAGACACGGCAAATGCTCTGTGCAATGAAGACCTTACATTTTTACATTAAAAAAAACATGTAGCAATCCAAAGTGAATCATTTTGAGGTGTGCTGCTATATCTTAGCAACTAGTGCACTTGGACAAAATTTTGACTGTGACTCAGTAGAGGGCTTAGGGCACACAAACATTTAACTTCTCTTTTCTATGTATGGATATCCTGAAGCACACAGAGTGGGCCTTCTTTCTGGCAGTAAAATAACTACTAGCTTACAGTTCATAAAGGTCACTCCATAAAGAAAGGTGCACTGAAATCCATAAGACTCCTATTGAAAAAGCTCCTGACAGCACTAAAGAAATGTAAAGTGTTTGTTTTGTCTACACCTAAGAAGTCATGTCTATCTTCTGAAGTGCAGAGTGTATTGATTCCATGAATTTTAGATGAAGTGACCTTGAAGCTTAACCTCAGAGTGCTGCTCCTACAACCTCATACTCCTGACTGCTCTCTTAAGTATCTGTTGCCTCAGGACAAAGAGGAGGAAAACAGAACTAAGCATGAATAAGAAGTTTTGAAGTATGTCCTTCTGTGATGTTTCCAAATGTACCCTGTCTGCCTTTGTCTTCTGGCCTATAAATCCTGATAAATTGCACAGTTATGTCTTTCATAATCCATAATATTTTGATCCTCAAAAAGTAGCCAAAATGTCTGTGCTGCCATGTTGTGGCTTTTAGATATCATGTTGTCTTTAGTATAAACTTGATTTTGCTTAGAAATTAGTTGATATCTTTTCCACAAAGCACAGAAAGTTTAACAGATACTGCCAAGTTAGCGGGACTGAAAACCTGTTGACATCCTTCAGTTTTACTTTGATGGACACATGATAAAAGATGAACCCAAAATGTGGTCTGTTTTATGTTCAGCTTATAACCACGTTTCCCTCTTTCTCCATGGGACAAACGCGAAATGAATGCAAGAAGATCTGTTAATTTTTACTGATAAACTTGTATTTTGTTCTCTCTGTAGAAGTGACGGTGGTTTATCAAAACGGGTTACCTGTGATTTCTGTGAATCTTCCATCCCGACGTGAACGTTGCCAGTTCACACTTAAACCTATCTCGGACTCTGTCGGTGTGTTCTTACAACAGCTGCAAGCAGAGGACCGAGGAATCGATCGAGTTGCAATCTACTCAGCAGGTATTGTTGCTTACAAGCTAACTTAGATTTACTTGGCTTACCAGCTATTTTCATCCAGCCTTTTGCTTTTAAGTAAAAGTTTGTTATGCTGTGAGTTCTTTCATGTTTCTGAAAAAGCAAAAGTTAGAAATGCCATTGCTAGAGGTAGAATATTGTGCACTGTTCCTGTGTGGTGAGCTCATCCAAGGAAGACTGTAGAGTGAAAGAGGAGGAAAATGCTCCTCTTGCTTAACTTACAGACTTCAGTCCTAATGGAGGTAATTTGGGTGAGTTTCCTCCTACTTAGTTGGAAAGATGCAAGCTATGTGACCTATGTAGAGGTTCTGATCAAAGTCCTATACCAAAAGGGCTGTCAAAGACTAAAGCAGGCTGCCCACGGCAGTGGTTGAATCACCATCCCTGGATGTATTTAATATCCATCTTGATATGGTCCTTAAGGATATGGTGTAGTAGTGGCCCTGGTAGAATTAGATGAGGGCCATGGTTTAGTGGTGACCTGGCAGTGCTGGGTAACAGTTGGACTTGATGATCTTAAAGGTCTTTTCCAACCATAGCAATTCTGTCATTCTAATCACTTTGTAAGGAATCAGGTGTAAAAGGTGGTACAAGGGAAACGGTATCTTGCTTATCTATGAAAACTCACTCATGTTTCTTTTAATGTTTTTTTATCTTGCTTATTTGCTTAATGACTTTTTGGCTTAATCACTGTGTGACTGCTACACACCAAAGCTCTGAAACGTCGCTAGGATGTTGTATGAAAGTGCCATCAAAGCAGGTGTTTCCTTAAAAGTCTTGGCCTGGGAGGGAGGTGTTTGCTAGGTTGGTGATACCAAAGCTGTTCAATAGCAGAGACTGAAATAATTTCTCATGCCAGTGGGGAAGAGGTGACGGTTGCTGAAGTGGACTTTACTTTGCAAAACATAGTAAATATTCAAATTGTGCTGGATGAAGGGAACTGCTTTTTGTAAGATGACCCTATATACCACAAATGTAGAAAAGCAGCTGCACATGTAGCTCAGAGTATTTGTATATATACTTGGCCAGGTACTTTGTTTCTATGGTTTAACAAGTTGTCTGTGTTTTCCTTACAGATGGCACACGAGTTGCCTCCTCCACAGGCATAGATTTGCTTCTGCTGGATGACTTCAAACTGATCATTAATGATGTCACATACCATGTTAGACCACCAAAGAGAGGTAAACCAGCCTGGTTCCGGTAAACATCAGAAATAAATTTCAGTATTCAGTTTCCTGTTTAATTGCACCATGCTTTATTAACTCGTTCAAGAACATAAAAGTGTTATTTCAAACAGAAACCTTGTGGTTTCTAATCCTGCCCTTGGAGTCTACTTTAGTGATATCTCAGTTAACAGAGCAGCCAGTAATGAAAACCAAATATTCATTCTGCTCAAAACTAGTACCCACCATAAGAGGAATAAATTAAGAATTGTCATTTCTTCTTAATTTCTAAATTTTTCTGTTGTGGTTTGTTTATTTATTTTTTAGTTACTGAAAAGTAATTTAATTGACTCATTCTGAGGCAGTACAATACCAAATGGGCATTAGATCAAAACCTACATTATCTGATTTGGAAGAATAAATCATTCCCTCACTTGACAGTGAGCAAAACCCACCTACTTTGATTTGATAAGAAAATCCTTTTAAGTAAGAGGCTTTGGACCCTTCTGTCATTTTCAAGCTGTAAAAACTTCCAAGAGGCTGGATTCTTTCCTATAGAGTTTGGAACTTTTACTCTTATTCTCCTCTTCAAGAGGTACAGAATGAACAAAATCATCCATAAGTTACCTGTGGAGTAACTGTTAATGCTCATTTTACCATCTTGACCAGCCTTAGTATGTAGGAGACTGGAATTGGGAGTGTGGCACTGGGTGAGATGCCATCTTTCCCTTATCTCCTATAGGGAAGTTTTTTGCCAGTCTCCTGAAAAGCCCCTTAATAGAAAATTCTCCATTAAGACTGGGTATAACACACACACACACAAACTCTGTGTCCTGAATGGGATGTTTTCACACACTTACTGGACATCATGAGCCAGAGGAGTGGAGTGAGGATTTTAACAAGGCATTTTTTCTAACCATTAGTCCTTGAGGCAGGTAGTGGTCTAATCAGTGGTTTTTAATATAGCTAAATGAGAACACTGTCATCATAAATACTAAACACTTTTTGACAGTCACTTCAGTAGGAATGCATGTTCTTTTTCTTCGCAGGGGAACAGAAGCCCTTTCTCTGGGAGGGGGACATGGTGTGTTTTGTGTGCCTGGGCACAGACAACTGAGTCACTTCTTTCCCTTGAGCTACTAGTGTTAAAACTTAAGCTGTCCATTGCTTTTTATGCATTGGTAAGATCATGTTTTGAGAACTTAACCTAAGGTACAAGCCCAAGGATGCTGCGAAAATTAATTTTTTTAAAAAACATTATTTCTTTATTTGGCTAATGTCGAGTTCTTTTGCTTTAATTTGAAACCTGTTGTTTTTTCCGTACGGAGTGTGTAATACAATACCACTAGTCACAACTCTTTTACAAATTGGTTTCCTTTAGGAATCCCTTTTGTGTTGAAATGCAGGGATAAAGGCAGTTTCAGTCAGTAGCCCTGTTATGGTCTCTGTTTAAATACCACAAGGGAGAATTTCATCAGCGCAGCAGGGAGTTGCCCACAGAATGTTAGTAAATGATTCCTAGCATCGGTACTCAAAGAATTCCATAAGACTGCATGTTCTGGGGCCACTAACCCAAGATGTTTGGTTGCCATCATCAATACTAGGGTTGCTGATGGTCTGTCATCTGAATTCCGTCTGTTTCTTGACAAGCTGGTGTGATAGATCATAATAGTTTAGTTATTCATTTGCCTTTGTGAAGTAAATATGGATCAGAAGTAGCTGCTTGTATCTAGCAAGCATGTATCTCTTTTCCTTGTCCTTATCAAATTTTAGGAATAAGCAATAATAAAGCCTCCTTTTCTTTTGAAGAAATTGTGTTGGCTTAGAGCACTGGACCCCTTCCAAAGGCTTCTTTGTTGAAAAGATGGTTTCATACATTTCCTGTGCTGACTTAACAGCATTTTCTGAAGAGTATGTGAGAAGTTCTGTAGATACATGCATATAAAGCGATCTCATTTTTTTTGCTTTTTTTTCTTTCCTAGAGCTCTTAAGCCATGAAAATGCAACGACGCTGAATGATGTCAAGACATTGGTTCAGCAGTTGTACACCGCCTTGTGCATTGAGGAGCACCAGCTGAACAAAGAGAAGGAGCTGATAGGAAGGCTAGAGGAACTGAAGGAGCAACTAGCACCCCTAGAAAAAGTGAGAAGTTGCTCATTGGATTTTCCTTACCCTCCCAAATGCAGTCTTAATTTCTTTCAAGATTTTAATTAGTTCCCTAGCATGCTTCAAATAGTTTTAAGATCATTGAAGCAGAAGTTGCACGAAGTGTCTGTTCCTGGTTTCTGTGGAAGTATTTTGCTTCCTTGCTTTATACAATTGGAAATGAAAGTGGTAGTAAAGAAAGACTGGGGCTAATGCAACAGAATGTGTCGTGAGAGTAAAGAAATAAATGCCTTTGGGAGGCATTGGATGATGGTAAGATAAGGATGGAAAAGAAGTTTAGATTTGTCGGCATAAACTAGACTCAAATGTTTCAAACCACTTCCCATTAATACAAATACAAGGTGCTGTGTTTACATTCTCTCTTAATGATATTTATATAATTATTTTTGAGAATACAAGGTGTCTGCTTCTGTCTCCTGCAGGTAAGGATGGAGCTCAGCAGAAAAGCGGAGAAGAGGACAACCTTGGTGTTGTGGGGAGGCCTGGCCTACATGGCCACTCAGTTTGGGATTCTTGCCCGCCTTACCTGGTGGGAATATTCTTGGGACATTATGGAACCAGTGACCTATTTCATCACCTATGGTAGTGCCATGGCAATGTATGCTTATTTCGTAATGACTCGCCAGGTAGGACTTGGTTGTGCTGATGCTGACGCTTCAGTAGAAGACTTTCTTTGAGCTAGAAAACCTTCAAAATTGTGCCTGTTAAAAGTAACTTTGCCTCTTCCTTCTGCTGTGAGAACCGTGGTGACACTTGATTTCGTCTGTGCTGTCCAGGATGGGGATGTGGGACTGTGGGGTTTTCTGGTGGTACTCATCATTGCCGATTTCCCAGTTGTCTTACCAAAATCAGTTATTTGTGGTCGGTGATTGACTGCTTTAGCTGTACAAGTTCATCTGCTGATGGACAATGTGCACACACGTATGCAGCCTCACAGGCATTAACGTTCACCAGAGGCCTCCAAGTGCTGTGATTTATCAGCCCCAATAAATTATGGGTGTATAAGGTACTTTGAGACTTTCAAAGAAGCCCATCTCTCTGACGAGATACTGGCCTTCTTAAAGAGACAAAGTCTCAGTGATCTTGTTGGAAATGCCTTTGTTTAGGTATTTCATGGCTCTGTCTTCCTATTTAGATGAAGGATCATCATTCCCTGGAGGTATTTAAAAGACATGTAGATGAGGTGCTGAGGGACATGGTTTATTGGTGGGATTGGGACTGTTAGGTTAATGGTTGGACTCAATACCGTCTTAAAGGTCTTTTCTAACCAAGATTCTGTGATTCTCTGGATCCTTGCAGTTGTGACAGACTCTGTGTGGATTTTCTACTGTGTGGTGCTGCATCACTCCCATTTAACCTTCATAATCCCACCTAAATAATGAGGGAGGGAGGGCTCAGAGTCTGCACTGTTACAGGATGATCAGAACAGATGCAGCTGTCAGCTGCATCATTTCAGGAGCTGAGGACACACGTGCCCCCACCAGGGCTGCTGCAGTAGTTTCTGCCAAATGCAGTTGGAACTTCAGACATGTTTGATCTCAGAGTTGATGTTTTAATCATCATCTTTATCAATTAGTACCTCCTCCACCAGACCTTAAAATCTCAGTGTTTCAGGCGTGGTGTGACTCTGGAGGCAGCTCTTCTGGATGCACACCAGACAGAAGCTCTGTGATGTTCTAGCACAAGGGAAAGTGGACTTCAGCGAGACAGATCTGTGCTTCATAGAGGCTCTGTGGGATTTGCTGGGAACAGCTCTGCTATGCTCCCGAGTTATCCACACGCTCTAAAGAGCTGTGACACTGCAGCAGAGTATCCCTGGCAAAAGCCGTGGTATCGGGTGGTTCTTCTCACGTGGCTGAGAACTCATGAGCAACTATTGTTGCTTTGGTTAGCCATTGCATGTTTATGAGCTCAAGAGACTAAAGCCCATCTTACAAAGGCTTTCTTCTAATCTTTATAGCTTTTATTTTTTCTTCCTTTCTTCCCACAAACTTGTCAGTATTGGAACCCTGAAATGTGTTAGTTTTTGTTCTCTCTGCATGGAAGGATTCACACATTCGGGACAGGAGGGAGGCGATGGTAACTCGCTGCTGGAGCGTAATGCACCGGCAGAGAAGCCAACGCCTCACCGGACTGGGTCTGCCTGGGGCGGAGTAAATGCACTTCAGAGCAGCTGGTGCAATGCTGTGTTTTGGATTTGTGACCAAAACAGCCTTGATAACATGCCAGTGCTTCTGCTCACACTGAACTGACCATAGAGATACTCCATACCATATAACAACATCTTCAGCAATGAACTGGGGGGACAGGGGGGACAGTTTCTCCAAAGGAAGTGTTTCATAGAGACTGGCTGGGCATCGGTCTGCTGGTGGGAAGTGGTTGGTGAGTGATTTGCTTTTGCATCACTCTTATGTTTGGGGGATTTTTGTCACTTATTAAACTGTCTTTTATCTTGACTATTTTTTTTTTTCTTATTTTTTCTGCCCTTTTGATTCTCTTCCCCCATCTGGCTGGGGGGGAGTGAGTGAGTGACTGGGTGGGGGCTTAGCTGCAAGCTGGGGTCAACCCAAGCACTCTGGGTGAGCTTAGGCAATGCTGTCTGGTCTTGTGCCTTCACTGGCAGACATGGGTCATCCTCCCCAAACACACCTATTATTTGACGCTGTGTAATAGTATCCTGTGTTGCATCCTGCTGTGGCTTTATTCCTATCTTCTCTCCTTTTTTTTCTTTTTAGGAATATGTTTATCCAGATGCCAGAGACAGACAGTACTTATTATTTTTCCATAAAGGAGCCAAAAAGACACGTTTTGATCTAGAGAAATACAATCAACTCAAGGATGCAATTGCTCAGGTAACAAGAATTTTTCCAGAAATAAGACAAATTACCACTTGCTAGTTTTTAGAAGCTATTAATAGATGCACCTTGAACTAGAATGGATGTTTCTTATGTTTTCAGCCCATTTTCTTGTCACAGTCCCAGTGCAATCACTGAATTGGTTTATATATGCTCAGGAATAGAACTGCTGGATGTGTAAATCAACATGAAACAGTTCCCCTCTATCTATCTGTACGGGCCTTTTAGAAACTGCTGGCAAATTTTGAGTCGCTTCAGGCGCTTCATGCCTCAGAGGAGCCTAATTCAAGATTTCATTTCTTCTCAGCTCCTACACACCAGATGGATTTAGTGAGGCACGAAGACTTGCATCCATTCAGTTCATGCCTTCCTGACATAGCACTTTGGCGCACTGGCTTGCGTTCCTGGAAAATAACGTTCAAAAAAAATGCAGCTGTATTGTTAGAGGCAACAGGGGCAGATTTCACATATTCTGGGGGCAGATTTTTTTGGCAGACCGCCCACACTGGGGGATCTGTTCAACAAAGGAGTCAGGTAGAGATCTTTCCCCGTGTCTGAGCGCCTTTCTGCAGATGGATGGCATGAGGAAAAGAAAAAAATAAAAAAATCAGATACCACATTCTTTTTTACTGCTCTGTATCATCCTCTGTTTATTCCCAGATTCTGGAAATGACAGTGGAGGATACCCAGGGCAAGGTGTGTTGTCCCCCTGCCTTGGAGAAGGTGCTGCGCAAAGAGTAGAAGGAGGTCAGGGCTAGGCTTTCTTGATTTAGCAAGTTTATGGGGATCAAATCTTCCCTAACATATTCCTTTTAAGTGGCTGCACGTAGACAAGTTTAGAGAAGTACAGAGCAAATGTCTTTACGTGCTGAGAATGATTTTTCCCAAATATGAGTCTGTGACTGGGAGATGTGGTGCCAAGGGACACAGTTCAGTGGTGACCTGGCAGTGCTGGGTTAATGGTTGGACTCAGTGATCTTAAAGGTCTCTTCCAACCGAAACAATTCTGTGATTCTACTTTTTTGAACACTTCCAAGCAGGAAAACCAAGGAAATAACAAAAGCAACTTTCCATTCTGTAAAGGGGAATGGTATTGGGGAAGGTGTATTTGGAGCTCGTTCTTTATAATACGTCTTTTACTTTTAGGCAGAATTGGACCTTAAGAGGCTTCGAGACCCACTGCAGGTTCACCTGCCCATCCAGCAAATTGATGAAAAGGACTGAGCAGCAAAGAAGCTCTGAACCCCGGCAAAGAACCTGTTCATAGCTCTTGCCTTTTTAATTAAAGCATTGCAGGTGGAAGCTGGGAGGTGGTGTCGGGGTGGAGGCTTTTTACCGTTAATTAAGACAAAGGACTGTAGTGGGGGAATCTCTTGCATCTGAAGATGGAACATCGTGGAACGTTAGTTCTGAAAAGGGCTTGGCAAATAGTCACAGTTAAACTGTCCGAATGGCGATCGTGTACAAATACAGGATTGGGGGGGTTCATGAAAAGAATGTATTGCTGGGGTGTAGGGGTGTCTTCTTCCAGCTTTGCAGTGACTGCCTCTTGATAAGAGACCAGCAGCCTGCTTAGCTTTTTAAATCTTCCTTTACCTGATTCAGATATCTCTCTTTCTCTCTCTCTCTCTCTCTCTCTCAGAAAAAAACAACAACAATAAAAAGAAGTTGGGGGGGAGGGGGAGAACAAAGAATCCAAGCCACCTGGAGCTATGCCTGGTGATCAGAACTTGCACTCCACCACCATTAACACGCACACTCCTGATCAGACCCGATCTCTTTTATAAAGTTACTACAAGACTGCTTTCTACTGGAAAACCATGAGCTTTCCCCTTCCTAGCCCATCCGTGTTCTCCACTGACTTTGCTTATTTGTAGCACAGATTGGTTGTAGCCAAGTGAGAGAAGGAATGAGTTTTTTCCTGGATGTTTGATAATCGGTATTTTGGATTATTCCATAATAACTATCTAAACTTTGTGTCCCAATGCCCGTGAGCTCCTCCTATAAATCAATGGCAGCATTGCACGAGAGGTTGTTTTTTAATATTCAGTCTTAAGGGAGGGAGATTCCCCTCTTCCTACCCCAAATCTGAGTGCCACCTGGACTATGAAATTTTGAAGGCTTAAAGGATTATGAGACTGTTACAGAATCCTGACTTTTGCTTTTTTTAAGTGAACAGTTTTGGAACGTGGAATCATGAAACTTGATATTTGACTGCTTGCGTAACGGGATAAAACGTCTCATGTATGGTCAAAGCATTTTCCTTGCCTAGAGGCTTTTTGAAAGCCTGGGGCTCTTACAGTGTGAGGCACAGAACTACTTCAGTTCTCAAGCACTTTCCCCTCATTAAGTAGCTTTAAATGAACTTTGCACCCACAGGTCAGAATTTCTTAGGAGTGGCTAATGACATCTGTTCTTAGCTATAAGAAATAGAGGAAGGAAAAGTCAATCCATTGCCCTCTCTTCTACCCAAGGCTGGCTGATTTCTAAGCAGATAAAACATCTTGTCAGTCAAAGCAGGTCACTCTGGTTTAGCATCCTGCTGATAAATACTGTGGAGACAGGATGAAGGTGGGAGAAGGGCACTGAGCTTTATATACAGAAAGGCTGCTTCTTTTTTTTTTCTTTCTTTTTCTTTTTTCTTTTTTCCCTAATGTTTCATTACTACTCCTCACTGTGTCTTGAAAGAGGCTTCTGTTTATTTTGGAGAACCATGTTTAAAAAAAAAAATATATGTATAGGAAATTAAAAAAAAATCAGTATTAACTAGATGCCAGGTGCCTTGCAGATGTGGAAACACAGCTGGGATTGCTGCCTCTTCTCACTCAATGGCATGTTGGACGAATGGGTGCATGTTTCTAAGCTGTTGTTATTTCCCCCCCCCCCCTCCCCCTTTTCCTCTTTTTTTTAATTTTATTTATTTTTTGTGTTTTTTTTTTTTTTTAATCTGTTTTACCCTGTTTGTGTGGTGAGTTTTAAAGGGAAAAAAAAATGAACACGATCCTGTAGCTGAATCCTTGGTGTGTGTTTGGGATGAGGGAGGGAGCATGGAGAAAAGTTCTTTAAAAAAAAAAACAAAACAAAAAAAAATAAAAACAAACTGAACATGTGTAAAATCCTGTATCATTTATGAAATATGTATAAAAGAGCAATGTACTTCTGGAACAATAAATAACTATTCAATTTTTGAATCGGTGCTCTTGATTAGCATTTTTTTCCCTAGCTGGCAGCTGCCTCCTGAGTTTCCTCCCTTTCTCTTTGTTTAGGTTGTTTCTTCTTAGTCTTACATCACTGAGGCCATAGTGATGCAGATAATAGCTTTCCTGAAGAAGCTTGGGTGGAGATCTGGCTGTGTAACACCACAGGGACCTCAGAAGCAGCTGAGGTAGTGAGGTAGAGGTAGAGATACTTGGTCTAACAAAGATCTGCCTCTTTGGACAGGCAGACAGAGTGCTCTAGATGCTGTAGGGCTTGTACTCTCATAAACCTCATCCACTTCCTCACCCCAAAAATGAGTTAGCCCGACTACCCAAGAAGCAAGAAAACCAAGAATCAAATGAATATTTCTTAGAAGGAGACAGCAGTATGGGTTAAAAGATATGAAAGAATACCTCCTGTGTGGAGGCTGACAAAATCTGGAGACATGTGGCAGGTTGCAGGATAAGAATATATATGGGCATGTAATGTCTGGCAAGCAAAAAGGTACCAAATGACGTCTGTGTACTCCTGTCTTGCATTCAAGTGCTGTTTCAGAAGAAAACGGAAGTTTTAACCTTCTGTGACTTTCTTTCTGGGTCCTTGAATGGCTGTGGTCTTGTTTGGTCATGGTGGCGTATTGTTTGTTCATTAACTTAGGGAGTCAGGGGGCTGTGCTTTGTGCTAGCCTTGTAGGTTGTTAGGATGAGACATTTGGTGTCAAAGTTTTTGCTGTGTCCATTTACAGTTCAAAAAATACTATAAAAAAATCCACGATTGGTGAGTTTTAAAAACAGCCCACTCTCCTGTGTTTTTTCAAGTCAGAGGGGAGGGAGTGGAAGCTGTTGGTCATTGTGACCTACCTTTAATCACTGGTTAAATTTAGTTTAACAACACTGATAAACCCTCTTCCTCCAAGCAGCCTGTAGTCTGCTGCTGTGCGCAGATGGGCTGCTGTCCTCCCTAGACAAATTGCTTGGATCAGTTGCTGTAAGACATCTTTCATTTTGGCATCCAGAAGAAATGCAGACTTTGACATCCAGCACCACAGTCCCTATTTTGAAAGCAGGAGAATGCTGTGACAGAATTGTTCCTGCACGTGTTTTAATGGTGTTCTGGATACAATGTGGGAAAAAAAGGAGTAAAATAAGGTTAATGGTTGGACTCGATGATCTTAAAGGTCTTTTCCAACCAAAAATAATACCCTGAGTAATGGGCTGTCTGGTGGCTCTGGTGAATCCATACCCCCAGAAGACTCCTGTTTCTCTCCTCTCTGCACCACCAGTGCACACACATGGACTCTGCTGCACATCAAGTTCAAAATTGCCTGGAGAAATTAGGTTCCCTTTTTGCCCTGCCTGCGAGGCTCTGCCTCACAAGGTGCTTCAGGGGTGATCTTCGTGGCTCCTTTTTTCATGAAGAGGAAAGAATCAGAATGGTTTGGGCTGGAAGGGACCTTACAGATCACCTTGTTCCAACCCTGCAGCCATGTAAAGAAAAAACCCTTTTTCTTTTCCCCTGTAGACCCTTCTTACCTGGCAAGCAGTGATGCTAATTACCTTGCTGCAAGTTCTTACACTTCCACATTGGCTCAAAGATGCTCTGAAGCTGCTGTTGACTGTCAGACCTTGGCACTAGGTCATTCAAGTGAAGCTGGCCAAGTCACCCTGTCTTTCTGAGCCATCACAACAATTTCTTTGATCTCCTCCTCTGTGGTTTTTTGGGTTTTTTGTGTGTGTGGAGTTGTAAACACCAACTGCTTTCCTCTGTGCCATGTTGTATGACATTATTTTCACTTTAATAATTAAATAAATAAATAAAAAGATTCTCTACTGACTTTAAAGGGGGGAGAAGTAAAATACAGGAATGGAAATTAAACTTGCAATGTATCTAAACCCTGAAGTACTTGAGAAGATGTTGTGCTCTGTCATTGTGGCTCTGTGAACATCTGAAAGATCAGTCCTACTCCTGTTTCTGCCCCTGACAAGTTTTTAAACTGTGGATATGCTCTCCGTGCCTTAATTCCTCCTCCTAGAAATTGAGGAGTATGGAAAATACACTGGGTTCTGTAGGACCTGTGGAAAAACATTCTCAAACCATCCATTTCAGCATCACAGGGCTCCACTAAGGTTTTAATGAGGCTTTGGTGTTTTTCTTGTGTTGAGTTTGCTCATACTTCACCAGACTATGTTCATTCCCACATCTCAACAGCCCTTCCCATTCCCGCTGTGCCCTGCGACAAGTTGTTTACAGCAACACTGCCTATCTCCAAGTCCTTGACGTTCCTGCAATCCATCTCGGCAGCCTGTCAAGGCTTATTGTGAGCATGCATCCTCCAGTCAGTCGTGGAGGGGGACCCTGGTGTGTGTTCTTCTCCCGTTCAGCAGCAGGAAGGTGCTGATTAGCTCTTCCACCCACTCCTGCTAGGCCGGCTGCAGGAGTTACTCCTGCACCAAGAGCTGCTCTTCACGCACCTCGCTCTCCTCAAATGTTGGTGTGTCTTGAGAGGTGGCTCTGATAAAGACAAGGCCAACTTCAGCAAATGCCAAAGCATCTTTTTTTTTCATTAGTCCATTACAAAAAGTATGAGGCTTTCCACCCTAGCCAATGCCTTGAAGACCTGAAGTTCCTAAAGCCCTCCAACTATCTGAGATGGGCAAGAAAGGTGGTTGCCACCTGCAAAATTGACATCTTTTCTTGCATTTAAGGCTTAGACAGCAGCACATTTAGAAGATTCTGTCTCTTAGGTACCAAAGTGAAATCCCAGCCCTCTAATATAATATTCTTTCATATCTTTTAACCCATACTGCTGTCTCCTTCTAAGAAATATTCATTTGATTCTTGGTTTTCTTGCTTCTTGGGTAGTCGGGCTAACTCATTTTTGGGGTGAGGAAGTGGATGAGATTTATGAGAGTACAAGCCCTACAGCATCTAGAGCACTCTGCTGCATCCTCTCTCCCAGAGGGTTTGTTTGCATGAAAGGGTTTCATTTGGGGTTTTCCCCTCTCAGGAATAATTTCTCCAGCTCCTTGAGGTATAAATTTGCAGTGTCCTACTCTATTCCAGGCTACTGTAGTTTGGGGATTGGGGGGGATAGAGCTATGTACGTCACCTGAAATAACTTGGAAAGCAAAGCTGATAGAAGGGTTGCCTCTGATGGTGCTTCTTCCAGCAGACTGAGATGGTCTGTGTCTTCCCTGTGGATCCTGACAGCGTTCAGAGGCAGCACGCTGGATCTGCTCCAGCCTTAGACAATTTCCTTGAACCAGATGTTCTGCTGATTGGGGATTGCGTCGTCTCTGGGAATGCTGCTGCATCTCCTCCTTTAATCCATTTCTGAGAACTTGATAGGGCCTGTTTGTGACAGCTTTGAGGCTCCAAAGTGCTGTGCTGCAGTTCATTTCCCTATGTTAATTGTCAGTTGTCAGTCATGTCTTCCTGTCAAAGCATTACTAGTGTCAGGCCTAATACACCACCTACAAAAATAAATGTAGCTGGTAATGAAATGGTTCAGGGAAATATATAGACATCTCTAACATAAATAGAAAATTCAATTCAAGCTTGTCAGTTTTATTTACCCAGGATTTTAAGTATGAATCAACCTTTCAATGAAAATGGTAAAACAGAACTTCCTGCAGGCTTGCTGTATTATTTCTCCATTCAATTTTAGTTTCTCTTGTGGGAATTCACGTTGTCACCTCTTCAGAGGTTATCTGCCTTGCTAGCTTTGCAGAGTGAGTTTGTTCTCTTTTCCTGTTGTTGAAAAAAACTTTTTCTGGTGCTACACAGCTGTCAGCACAATACAGCCACAAAGATTTTTGTTTACCTTTTTTTGGGGGGTGGGAGCAATGACAGTTATTTATAAAGCTCCTGTTGTTGTACCCTTGTGTCATTCAATACTAAAAAAAGACTCCTCTGCTGGGGTGGAATGGAGCAGCATCTTGCACTGCACTGCTAGGGGAACACCCAGAGGGAAACCACTGAGAACTTTCTGTAACATACAATCTCTATGAAGCAGGCAAATACCCAACTCCTCAGCTCATGCAAAATCAATAAGAAAAGAACAGAGTCTTTTTTTTTTTTTTTTGGTCTACTGGGATTTGAAGCTAGCACATCAACCTCAAGGTTATTCCTCGTGTCAGCCTGCTGCAGAGACGCGGGGTGCTGAGGAAATGGGGGGACGCCTACGTGTGCTGCATCGTGCAATTACTGGAGGCTTAGCTCTGCTCTTTGCAGCTGGAGAGCTTGCGGCCTGGAGGAGAACTGTACGACCATTGCTCATAAGCAGGGAGGGACCTCTAGATGTGTATGTGTACGTATATGTTAAAAACGGAGTTTTAGGTCTATTCTCTATAGTAAGAACTGTAGCTAGTGGGATGAGAGGTGAGAGAACACTAGAACAGGCTTCCCAGAGAGGCTGTAGAGTCTCATTCTATGGATACATTCTATGGTCACTTCCAACCCCTAATGTTCTGTGAGAGAGAAGACCCTTTTCTGCTTATTTACATTGTCCTTGGTATCTCTCACAGCCAGTCATGGTGCTTGGTTTGCTCTAGTAGAGATTTCAGGGTGCTACAGCTCACCCCTAGGCAGAGCTTGTGGTTATGACCAGCAGCTCAGGCTAGTTTGTTTTGAATGGTTAAGGCAGAGGTTCTCAAGTACTCAGTTTTGCATGGAAGTTAATTCAGTAGTTTTAAGTTTCCTGATGTTGTTTTGGGTTTGTTTTTCAAAGACAGAGACCACAAGATTGCTGCAGAAAAATGTCTTTATTTGCCTTGTTTGATAATTTTGCTGCAACAGGTAGCCTGTGTGACTAGGAGTGGAAAGGATCTTTGTGTGCCATAGGAGCAGTTTATTTCCCCGTGTGACACTGGTCTATTATTTTGACTGATGTTCCCATTGTAGCTCTCTTGTAAGCACTCATCTGCAATCTGTGCTCGGAAGGTTCCCTTCTCCTGCTTTGGCCATTATTTCCTGCAGTTAAGGCTCTCTAGCTGGTGTTTTGTGCCTTTGGGGAGCTGTGAAGTTGTATGACTTGTGGAAGGAGCAGAGATAACAAGCAGCACCCATCTGTTCCTTTTTTCCACCCCTTCGGGATGTCCGTGTGTCCCTGGTTAGACTTCTCCAGATAAGATAGTGGAGGTGTCACAGTGGGGCAGCCAGGCCATAAAACAATAGTGGGTCGAGTCCAAAAAACAAGATTGATCAGCCCGTACATCTCTGTTGTCAATAAGGGGCAGAGCTGCTCTGTGGAGGTCAAGGCTGGAGCTGTACCCCACATCCCTTCAGCTTCTTCCTCTGATACACTTCCAGGAGAGCTATCACACTTGCTCTTCAGAAGGCTTGGGGTCAGAAGCTCCATCGAGAGGAAGGCTGCAAGATCCACAGCTTGTGCAAGAGCTTCCAAGCCTCGGCTACTGTAGTGGTAACTGTTCCTTGCCTGAGTAGGATGTTTCAGTACTTGCTGTTCTGTATCTGCCTTGTCATCCAGTTGCAGGCAGTGTCTTCAATGGGTGAGTAAAGAGGCATTACCTTCAAGCTCCATTCTGTTTGCCATCTTTAAGGTTTGTGCTGGTATTCTCGGGTGAAAGGCTGAAAAATGGGAGGAATATCCATTTTCTTTGAAGGTGGTGTGAAATTCTTTCCAACAGGAAAGATCTTTCAGTCGCTGAGCATGTAGCCTCCCGTACTGGGAGAATCTGCCAAGGCACTGTGGGATTTTCCTCTCCCTTTGGAGGAGAGACTCTCTGAGTAGATATTACGGTACTTTTTCACCTGCCTCTTTGACAAACCTTAACAGAATTTAGTGTCATAATGCAGTGCTGCTCATTCTATTGCTTGGTTGTGCCAGAGCAGAGACCTGCAGTTAAACAACGCCCCCAAGATTGATCTCTCCGCAGAACGGTGGGCTCGCGAATGCTTGCGAGAGCCTGCTTTGTCATCCAACATACACACCAGCGTGCCAGCTAGAGAACTAATGGTATCTTCAAGATTACAAATTGAAAAGCTTTACTTCCTAGCTGATGCTTGTCACACTGAATTGCTCAGGCCGCATAAGAAGTGTTGGGGAGGAAAAAGAATTGAGCTAAGACAAATGAAAAACAGAGGGAGCTGGAGACAGTTGTATGTCTTGTGCAAACCCCCCCCGTGCTCTTGTTGTTTGGGGAGAAGAGATGAGAGGTTGACTGGTTGCTTGTATAGTTTTTGTGGAGTTTTTTTCTTCAACAATTCCAATCAGTTCTCAGCAAACTGTGCTGTCAAAGACTGCTTGGTGTCTGCAGGGAGGTTGGCCTGGGACAGTGCTGGCAGTCCGAGGGCAGCCCTGAGAGTCTGCAGTGTTCCAAAGAGCACCGGCTGCTTTTTCTGCTTCCGTGCTTCCCCTTCACTCCTGCCTGAAGCTCTCTGAGAAATTAAAGACAGGAGGGCATGCTACCCCATTCCCCTGAAATGCCTTCTTCCAGCGCCCTCCGAGCTGCTGCATGTTCATCTCGGTAAATTTTGTCTTTAAATTATCTTCTGGACATTTAGGAGACAATGTGATCTCCCTAGATGAGTGGCTTCAGAGTCTGTCTACAAAGGATAGCCCATAAAGTTAATTATACTAGCTGAAAGCTAATGAGGGCGTGCGTATTTTTGGTGCTGCCCAGCTGGGAAGCTGTCAGGGCATTCCTCGCTTCACCTCGTTTGGCTTTTAGCAACAGAAAAAACCTCCTAATCTTAGTCAGTGACTCACCCTATGGCCACAGCAAATCATTCTGTGGAAGCCGAGTGAGCTAACGCTGAGGAAAGCCCAGGGGAAGCTCTGCTGAGCTGCAGGCAGAGAAAAGGCAGGACCCGTCTTTTCTTGGTGCCAGGAGTTGAGTGAGCTTTCCGAGGGTGGGATTTAACAGTGCTGTTGTTGTCTCTGGGTAAGGGGGGGCAGGCAACATTGAGAGCTCTCAAGGGATTGCCCAGGGAACGCGTTCCCCCCTCTGCTGCTCAGAACTAGGCTGGTTGTGGTGGGAGTGAATCCTCCTCTTTGTACACAGAGTGAATTATGACACCAGAGATTCCCTTCGTAACCTGGATCTGTGCTAGCTTGCAGCTCGGCAGCGCTCCCACCACTATGGCAGCTGCTCCTGCCTTTTGTGCTGGATTTGAGGCCAAACAAAACCTGTCTGTGGCCAAAGAAGGTGTAAGGGTGCTTGTTGAGAGGTGGTTGTGAGAAGGTACCAGAGAGTGTGCCAGTGGGACAGGGATTTACGGAGCATGCAGCCTTATTTAAGGGTGACTTGAAGTCCATTCTCCAAAGCACGTGTGGCTCCCTCTGTAAAGTCAGAGAAGCAAATCATAATAATGAAGCAAGAAGGTTTGTCTATGTCCAGAGCATTCTGCTAGAAACAATACAATGTTTGTCTCCCCCTCCACCCAAATTGCATCACCCTATTGCTTAAAGAAAACAGAGGGAGCAATTTTAGAGCGTAAAAAGAAACGTGATGTGGAAAGTAGAGGGTATTCCAGTCTGAGATGCGTTTAATCAGAATGATTGGGTTTATTAGCCTAATTCTAGGAAATGGTAATCAATTTTCCTTACTCAAGACAGCATTAGCATTCATTTTGCTTAACAGGGAATAGCTCTAGTCACGGGTAAGTGGTGCTTAATCACGTATTAAATGTGAGTGAAAGCGAAACCTCTGGACTTTTAATGAGGAAGCTGTCAAATCAGGGTTAATTAGGAAAAGACTGAAAATGTAATCAACACTTCAGTTCTTTTTCTTTTTTTTTTTCCCCCTCCCTATGGTGTTCTTATGCTTTAATCGTCTGCAGAAGGTTCAGAAAGGCCTCCAAAAGGGGCACGCTTCTTGAACACTGCATGAATAGACATGCACATTCCAGGAGGCCCATGTGTTTCTGTCTTGCCTGCACGTCACTCACAAATATCAGGAGGGTTTGTGAGATTGCAAGGAACATGACTGTGTCAAGAGCTGAACATTTTGCCCCCTGGAAGGTCCTGATTCAACCCTTCATGCTCTCTAGATTTTCAGATTAAAAAAGAATAAAAATCTGGGGGAAGTGTTTCGGATTCAGGGAGGCAGCAACATCATGCAGAACAATGACAGATACTGCGAATCACAGAGGTGGTTAATTTTGCCAGAGGGAGGTGGGGACAGAGTCTTTGAAGGAGACCAGGGCACATCTAAGGGGATCTTTAAATACAGGGAGCTGCCACCTCTTCCTCTTGGCCCGCTATGGAATTTTACAGAGTGCAGGGACTTGAGTTACAGCTCTTTCAACTCATCTTGGCGTAAATGTACATAGCTATAGGAGAGGCAGTGGAGAACAAAACCACAGAGAACTGGAGCAGGGTCTTTTTCCTCCCACCTCACCTCTCTGAGCACATACTCTTGTTTAGAGATGACCTGCTGGGCTATGAATTGACTTCATTGTGACCTGACAGAGTCTAACTGCTTAAAATTGTACTCTGAAGTGAGTAGGTGCTGGTAAAATATGCTTAGAGATTTCTTACAATTATATAGGGGTTTAATAATTGAAATGGAATATTTTCTTTCTGTACACCTTAAGTGTAATGTTCCCATTGCATATCTCACAGTTCACATTTTAACTCATGCTTTGCAAGGGCATCTCTGGCTTGTGGCTACAGCAACTCAGCTTGTGAGGGCTGACACTGGCTATGGATGGATTTTCAGAGAGCCTTTATAACCTGTTTGATGTCTGGTCCTTTTCTCCAAGGCATGCAAGGGAGTCATTCAGGAGGGACTTACAGATGCTCATTTAGTACTTGAATAAAGTGTGGATGTCCCAGGCTAGATCCAGTGCTCCCAGGACATATTTTCTATGGCAAAATCCCCATCTGGACCTCAAATTTGGCTTCTCCCCCACCCCATCATATTCTACAGCAGCTAACAGCAAGTGAGACTGTTGCATAATGTTGTAAGAGCTCTGTTAATTTACTTTTTCTTCCAAGACATTTAAGGCGAGCTGTCAGAATTGTCCACGAGGCAATTAGTTAGGTGGTACCGCTGTTTCTCCCCGGGGGATCTCTATCTATCACAATGACTCTGTTAAGTCAGGAATAGAAAAAGAAATTATTTTGCACTCCTTGCAGTTATTAGTCAACAACCTGATTTGCTATCTACCAGATGTTCTTTCTTCTCTGTTGCTGTGTGTCTCAGCCCTGGACCCCTGCTCTGCCTACATCAGCCTGAACGAGCCCTGGAGGAACACGGATCACCAGATAAACGGTTCCCACGGCCAGCCGACGTGCGACAGCCAGATCGACGGGGAGTGGTACCGCTTCACTGGCATGGCTGGCGATGCCATGCCTACCTTCTGCATCCCAGAGAACCACTGCGGCACCCACGCTCCCATCTGGCTGAACGGCAGCCACCCGCGGGAGTCGGACGGCATCGTCCCACGCCAAGCCTGCGCCAGCTTCAACGGGAACTGCTGCCTTTGGAACACCACGATCGACGTCAAGGCGTGTCCGGGCGGGTACTACGTGTATCACTTAACCAAGCCGAGTGTTTGCTTCCACGCCTACTGCGGGCGTAAGTAACTGCTGAGGTGGCTTTTCTGACACCCCTTGGTCCTGGTGAGGCAAGAGAGGCAGCGAGCATCCATCTACCTGCGAGAGGGGGCGACTGGTTTCTGGTTTTCTCACCCAGAAGCGTGCTGGGAGATGCAGAGCAGACAGTGGCCTGTCCGTAGGAGATCTATTAGAGCTCTGTGAATTCAGCTAGCAGAAATCTTCCGTAGCTGACCTGGCTGCAGTGATTTAATGCTCTCTGTGGGCCCTGTGGTTTGTCTTGGCATGCTCCCAAAACCAAAATTTACATCTCCAACTCGTGGTAATTAAACTAGATTGTTTCTCATCAGCTTCAGTGATGCAGCTTTCCTAACGTGGGCTAGGTCTGTAACTGATGGACTAGACACAGGGTGTGAAGCCGACAGTATTTTTGTTGCATGCTCAGTGATTTGTGCTGATAATATTTTTGCCATGCCCTAGATTTTTATGACATCTGCGATGTGGTGGATTGCCAGGGCCCCTGCCTGGACACTGGTGACTGCACATGTTCCCCAGGGACAACTCTAGGACCTGATGGACAGACATGTCTCGGTAAGGGTGGGAATAACTTGTGTCAGTTACTGACGCTTTCTTTCCCCTTGTTTCATTGCTCTAGTCTCAACCCACTGTCTTACAAAGTGGTACAAAAAAGGAAAAGTATTCTGAGAGGAGTCTTTCCCCCTCGCTGCCTAGAACAGGTCTTTGATTCTGTAAATGGTGCCTGACCTCTCACTGAATGGTGAGAATCAACATCCCATGACTGAATACATTCTAGTGCCCCCAGAGCTACACAAGTACGGCAGCTGGATTTGCTGTCTGCGTGGTCCAGCTGCTGAAGGCAGCAGCAGCTTCACTCTCAGTAGCAGAATCTCTTTGCAAGATCAGGGCACAGTCTCGTTGGTATTCAGGAGCGGCGGTGCAGCCTGTCAGTAGGGATCTCCTCTCACCCGCTCTGCTGAACGTCTCTTTCCTCCAAGAAGAGTTGCACTGGCTGGCGTAGGGCTACACATTAAGTTACTACTACTGCCCCTGTGGGCATCGTCCAGAGCCTGAAGCTCGAGGAGAGCCGAAGATTGTTAAGTCACAGCACAGACGCAGTGGTTTTAGGCAGCACGACGAGATGGTGTTCAAAACTGGAGCTTGGTGGCTGCACTGGTAGAGACCTAACATGACCCAGGAGGGGAGGTGGGGGGCTGAGAGAGTAGAGCAGGGAACGGGGGCTTCAGAGATGTGTGATGGCCTCCCCATAAAGCTCTGAAGGACAGGATGGCTGTGATTGGGCACGTGTTGCTGGGAGGAGAGCACCGGGGCTGCAAGGTCATAGTAGGATGATGATATGTGGGGCAATGCAAGGGGCAGGAAGAGGTGTCTTGGGGAGCTGCAGAGCCACACTAATGGGTAGGAAGAGGTGACGTAGAGGGAGGAAGAAGTGCTAGTGTTCGGGGGAAGCGGGATCTCATCTTTGTGGCTTGATTTGGTGGAGAAGTTGAAAGCAAAGTTGATCCAGGAGGCTGTGTGGCAAATCATTTTCTCCCCTGTGAACTGCGGCTGGCAGAGTAGGCGTGGGCTGTTTCTTTTTTCACACCCCTCGTGTCTGTGGGCATCAGGGTAGCGGCCGCAGTCGTTAGAATCGGAGAGAGCATCCTGGCCTCACTGCAGTTTTACACTCGCTCACACCGATTCTGCAGGAGGGTTTTGCTTAAGCTGCTCCCCATCACTACAGCTGAGTGGCTGGCTTAGCACTCCCAGCTAATGAAAAGCATTTATTGGCTGCTTCTGTTCAAGGCTTCCAGTCAGAGAAGTGCCCTTGATGAGCAGAGGCAGTTGATAAATGAGTGTCAGGCTCCGAGGAGAGGATTTCCCGCATCAGGGAGGCACGCAGGGGAGCCCTGAGCCTCTCCGCGTGTGTTGCAGCTGCCGTTGGCCCCCCGCGGCCAGGGGTTCTGCACTGCTGCTCCTCTGAGCGATGCCCAGATGGCACAACGTCTCAACTATAATAATTGCCCTGCTTTACCTCCCTGCAGCCTCTCTTCTTCTACAGCTCCCTCATCTTTCTAATGGCTTTCTGTTGTGCTGAGCAATTGTGCAACCGCATCTCCGAGAGCAACCATGCTGGCTTTCCAGAGAAACCAAACAAATCTGCATCAACCTTTTCTATAAGGAGAGTATTCTTCCTTTCCCAGCTCACCCTTAGAGGGGGGATGAAGATGCTGCAGTAACGCTAAGCAGCTCTGCCTGGGAACCTCCCTGTACTCAGCTGCCTTCTCTTCAGTACATCATATGCTCTGAATCCCAGAGCAGAACTGCTGATCCTAGGTCTTAAACTTCCTGTCATGGATGCACCAACTCAGTGCATTGCCTTTGCCCTCTTGAATACCTGGCTCCGTCTTATACTAAGCCACGGTTAAAATCAGCTCAACCTCTCCCGGTCCAGTCTCAAGAAAACCAGCCCATGGCCCAGAAGGTCTGGTTGTCACTGGTGCAGAGGAGCAGGGGCAGACCTGTTGTGTGTTGTAGAACTTGGAGGTGAATTGCTGGGCTACAGCCTTTGGCCAAGCCAAGCTGTAGGACCTTCTAACAACATCCCTGTGCTTTTGCCAGTAGTCTCTACCCTCTGTTTTTAAGCAGCTTCAGCTTTCTTGTTATAGAAGGGAAAGCGTGAAGCCTGTCACGTGTGAAAAGGGAGATGTCTCTGTGTGTGTCCTGGACATGCTTCCCACCTCCCAAAGCAGGGTACCAGCCATTTCTTTAGCTAAAAATAGTCAAGTTGTGTTGTTTGTGGAAGGAGGCAACACAACCAGATGCAAGCTGTGGGTACTGTGTATGTGTGAGACCACCTATACCTGAGAGAGCTCATCCCTGACCTAGCTCTTAAAATGGTATTTTTCTTTTTTCTTGCTTTTAAGCTTCTGGCACCTAGTAAATGATAACTTCTAAGATGCTTTGGTGAAACCCCATGTGAGCCTCGATTGATAACCTCAGCATTCTGGCCTGCCTGAGAGAAATCATTAGTTTTGTGGCTCAGCAATAGCAACGATTGTCCCTTCCTCTATTTGATTCACATTTTGCACACAGAGATTAAATCAGGTTGAAGAATGAGAACCCTGGAGAACAAAGTACCTTTAAAAAGAGAAATAAGCAGACAAACACAGAGGAACTTTAGCCTTTAAAAGAGAAAATTAGGAAGAGTTTTCAGAGCTTTCCTAAGAGATACAAAAGCATCTGCTGTGCTTTTTCCTCAGTAAATACCCTCAGTACCCTGGAGGGCTGTAATCGAGAGCTGAATGCAGCCAGCACAGAAATGTGACACAGGTACTATTCATGCTTTAGTTAAAAAAAAAAACCCTCAATCCTTGCCTCTTACAAAGGTATTGTGGAACCTTTACCCAGAGTCAGCTCCAGAAAGTGTGGTATGCCAGCTCAGGCACTGTCTTCTGAGCTGGAAAGGTGGAAGCCACAGCTCTATGGAGGGCTGCAGAGGAGCAGAGCAGGGAGGAGCCAAGTCCCCAGAGGAAGCAGCTTAGAACTGAGCTCTGCATCTCATCTTCAGTGCCATGCAACTGGCAGGACAACTGGGCAGCTGATGTCTGTGATGGCCTGTGTGGCACCAGTGCCTGGGCTCTAGGTCTCACCGCAGTGAGATGGTGTTTCTGTTCTGTAAGAACACCCCAGCTGCCCAGTGCTGAGGCAAGAATAATGATGAAATGATGACATTTTTCATGACACGACTTTGCCTGGTAAAGCTTCATGAGGTTCATGAAAATGTTTTGGTTTGATTTCATCTTTGTTTATATTTTTACAGTGGTCTTTCATCCTCGTGTCTTTATTTTGGAATAAGAGGTGAAACATTTAAAATCAGCCACTTGGAGCAGTAGCAGGTGTGACACAAAAATAAACAGGGTTTGTTTCTGACCAATTCTGGTGTTCCCCTCATTTTACCTTGCAGCAAAGTCATGTTGACTTCATTTTAACATCTTTGTGGATGTAGTGAAAAGTGGTTTAGGATGAGAACACAAATGAAAACATGAACTTGGAATGCGGAGGAACCAGTTTGGAAGTTTCCCGGTGGCACTGTGTCCATCTTCACTCTAAAATGGTGGCTGTGTGCGTGTGGTCCTTTCCTCCAGGTCTGCTTTGTTCCTGAGGTAGACACAGAGTGGCAAAACACTCTGCTGATGTCAGTGTCACAGGGTCACAGGATGGTGAGGCTTAGAGGGGATCTTAGGAGATCATCTCATCCAACCCCCCTGCCCCAGCAGGGTTACCCGCAGCAGGGGGCCCAGGATCATGTCTGAGTAGATTTGGAATCTCTCCAGAGAAGGAGACTCCACAACCTCTCTGTGCAGCCTGGGCAAGGCTCTGGCAACCTCATGGGAAAGTTTTTCCTCCTGTTCAGATGGAACCTCCTGGGTTCCAGTTTGTGCCTGTTGCCCCTTGTCTTGCCACTGGGCAGTGCTGAAAGGAGTCTGGCCCCATCCTCTTGTCCCCCACCCTTTAGCTATTGATCACAATTAATCAGATCCCCTCTCAGTCTTCTCTTCTCCAGCTAAACAGCCCCAGGGCTCTCAGCCTTTCCTCAGCACAGAGATGCTTCGTTCTCCTCAACATCTTCACACCCTCCGCTGAACTCTCTTCAGTAGATCCTTGTCTCTTGAACTGGGGAGCCAGACCTGGACACGACACTCCAGATGCAGCCTCACTAGGGCAGAAGTAGACAGTAGTAGACAGTGGTCTGTAGCATTTAGTGGGATTGCTCATCTCTGTTGCCCTGATTCAGATCACGAGGCCAGGAATGTTGGTCCCCAGCCTGACCAGCACTCCCATGTAGCAGCCCCTTGTTACCTGGTAGCACGTTAAGACAGTGTTGCTTGTTCATTTCTTTTTTTTTCCAGATGAAAACGAATGTGAGCAGAACAATGGAGGCTGCAGTGAGCTTTGTGTTAACCTGAAGAACTCCTACCGCTGTGAGTGTGGGATTGGGCGCACACTGGGAAGTGATGGGAAGACCTGTGAAGGTGAGGTTTCATCTCTCACAGTCTGCTGGAAATGATTTAAATCATTCACCTTCCCTTGCAGCGCTAGCTCTCTCTTGGCTTCCTGCAGCTGGGATTCAATGTCACTCCTATCATTTTGTGCTTGCCAGTAGGACTGTTACTGAATTGTCTTTCTAATCAAGCAGAGAGGAGTCTCCTTGTTCTCCCTGCCTTGTTAGGATTTGGTTGCCTTTATCTCCCTGGATGTAGAGGCAGCAGTGGATCTGCAAGACTGGTTGTCCAGCCAGAACTGGAGACTTATTGCTGGAGATGCTGAGGTTTGTCTCTGGAGATTTGTGTGGTAGTTGTGCAGGGGCAGATTGAGCATCGCTGCTTTTTGACAGCTGGCATTGGGTATGGGGTAACATAGCATTAGACTGGAGCACGAGGCTCAGTTAGCCTCCCAGGATAGAGACTGAAGAGAGGGTTTTTAGACAGAAGCTAGGTTTGAGATGAGGGCTGTCTTGTGACTGAGTTTTGTGAATGGTTAGTAGCAGGTTCTGCTGCTACAGCTGCTACAGCTACTTCCCAGTGGTCACACAGCCAAGTTGAAAATTCCTTGATGAGTTTCGAGTGGTAGTTTAGCAGGGGTTTAGCAAACAAATTATGGGTTTGAGCTCTTGTCACTAACAACATACAAACATCATTCGACAAACATACAAACATCATTCGACAGGACAAGAAGAAACTGCCTCAAGGTGCACCACGGGAGGTTTAGGTTGGACATCAGGAAAAATGCCTTTCCCAAAAGGGTTGTCAAGGGCTGGCCCAGGCTGCCCAGGGCAGTGGTGGAGTCCCCATCCCTGGAGAGATTTTAAAGACATGTAGATGAGGTGCTGACGGCCATGGTTTAGTGGTAGGATTGGCTGAGTTAGGTTAATGGTTGCACTTGATGATCTTAAAGGTATTTTTTTAACTGAAATGATTCTATGGTCTTTGAGCAAAACTGAAAACCCAGCAAAAATTGACTTGTGCCTGATGTTTTCTGTGGCCAGCTGTGAAGAGCACTGTGCCTCCTCACAGGCAGAGCTGCTGCATTTGATGGTCACAGATACGGTGGGGCCTCAGATGAGAATAACAGCTACAGATGTGCCTCACTCTTGAGCTACTCAGTTGCCAAAACTAAACACATCTGCAACCTCACGTCAGCTGCTGTGTGGCAGGCATCTGTGGGGAAGGATCACCATTGTATTTTTGGGCTGGACTCCGTCTTGGTTTATGGTCCACTGCCAGTCTTCATCCTTGTTTCCCCCATCTCTCTGATACCAAAGCACATTTAATCTAACTTCTGTGAAACTCTCCTCTCTGAGCTCTGTCAATAAAACATCACTCATCCAGGCAGTGACACTTCCCTGGGGAAAGCTGCTCTGCAGACTGCTCCTTACATGTTTTTTAAGTTGTGTGGGCCAAAAGTGGTCCATGAGCTTTGTCCCTTCCTCATGCAGCCCGGAGCTGGTGGGGCATCACATAAATCAGCTCTGCTATGTAGCAGTTTTTTATTCCTGAGTGCTGGAATAGTCCGTGCTTGGAAACCTGTCTCTTTCTGCTATTCCCAAAGTTGGGGTTTAGGGCCTTTTATATATCATTTACTTTCCCCTTCTGTAAGAATGGCAGTGCTTTTCATGAGTTTAACGCTGCTGCTGGGGATTTTTACAACCTTGTTAGTGAGTTTTATTTCTAAAGACATGCCCTAAGCTTTGTCAGCCATTAGAGTTTGTGATTTACTTCTGAGCCACCTCACAGTTGGTGCTAAAAAGAACAAATGCAAGAGATTGAGCTTGATTACAGGAGCTGGTGAGGGCTGAATAGAGTTAAGAGTATCTCAAAATTTCCATTATAATGCTTTATGCATTACTTTGACTCACATGGAGAGTGCAGGCTGTTGTTTTCCATGAAATGTGTAGGATTGAGTGTGGGGTTTCCATTCTTTTCCTTATATTTCAGTGAAAACCTCACAGTTGTTTCTGATGGCAGGCTTTGGAAGAAATATTTCATCTTTATGATTTGTTTATATAGATACCATTGTTATACTGAGAACATCTAGCAATATTCATCCCAAAAGGTTAAAAACATCAAGCTGTGAAGGTTACTTTTTAAAAAAAATCACGATACTGTTATTTTCTTTATAATAGAAAGCCACCACCAACTGGAAATGGCCTTATTTGCCTTACATTTTCAAATCTTCAGAATGTACTTGGATGACCTTTTGGGCTCTTTTCTGCAGCCATAGGGGCTAGGAATATGTTTTACACAAAAACAGAGACCGTTGGAGAATTGCCTCACCTGAAAATAAAAGATACAAGAAAAGAAATGACAAATCTTCCAATTAGCTGTGCTTCCCTCTCTCCTCTGTGCTTTAGACTGGGGGAAAATTAGGAGGGGAATTGACCTTGTACCGTAAGCTTGTGTTTTCTGTCACTCTGATAATGCACCTCAAGAGAACCAACCTCTAAGCCTGAAACTCACAGAACTCCTGCTAAACAAACTCCTCTGAGCAGAGTTTCATCCTCAGCCTACAAAGGGGTTGCAGGAATCCAGTACGCCCACCTCCACCACAGCTCAGAAAAACACAGGGGGCAAAGAGCACATCATCTCCTCCCCGGTGTTCCCTGATGGGAAAAAGAGCTGCCTACCTGTGAATCCATCCTCCAGGAGACACCTCCCCTGCCAATCTCAGGGCTTTAATTCTGGTGAGCCCATTTCCCTTTCTTTTGCAGAAATCGAAGGCTGTCACAATAACAACGGAGGCTGCAGCCATACTTGTATTGAAGTGGAAGACACATACCAATGTGAATGTCCAAGGGGACTTGTTCTCTCCGAAGACAACCACACTTGCCAAGGTAGGTCAACAAAATCTCCCCAACGGCATTTGTCCCCTGGGTGCCAGAAGTATATCTGAAGGAACTTTTCTTCTTGGTTTTGTCATGTTCTCTTAGCCTGTCCTTTCCAGTTTGGTTACAGAGCTTTGTCATTAAGGACAGACAATCCAAAGCTGAGAGCCTGGAGACATTGCTCTTTTTACCAGGCAGGAGAACAGAGACACAGGACCCAGCTGGGTGCATCTTGCTTCACAGGCAGTTTTGGCAGTGTTCACTTAACAATTAAGATTGCTTAACATCTCCCATTACATTGCTGTCCTTCAGCTGTGCATGCCTTTGACAAATTTATGCTTTTAGAACTGAATTTTCCATGCTTCAAACTGGGCTTTTTGATTTTTCAGCTGAAGTGGTTCATTCCCTTCCAAGAAAGAGGTTAGAGAGACCTTTTTTTTTGCTCATCTCTCTCTGTTGCCATTCCAGTCAGAATTGCTATGTCTTGAAGTAGAGCAGTGGTTCTCCTACTAGGTATTTCTGCTGTCCCTTGGAAAAGCATCCAAGATTGCATCCGAAAATGGACTGTGGCTTCTGTTGCATAGAAGCAAGGGCAGCATTATCCTTGGAAGACCTTCTGTCTGAACTTTACTGTACATGGGGAGCCTTTCTTGCCAACTCACTTCACCTATAGCATGCACATGGAATAAACATGGTCACTGGTTTGAGTCGCAAGAGCTGCGTGAGATTTCCATTGCAAATACATGCAGGCGCCTAGGGGACAATTTTACTCTTGTGCAGGGAGCAGAGGATCAGGGAGAAATTCCTGAGGGCATTGAGAGTCTGTAGCTCCTTGTGTAATGACTTCTTACAAACCAGGACTTGCACCCAGGATTCTTCTGGGTCTCATAATCGCAGAGATAGCTAAGCCCCTGAGGTGCTGAAAGCACTGAGCAGCCTGTGTGTCTTACGGAGAAGACGACTGCTGTGGACTGCTGCTGAAAGGACATTCAGTCACAACTGCCTGTTGAGGGGAGCTACGTGAGCATGTGAAAGGCAGACAGAGGTAGTGGTCTCTGGTGAGCCTTATCTGACTTGCTTAGCCACTTCTCAGACCTGTCAGGCTCAGCACAGAGCTGGAGAAGGTCCACTGCTGCCCAGGTCTCATAGCTCTCTGCTTGTGTTCTGTCTTGATGGGCCCTTGAAGAAGCTCTGTCATTGCTTTCGGACATTTCCGTGGCAATTTGGTAATGGGCTGGAGTTGGGCCGTAGACAGAGCAGGAAAAAAATCATAGAATCATTTTGGTTGGAAGAGACTTTTAAGATCATTGAGTCCACCTGTTAACCCAGCACTGCCAGGTCACCGCTAAACCATGTCCCTCAGCACCACATCTCCATGGCTTTTAAATCCCTCCAGGGACGGGGACTCCACCACTGCCCTGGGCAGCCTGGGCCAGGCCTTGACAATCCTTTTGGGGAAGACATTTTTCCTCATGTCCAACCTAAACCTCCCCTGGCACAACTCAAGGCTGTTTCCTCTTGCCCTATCAGTTGTTCCTTGGGAGGAGAGACTGACCCCACCTGACTCCAACCTCCATCCAAGGAGCTGTTGAGTGCGAGAAGGTCTCCCCTGAGCCTCCTTTTCTCCTGGCTCAACAACCCCATGCTGATGGCCTTCTTGGCCACTTGGATACACACTGGCTCATCTTCAGTCAGCTGTTGACCAACTCCCCTAGGTCCTTTTCTGTCAGGAATTTCCCAGCTACTCCTCCCCCAGCCTGGAGCGTTGCATGGGGTTGTTGTGACCCAAGGCCCTCGGCCTTGTTGAACCTTATCCTGTTGGCCTTGACCTGTCCAAGTTCCTCTGTAGAAGCCCCCCACCCTCCAGCAGATCAACACGCTTGCCCAGCTTGGTGTCATCTGCAAACGTATTGAGGGTGCAATGAAAGGGAGCCTGTCGTGGGCTAGTTCACACGGGCTTGAGATGATAACAATGAGCTATTGTTACCCGATGTGCTCAGAATATCCTGTAGGCTGATGTGTTACCAAGTGCACAGACATGGGTTAGAGGAACAGACTCAGGCCTTATGGTGACTGACACGGGATGTATGCCTTAGAGAGGAACTTGGAATTGTTCTACATGCTGAAATTCCTGCTGTTGAAGCCTTTTTGAAAAGCAGGGTTCTGTTTTTAGGGGTGAACACACTGCACACTTGGGATTCCGTAGTGCTTACTGTTCCCGCAGAGCCAGGTGGGGAGGGGGAGATGGGCTTTCCCAAAAGCCAAGATTCTGCTTACTGATTAAAGGTCTGATTGATGGATACAGTCCAAGAAAGAGCAATGTTCTTCAATGCTGGCTCCCTGAGGCAACCCCAGCAGGATTAGAAGGCCGTGCATTTCCCAGCCAGTGTTTCTTCTTCTTCTGAGGCTGCTAATGAGAGCAGCAGCACTGCCGGGTGCCGAGCTGGAGCTCGGGATATGACACCTCATAAAGCAAAATTGCTTGTTCTTCTGCATTTCATGAATTTGTGTCCCCACTCAGTGGTCTGCAATTTTGAGCCAGTACGACAGCATATATCTGGAACTGTACCTCACAATTTTTTATGCCATCTAATAAGGTTTATAGTGGTACAATCAGCAGGGCAGGCACCACTGCCTGAAGCAATTCGATCTGCAGCCTATCAACCCTCCTCTGCACTGTCTCTGCATTCAGAGCAAACATTAATAATCTTCCACAGAAACCACAGTCTTGGCTACAGTTTCAGCACAGAGATATACCAGCCAACAAGATACTTGGAATTTTGCAGATCATCCTAGTAGCCCACCTGTTCCTGAAGTGCGGTGGTGAGATGCTCTTCCTCTCCCTCCAATGCCCAAGGCTGGTGTGCAGTTTTGAGGTTGGTTGGTTGGTTGTGTTTTGTGCAGTGGTTCAGGGCTCCACAGCACCAGAGAGCCTGTTCCGCTGAGCAGTCGGTGCAAGATGATGACCTCTGCTCCAGAAGGCCAAGGAAGGAGCTACAGGCTGGTCAAGAAATGTGGTGCCAACAGTAGCAGGCAGAAAAATGAGCATTGGGAGTCATGACAGCAGCTTCCTATCAGCATCTGGGTAGAATAATAGAATAATCTTGATTGGAAGAGATCCTTAAGGTCATCAAGTCTAACCACTAGCCCAGCACTGCCAGGTCACCACTAAATCATGTCCCTCAGCACCACATCTCCATGGCTTTTCAATTCCTCTAGGGATGAGGACTCCACCACTGCCCTGGGCAGCCTGGGCCAGGCCCTGACAACCCTATCCAGGTCCGTCTGTAGACCCTTCTGCAGATCCAGCAGATCAACAGTCCTGCCCAACTTGGTGTCATCTGCAAACTTGAGGGTGCGCTTAGTCTCCTCCTCAAGATCATTGATAAAGATATTAACAGAACTGGCTCCAGTACTGAGCCCTGGGGAACGCAGGTACTTGCAGGTGCTGGTGCAATACAGAATTTAAATCAGTAACCAGGAGGTTTTCCCAGTACCTACAGATGCTCTGTGGTGTATGATGGTAAGGAACTGAAACATTTGACTGGCAAAGACTGGGTGAGGCTCTTGAGAACCTCCCAGGATGGGGTGAACCCAGGACAAGGACGCAGGAGGTGGATGCTGACAGCAGGTCAGGAGAGTGCAGCTCTCTGAACGGATGCAAGAAGTTGTAAATAGAAGAGGATTCCTTGGCACTCAGAATAGCTCATTAGTGCTGGGTATCACAATCCGTAGACTGGTAGAACTGAAACACTGGTCTCAGTATTGATTATTCTTTTGTGCACAAATGTCTAGGATGAATTACATCACCGGTTACTCTGAGGTGGTTACTCTAAGGATTTTCCCAGAGTGCTTTCCCAAATAGTGATGGTTTGGCTTGAATCAAAGTGGATCTGCTTGCAGGTTTTGTTCACTTGTTTCCTTTTCCCTGGTGGTGGAGTGCATGTGGACAACTCCTGCAGTGCCAGAGCAGAGGTTAATGGTTGTCTCTTCTTTCTTCCCCTTTCTGCCAATCCAAGATACTTAGAAACACAGACACCCTGAACCAAATTGGTCCTGAACTTTGGAGAACTGCAGCTGGCATCCAAACAGTCTTGCCCTGAATAACACCTTTACAAAAGCATTACATTTTTTCGTTCATCAGTCACTACAACAGTGAAGCTTCACATCCAAATTGAGCCAACCACTTCTCCAAAGGATGTTCCTCTCCACATTGCACTGTTGTTCTCCAAGTCCCTTTGCCCCTTTGCCATTTGACTCTCTCGGTTATTCTTGCTGGGCTTTGACTGCGGATGGAGGAAAAGTTAAAGTAATTCTCAGTGCTTTCATTTTCTGTTCTAACCCAGCGATGTCATTATGAGATCGTACTGCTCTAGGCATGCTGCTTCCACTTTAGCATATCACCTTGAAAAGATCAACTTTTAACAAAAAAAAAGATTCCCCTCAGGTACACAGTAGCTGTTACAAATAGCTGAGATGGGAGAATTTTCTTTAACGGGGGGTAAACCCCCTGTTTTAGCAGTGTGCTTTATAGCCAAGATTCAAAATCCTGGATTACAGAATAAACAAAACTAAGGGAAAGCAGATCATACAAACGTCAAGGATTGGGACTGTAATTAATTTTAGGGGAAAAGCTTAGGCAACTAGTATATTTGCAGGAAGTTTTGTCGTGTGATTTTTAAAATATGCTAAATGGAAATTCTGCAGGGGATTTGTTTTTCTGGCTGAGCAGAGACTAGAATGTCTGTGTGCTTCTCCTGTATCTAACTGGATAAATAAGTATATGCTCAAGGTGTATATATAGCAGTTACCTTTTCATCGAAGATCATTCCCTTTTCTTTCATGCTTTCATTTTGTCCAATCTCTACGTTGTCTCCCACTTCTTATGTAATGGAATTTTAATTTTAACTCAAAATAGCTTGCACTGAGCTCTGTATTAAAATTCAAAAGGTTGAAAGGGGATGGGATGAGTGAGCTAATTGGGTTTGTCAGAGCAGAGTTTATTGCTTATAAAAATACTATCATAGCATTTTAAGGTGCTTCCATTTTAGCTCAGCATCAATATGGGATCATTCTGCCTGGTTTTGACATATTCTGGGTTTGGTGTAAAATCTGCTTACAGGTCTTTAAAAAGTGGCCTTGCCTGGGGGTGCTGTGAGTTCGTTATCCATATCCGGGCAAGGCTTTTCCCAGGAGATGGCAGAGCAGGAGACATCAGTCAATCCTGTGCTGTGTATTAAGTACAGCTGGAAATACTGCATAGCTCAGTTCCTGCCACAAGTGTAGCTGTCATCTTTGTTGACCTGTGGCATTGCTGTGAGCACTGGAGCTTTGTAGGTAGGAATGTAAGTTAGGTAGCTGGATTGCTATGGTCAGATAATCATAAGAAATACAGTGTAGGATCCCTCTTCCCCCCCCCCCCAGTAATAATCGGTGTAGTCCTTCCCCAGCTCCCCGGTAGATTTGTAGTGCAGGGTGTTATTCTGGGGTTTTTTCTTGTAGTTCCAGTGCTGTGCAAGTCCAGCTCGATTGAAGTGAGCATCCCAAAGGACCTTGTTGGAGGCCTGGACCTTTCCCTCATCAACACTTCGTGCAAAGGAGTATCCAATGGCACTCATGTCAACATCCATTTCTCCTTGAAGTCCTGCGGCACTGTTGTAGATGTATGTAAACCCACTGCTGTCCTGTCTCTTGGGGTCTCTTGGGTTTGGGGACGTGGCTATGGCTTCCTTGGGGAATAAAGCTGATTGAGCTGTACCACCAGAGCAGTTTCCTGTGTTGCTGTGCAGCTGGCCTCAGACTAGACCTGGGGTGGCATCCCAAAGTAGGAGAGCTTGTTCCATCACACCATCGTCTTTCCAGTGGTGTGCATCTGTCAGCATGGGTTCTGCTTTCTGTTCACCCAGCGCTTCACACAGGCAGTTTCACCATCACTCCATTGCAGGAAGCACAACTGGTGTCTATCTTCACACTCCTGTTGAGACAGAATCTGGTCCCTTGATAATGTTTCAGAGGTTATGCTGGTAACTGGTCAGGAACCAGAACTCTCGTCTTAGCAAATGGGTAGCAACTGGGAAACAAATTCCTCTGCTTCATGCAGTGTGTTGGAGTTGACAGCAAACTGATCGAGGCCCTCAGGTCATAGGTAAGGATGAACATCATTCTGGTTGCAGCATATAGATTCACAAGCTATACTTTCAGCGACTACTTTATATGTGAGTTTCCTGAACAAGCTGCTAGTCTGAACTCAAAGAGGTCTTTCTTAATGATCTCCTCTTTCCCTTCAACTCCTTTCTTTGCTTCAGGTAATAAATGACAAAATCATTGCCACCAATCTGGTGACCGGGTTGCCAAAGCAGACTCCAGGAAGCAATGGGGACATCATTGTCCGCACCACCAAGCTGCTGATCCCGGTGACCTGTGAGTTCCCACGCCGGTACACCATCTCTGAAGGTTATGTGCCCAACCTCAAGAACTCTCCCTTGGAAATCATGAGCCGCAACCAGGGCATCTTTCCCTTCACTCTCGAGATCTTCAAAGACAAAGACTTTGATGAACCTTACAGGGGTGCTCTTCCCACCCTCAAGCTCCGGGACTCTCTGTATTTTGGGATTGAACCCTTGGTACATGTCAATGGACTAGAGACACTGGTAGAGAGCTGCTTTGCTACTCCCACCTCAAAAATCGATGAGATCCTGAAGTACTACTTGATTCAAGATGGGTGAGTTCATTGTTCCCTCTCTGGCTGGCAATTAGACGGGAATTGGCAGTGGGACTAAGCTGCATTGACTGTGTGATGCAGGAAATGCTATCACTCCTCCACCTCCTCCTATCTGCTGTGTTCCTGGCCATTACCAGCAGCCAGGCCTTTCAGCCATCAAGCTGAAATTGCCTGTCCCATCAAAAGTGACTGAGAGAAACAGCAGAGGCAGTGAAAGGTTACTTCAAGTGCAGCCTTTACAGCACAGATTTCCCTGTAACTAACCTTGTGGATAATTGAATTGGCTCCCGTAGAAAAGATATGCTTCCTGATATCCTCTCTCTGCCAGCCCGTGGAGTGCCAAACCAATCGGCGGAACCTGCTGATGGCTGGGTGCCACTGCCACGCAGCCACCACAGCAACCGGAGCAAGTTTCTTCATTTTCCCATAATGGCCTTGTTATAGCATGAGCCAGAAGACTCCACGGCAGGTCCTGGTTTGGAGCTCGAGGAGCACGCTGCGTTTTGCTCTCTCTGATACCTGTCAGTGCCATAAGCTCAGGGTCCCTCAGCTTGGCGTTGATTTTCTGAGGCATTCAGGGTTAGTCATCTTTCTAGGATAGTAAAAAAAACCCAAACCAGGGCGGATCTCCTATAGCAGGTTTTACATCAGAGGTCTGAACAGCATTGCTGTGGGCTCTGCTGTGGCTTCAAAGATGACCCCTGTTTTCAGATGCTTTTTCAGGTGTTAGCATGACAGTGCCACAGTACAGCGTTGCTGTGGAGTGTTTGCATCCCTGGCAGCTTAAGCATACCATGCTGTGGAAATGTCACAGTTGAGAACCAGTCTGCCGTTATCTAGGGAGGAAAATCCAGCCACAATAACGTCTAAAACACAGCCAAGTGTCATAGCCCAACAGTCAAAGGACTGTGCTCATACGAGTCCCATATTCTGTCTGCCAACCCATCTAATGAGGACAATATTTCTTCAGCTGCCACGGCCCATCATCCACCATTACAACTGGTCTTGGCATGTCCTATGTGACTGTCTTGTATCTAAAAGGTCCTACAGACTTCCATACACAAAAAGTGTTTTCATTTCCTTCTGACAAAGGTTGCAGCATTAGCTTGTTCTCCCTCCACCCTCAGCTGTAGTTCTTCTATGCCTGACATTTCTGGTGTTTATGAGCAGATTTGTGATATAAAGATTGATTTATCTACTCCCTGTCTTGGCTGTTCCTGTGGAACCTTCAAAGAGTCAAGGCTCCAAACAGTCATTCATTTCCCCCCATGGGTGAAAATGATAGAATTCAAAACTGTGGCAAAGACTTCAGCAGAAAAGAGAAAGGAGAATACAGAGGAAGTCTTGAATTGAATCTCTTGAATTCACCACAGCACTAGGAAGACCCAACTAGGTGGACTAGTAGGGTCCTGCACCTAGGGAGGAATAACCCCCTGCACCAGTACAGGTGAGGGGTTGACGTGCTGGAAAACAGCTCTGTGGAGAAGGACCTTGGAGTCCTGATGGCCAATAGGGTCATCATGAGCCAGAAAAGTGCCCTCATGGCCAAGAAGGCAAATGGTCTTCCTGGGTGCATTAAGAAGAATGTGGCCAGCAGGTCAAGGGAGGTTGTTCTCCTGCTCTGCTCTTCCCTAGTGAGGCCACATCTGGAGTACTGTGCCCAGTTCTGGGCTCCCCAGTTCCAGAGAGACAAGGAACTACTGGAAAGAGTACAGTGGAGGCTACAAAGATGCTGAGGGGACTGGAGCATCTCTGTGCTGAGGAAAGGCTGAGCGCCCTGTGGCTGTTTAACTTGGAGAAGGGAAGACCAAGAGGGAATCTGAACAATTCTGATCAATAGCTAAAGGGTGGGGTCAAGGGGATGGGGCCAGACTCTTCTCAGCGGTGCCCAGTGATGGGACAAGGGGCAACAGGCACAAACTGGAACCCAGGAGGTTCCATCTGAACAGGAGGAAAAAAATTCTTTCCCAGCAGGTTGCCAGAGCCTTGCCCGGGGTGTCCAGAGAAGTTGTAGAGTCTTCTTCTCTGGAGAGATTCCAAACCCGCCTGGACAGCGTGATCCTGGACATCCTGCTCTAGATGACCCTGCTGGAGCAGGGGTTTTGGATGAGATGATCTCCAGAGGTCCCTTCCAACCCCCACCGTTCTGTGATTTAGGTCACCATCAGACCCTTTGGCACTGTTATCCTGCAGAGGGCATTCAAACTTCACCAAAAAGAAAAACGGGTTGGAGCCTGATTAAGCCTGCTCCACTCTCTGGCCACCACTGCAGTTCCCAGTGTCCCCAGACATGCCAGCCCCCGTGCCCAGTGCTGTATCCAATGTAAACCACTTGCTTAGACCAAAGCTAACTGGGGTTCTTGGTCTCTCTGTGTGCTTACAGCAATTACCAGGTAAAATTAGCTGAATATGGTGCTGATTTGTCCCTGCTCTAAACAGTTCTGTAATAACACAGTTTCCTTCCAGTAACCCAGACCCAAAAGCCCAAAGCAATAAAGACAGTTTGTTTAAATCAGTTTGATGCTGTAGGATCAGACCCGCGGGAGTTAATGGCAGATTCCAGAGGGAAATGCTGCTTCGGTTTGAGGCGATGTACCTTAGACCGAGGGATGGGAAAATTCCCTCTCCTACTTTCTTCCCTGTTCCATCTCCAGTTGGCAAGAGGTGGAAGCCACCTTCTGTGGGACTCTTCAACCCTGTGCTGATGTGGCCATGCTGGAGAAGAGGATTTTCCCAGATCCCTCCCCACTGTCTCTGTAATGCCCTGTACTGCTGCTAGCCTGGCCAGCCAGCCCCAGAGCAGCTCTCCTGCTGCTGGTCTTGTCCTTCCTCTTTCTCCAAACCAAAAGGAAATAAAAGGCATTGACCGATGGCACAGGCGATAAACATTGCAGCTCTCTGGGGCATCTAGAGCGAGGTCATGTCACCGAGGGCAACCCCTTGCAAACTGATGTGGTCAGAAGCTAGGATTTATCTGAGCATGATGTGGTTAAGGTAGTTCCATTGCAAGGCTCATCTTGTTACACCTCGGGCTGCTGCTCGTTTGTAGGCTTGAGGTGGTTATTTTATTCTCCAAGCTCTTCTTTCTACTTGTCAGTCCCCCAGTAAGGGTCAGAGCAGAGCTCCCGTGGCTCAGCTGCTCTCTTCTCCCCTCACCTAAGCACATTATGCACAGGAAACTTATTTTCCCTGTACCCTGACCAGGTTCATCCACTTTCCTTCCATACCTGTGCTCCTTGCCTCTTCTCACCTCTCCAAGGTGGAAAGTAGGGTTTGGGGGTTTCCTAGAAGGGTGAGATGTGGTATGGCCCCATGCACAATACGAAAGGGCTTGATCCTGTGATTTAGAAGAGTTTTGAGCTTTTTGTCATGCTGCAATACATTTGTTGGAACCCTCCATAAAACATCCTTAGGGGTGTAGTAGGGGCTCCAGGTATCAATGGTTCCTCCTTACTCTTTCAGCTTCCCCTCTCCCTACCTCCAAACCAGCAGGTTTCCTGCCACCAGTGTAGATAACCTTTGGAGAACATGGCATTTAGGAGTCAGTTGGAGCGAGTGTCCAAGAATCATCACAGTTTATATGCTCCCAAATGAGGATGTGCCTATGAGTCAACTTTATGGCCCCGAAGCTTGGCCAGTCACTCATGAAAAGTTCTTAACTCTCATTCTTTACAAACAAATGCCTTCAGGAATGCTACTTTTAAATGCAATTTGATAGTACCCAGCTTAGTGTTCAGCCTCAACGGGGAGGAATCGCCCTCAGTTTTTCGATGATTGAACCTGTCAAATGTCAGCATTTTTGACAATGCCTTGCATATTTTTGGTGGAAAGATGGAAGGTAAAGGTTGCTGCAGGAATAGGATGTATCAGGAATTATCATGGGATCTTCTCAATACTTGTAAATATCTAAGGGGCAGGGGACAAGAGGATGGGGCCAGACTCTTTTCAGTGGTGCCCTGCAACAGGACAAGGGGTAAGGAGCACAAGCTGAGGCCAGGAGGTTCCATCTGAACAAGAGGAAAAAGATTCTTTCCTATTAGGTTGCCAGAGCCTGGCCCAGGCTGACCAGAGAGGTTGTGAAATCTCCTTTTCTGGAGAGATTCCAAACTCACCTGGACAATGTGATCCTGGGGCCCCTGCTGGAGCAGGGGCTTGGATGAGATGATCTCCAGTGGTCTCTTCCAACCCCTACCATTGCATAATTCTGTGACTTTCAGCTGTCACTGTGACCTCTTGTCTCTTTTACCAGTCCTTTTTTTGGTTTTTTTCTTTTTCTGATGTCTTGCAAAGCCCACATTTCTGGAATTAACTTGCTAGAAAGGCCAAGCTGCCTTGGAATGTGATGTAACAGCAGGATCTGGGCCTCTCAAAAGGCTGGCGGCTTTGCAATAGGCAGCAGTAATTATCAAGTCACCATCACTTTTTGTTGTGCTGTTTCTCTGTCAAACTGTAAATGGATGGTAATAGTTTACAAACAGACTGCACTTGGATTGCAGCTTTTTCTAAAAGTAGCTTATTTCCTTAGTTACCTGACCTCTCACTAGTGCTAGTGATGGAAAAAATGAAACTATGGATTTTAGTGGAGTGAATTTGAGCCGACCGACCAAGTCCAGTGGGAAGAAAAATGCAAATGATGTAAAGCAAAGCGAATCTGGATTTCTGAGGTTTTCATCATCCGTGGTATTTTAGTAACGTGGGTACAGGCTTCCTCATTTTAAGCGTGATGTATGTGCATATATATGTGTATACAGAAAGTACGTCAGACATTCTACACTGTATACCAGTTGTGTTGATCGCTGCAGACTGTTGCACGGGAAGGTGAAATGAGGACAGATTTGCCTGCAGCTCTCTGGCAGTCCCTCGTCAGACTGGACCACGTTCTGCCAGCTCTCCGCTGCTGAGCTGTTCTTTGGAGATGCTATTATCGTTGCTGTTGTTTTTCCCCATCATTCCTGAATTTTCTCCTCTCCAAAGAGGAAGTAATGTGTATGGTAGCTTAGCTTGAGAGAGCCAAGCCCTCCTTTCCTTTCTCCAGTTAAATAGGCTGGGATGTTTTTTCTCTTTCTTTTTCCATTTCTGGGAAATCCATTAAAACTTATCCCTTTGCTTTCTCCAGATGCGTTTCTGATGATTCTGTGAAGCAGTACACGTCAAAGGATCATCTTGCCAAGCACTTCCAGGTTCCCGTTTTCAAGTTTGTGGGCAAAGACAACAAGGTAAGCTCAAAATGCACCTCTTGGATATTTCATCAGCCCTGATCTGACCGAGGAGTCCCAACATAGAACTGGCCATATTAGAGTGTGAAGGGGGGGAATAGCTGGCCCAAGGCACATGCTGCTGTGCCTGTTCCAGCAGTTGTGTCTTTCAGGAGCCTGACACAGATACTTTAGGAGAGAGTGATAAAACCAACTAAAATTAAATAAAATATGAAGGATAGTTATGGAACATCAGCACCATAGCAGGCTAGAATCATTGTTTCCAGGGTAGTCTGAGTGGACCCTTGTATGCTGGTTGGGAAAAGTGTTCCCAGTCACCAAACAGAAACCCAGGGAGTTGGGCACATTGTGCAGTGTCCTGTCTTTAAAACAAAACAGTCTATAGTTTTGAATCTCTGCAATCTTCTATATCCTCTGCCTCTCATGAGTACAGATGCCAGATTTCCAGGTACAAGGCCACCATACTGTTGAGATCGGTCTGAAACTGGGCCACCCAGGCTGGAAGCCTCTCACCCACCTGGGCTGGAAGCTTTTCAGTGGGAGGACAGTTGAAGGATAATTGCCATTTTCCTAATGCAAGTAGCTTGTCTTTGCTAGAAGAAACCAGGGCTTTCAGGCACTGTTGTTATGCTCAGCCAATGCCACTTTCTCCAAAAGGTGTAAAGCTGCTGCTCCAGCTCCTGGAAAGCCGCGGTAGGGTTAAAACAGATGAGCTCTTTCAGAATTCAGACATTTCATTGGGCCTGCCACTGCTGACTCCAACTTGAATCCTCCCAGCCTGCTCAATGGATTTTGCTTCAAACCTCACCACTGACCAAACGTTCATGAATATTTGCTTCCCTAGCTGCTGCTTGCAGGGATCTTGCTTACTTGCCCTGTCATTTAGTGGGCAGGGAGCAGCAATTCTGTCACTGTCTACCTTTACTGTGCAGAAAGAAAAGGAGGCTGTCTTCTTGCCCTTTGGGTTCTCTTCCTTCCCTCAACTAACCAGTCTTAGCCCCTCATCAACCTGCCTTTTCCTTCCTTTGCCCCTTGGTCTCTTAGCTTTATGTTTTCTCAGCTCATGTCAAATTCTCTTGCATGTTTCTATCAGCCCATCTCCTTGTGAGGCTTCCTGTGTTCTTGGCCTTCTTCCTACCATGCAGCTCCTAGCAGTCCAGGCGAGCTCTTCCAAGCTTAGTCCTGGCATTTTCATCCCTTCCTCTGAAGAATCATTTCATGTCTTCATATTCCAAGTCTAGCCCTTGGCTAACAGAGAGATGCCATGCTCTGAGATCATGCCAGCCGGGCATGCTGGAAAATGCAAGAAAATAGATGAAGCGTCCAGTTTGGCTGTGGGTGACGATGGTGGCTGAGGACCTTGTTGATGTGGGGACAGAGATGGCTGTGCTGTGGGAACGGTGTCAGAGGTCTGCCAGTCCTATCTCCAGAGCCACGCGTTGATGTGTCCTGCTGTCTCGCCACCCTACAGGAGGTGTTCTTGCATTGCCGCATCCTTGTGTGTGGCGCGCTGGACGAGACCTCTCGCTGTGCCCAGGGCTGCCGGAGACGGGTGCGTCGGTCAGCTGCGACCGAGGAGAACGAGGAGGGGGAGAAGGAGGAACCTGCTCCTGTGGCAAACCACATCCTGACAGGTGGCCCCATCAGAATCGACTTTGATGACTAACACACGCTTACTGGAACGGCATCTCCGCCTGAGACCAACCTTCCTTATCAAAGCTTTCTGTCATGGTTGTTTGAGAAACAAGAGGGATCTGGTAAAGCCCCACTTGAACCTCAGGACTTGTCTCCTTAACTGCATGATGATTATTTGTGCAGGGTGTTGGGCACACAAGGCAGCCCTGTGAGCACAACCCAGGCTGCACAACAGTTTGGTTTGACCTGCGTTGCTTCCTGACAACCCTTTGCTTGAAGGGACCCTGCCACTTTGCATGTCCCAGATTTGTCTTTCCCTATGTCCACCTGCAGACTCCACAGGACTGTTCATCCTTGACTAAATGAGTGTTGTTCCAGCCTTTCTTTCATCACACAACACAAAGAGTATCACAGCTGAACGTGTTTGCTGAGCAGTTCTGTGAATGATGCTGAAGCTGTCGGATGTGCTGAGTTTTTGGATAACCGTTAATAAAAACATGTATAAAAATATATAGCTTGTAATGTGTAAGTTCCTTGGAGCTATAAAGTCATTGTCATTAGAGGCAGTTAAAGTTCAGATCCATCACGGGCACATTTAAATGTTATTTTTAAATAGTAAAAGGTATCTAATAGAACTCCATCTTTAGTGTCTTTTCATACTTGCATGTGGATTAATAGTGTTTCCTCTTGTATTTAGTGTATTATTATTTGTCTCTCCACCCTCCCCTTAAATGTGGTGGCTTTTGTAATTAGTGCTATAGCACCTTGACTATAATAAAAAGACAATTAAACATCTATAAACACCCCTCCTCCCAAGCGTGCCTCAACCACGTCTCTGATTGAAAGTTGGTCTGCGGCTCTGACAAAAGGATCAGAGGAACCTGAGCCTGGTGCCAGCAGACATGGCAGCATTGTTTGAGTGACTGCTTGAATTTGCAGTCTCCTGGTGGGTGAGAGCTGGCTAAGGACACAATCATTGGTAATGGTGGTGGCACTGTGCCTGTCATGAATCACTTTGAGCCATCAAGCTCCTTGCATAGAACAGATGATTGACTTGGGCTTCTCTGGGCTTCATTCTAGAGCAAGAGTATTTTGCAGTGAAGGATTAGAAATGTGGGGTGAAAGGAAGAAGACATGGCGAGCAGTGAAGGACAAAGCCAAAGAGGCAGGACTGAAGGTGAGAGATGAAGGATGCAACTCCGCTGTTGGCTGTGGTACTGCAGTGCATTTCTGAGAATCGTAGAATTATCTAGGTTGGAAAAAATCTTTAAGATCATCAAGTCCAAATGTTAACCCAGACTGCCAGGTCACCACTAAACCATGTCCCTCAGCACCACATCCACACGACTTTGAAACACCTCCAGGGATGGGGATGCTACCACTGCCCTGGGCAGCCTGGCCCAGGCCTTGACAACCCGTTCAAGGAAGAAATTTTTCCTCATGTCCAATGTAAACCTCCCCTAGCACAATGTGAGGCCATTTCCTCTTGTCCTGTTGCTTGTTCCTTGTGAGAAGAGACCAACCCCACCTCCTTTCAGGGAGCTGTCAAGCACGAGAAGGTCTCCCCTGAGCATCCTCTTCTCCAGGCTCAACAACTACAGGTCCCTCACCTGCTCCTCACAAGATTTGTGATCTAGACCATTCCCTGCCTTTCTTGCCCTTCTCTGGGCGTGTTCCAGCCCCAAGATGTCCTTCTGGGAGTGAGGGGCCCAAAACTGAACCCAAGATTCAAGGTACAGCCTCACCAATGCCAAGTCCAGGGGAACGATCTCTGCCCTGATCCTGCTGGCCACACTAGTGCTGATCCAAGCCAGGATGCTGGTGGACTTCTTGGCCACCTTGGCACATGCTGGCTTGTCTTCAGCCAGCTGTTAACCAATCTCCCCAGGTCCTTTTTGCTGGGCAACTTTCCAGGCACTTTCTATATGCAGATGTTTTCTGCACGAAGCTTCACAGTGTGGATGTCTGTCCTGCGTGTTGAAGGCATGCTGGAAGTGCCTCTAGCCTGCAGTACCTGTTTCTGCTTTGATTGCCAGCAGCCAAATTGCTGCCAAAGCTGCTCTCAAATAGACTGGAAGTCCATTTGAAGGTACCATTTAGAAGGGAGTCACAAATCACCTCAGCAGTATTGCATTTCACAGATTTATTTCTTCTGGTGAGTGAGACTCCAGTGAGGAATGGGCATTTGATGGGCTGGGAGTTTCATGATTTTTCTAAATGGCTTCACGGTTGCTTTTCCAATTTGGGAATACGTGTGCTTGTGTGTGTGTGTATGTTTTAGAGCAAAGGAAAATATTTCTATGATGATAAGTAGGTATAAGTGGAAAGACATTTTTTATGTGTTATCTAACCAGATATGAAAGAGAAAGAAATTAAAAAGCTTCTTCCTCACCTTGCTGTTCGTCTCCTGGTTCTGCTGATTCACATCTGCAGTAGGACCACACGGGCCATTTCCCCCTGTCACTTCTTTGTTCAGGCAGCCCCTGCTAAATATACTTGTTTTGATAAAACAACAACTGGGGAAGGAAATTAATTAGCTGGTGCCTTCTAGAGAGGCAACTGTTCCTGCGAAAGGGACGTGGGGGAGGGAAAGATTAATTTCTTGGCTTATTTCAGTTATTTGTGCACGTTATTGCTTTTTCCTGACAAATTCCTATGAAGCAGCCTTTCCACTCTGCAGCTTTTGAATTAAATAATCCAGAAGAGTAAGTGAGGAGAAGCTACTCATGGGCTGTGTGGCTGTGTGAATGGAGCAGCCTGGGAAGGTGTTTGCCCTGCAAGCAGGGTAGTAGGTCTGCTATCTGCCACTGCCCTGTGGCCCTTCCTCCTCTGATGTGGAGGGGATGGCTCCTGGGCACAAACAAAAGCATTTCTTAAAGTCTTTTAGCTCTCCCCAGTTTCTCTCTTGCTTCCATCTGTCGCCTTTGTCAGTACGGACATGAAATCAAAGGCCAAACTCATCTGAGAGCCAAGGGATTTGTTTCTCTGTTTAATTTAATCAGCCATGCCACAGAGTGGAAGCAAAACATGCTGCACAGCCAGGTGCTGTGTGTGTGCAAGAAGGCAACATAACAAGTGCTCCCAAAGGTCCAACCAGTGCTGCCAACCATAGTTCAAAATCTGAGCTGCATTGGTGCTGCCCAACATGTGCCATTGGCGTTCTGGCCTCATTCCCCCTTTGGGTGTAAAGTGAACAGGACAAGAGAATGTGGCCTCAAGTTGCACCAGGGAAGGTTTAGGTTGGACGTGAGGAAAAATTTCTTCCCCTAAAGGGTTGTCAAATCCTGGCCCAGGCTGCACAGGGCAGTGGTGCAGTCCCCATCCCTGAAGGGGTTTCAAAGCCATGGAGATGTTGTGCTGAGGGACAGGGTTTAGTGGTGACCTGGCAGTGCTAATGGCTGGACTCGGTGATCTTAAAGGTCTCTTCCAGTCAAAACAATTCTGTGATTCTATGAATGTTTGGACACTGGATGTCCAGGAGTAAATACCTATTACCTGCCAACCTAGTCCGTAAAAAGATCCTCAGTGGAAAAATAAAGTTTGCTGTTTGGGGAAACATCAGTAGGAGAGGGTGCACTGGCCGAATGGGTTGGATGTCAGCAAGAGCTGCAGATAATCCTGCCAACACACAAGTCAAGAGGAGGCCATTGGGTGAGCACAGTGTTGTCTTCCTGTTCCGAGCAGGGTGGAAGTGAAGGAGACCCAAGGTTTGTATGCTGTCCTGGAGAGTCCCATGGTCAGCTGCTTCAGTGGCTGTACACCACTGGGTAGCAGGAGCAGCACAGAAGGGAAGTAATCTTTATTTGGGATGCAGACATTTTACTGTAGTTCATGCACTGGTTTTCTCCTGTGCTGGATTATCTGGTGGCTTTCTTGAGTCGCTGCCACCACTCGAAGGTTCGAAAGTTTCCTCATAGAGCTGCTTGTGGGGTTTTTCATAAGACCACATCTTAGCTTTGTAGTGAAAAATGCACATGTTTGGTAGCTGTCCTGCATGCAGCAGTCTGTAGTGTCTCAGGAGCTGGTCTGAAAGCCTGAAGTAATTATGATTTATATTAATGGTGACTCCAACATGTGTCTGGAGAGAGATTTTTCTTTAGAACCCTTCAATCTCTCCGGTGTGTATTATCATCAGTTGCTTGACCCAGCTTTAATCTGATACCACTTGAACTGCAAAATACTTGCAAGAAATTTGCCAGCTGGTTGGTTGTTGAGTGTAGTCAAGATAGGGTGGGTTTTTTTCATTTTGTCAATGAATCACATTTAACACTGGCAACAGGCACCATTTCACCAACAAAACGCAAAGTTTGGGAAAGGTCTGGCATAAGAAAAGTTTCCTTCCCATCCCTAGCCAAAAACATGTGTTTGTTAGATAACTGAGATGGTCCAGCCTCATAGATAGACACATGCCACGATGAGCCTTGGCAGTGCAGTGTTCACTCCCCAGCGGCGTTAGCACAAGTAGGAAAGGATGTCATTGCATCCGGGCACTGTAAATTGAAGTCCTCAGTAATGGGAAACATCCCAGTACACCTCACGCGGATGCTTCCATTTTCCTGGTTTAATACCAACAGGCTCTTGTTGTTCCACTCTCTTTTGGGCCAGGCAAAGATCTCACTGCTGTTGACTGCAAAACAATGATGACTGGGAAGAACAGGAATATGGCGCTTAAATAATTTATAGCTCCATGCCTACATTTAAACACAAACTAGAAAAAAAGTAACTGAGACAGACTCTCTCCATTCTTGTTAAACTCCCCTTACATAGCCTTAACTTTTCTGTGGCAGATGGAACAACATAACCATAAATATGTTTGCAGAAGACACTGAAGTGTTTATGCTGAAGTAGCAACTTCTTTTCACCAAGAAACACAGATAAAAGCTGCCTGCAAATGTTATATGTAGATGAAATTCCATATACCACTTTAAATTCTGATTTTGTATGCAATAAAAGCTCCCAATAGAAGATGGAAGTATTAACTCTGTTTTAGAAAGAATGCTGTTGCAGACTGTTGGTCGCTCAAGTCCCTGCCCCACAGAGGTAGCATTTAAGCATGGAGCCCTGGTCCAGGCTGCCCAGGGAGGTTGTGGAGTCTCCTCTGGAGAGATTCCAAACCCTCCTGGACAATGTAATCCTGGGCCCCCTGCTCTGGGTGACCCTGCTGGAGCAGGGGGGTTGGAGGAGATGATTTCCAGAGGCCCCTTCCAACGCCTACAATGCTGTGATTCTGTGAAGCCTTGCTACCCAACAGATAGGACTGTAAAGATTTCATCCAAGGTGACTGTGGGCCTGTTTCCCTTGTGTGAAAGATGGACATGGACACCCAGGCATTTTGTTTCCCATTTCCTAAGGGAAAATCTATGTTAAATGCTACAGGAGGAAAAGAATGAAATAGATCTGGATGACACTGCAAAAGAAAAGCAGCTTCCGCGACCAAGAGTGCTGTGATTTCACATCTTGGATGCAGTGGGCTTTGGTCCAAACCCTTCTACCCCAGTATGAATTGGGCCTGTATTGCAAACACTTAAAAGAAGCCCTTCTCATGCTTACCAATCCCTGGATGTTTTAAATTGTTTTAGGATCCACCCAGTATTTAAATCTGCAGGGTTGTCAGGGATGATGGCAGGATGGAAAATGTCAGGGATGGGTGTGAGCAACGTTACTAAAAGCAAATTACCCCTCTTTGGTCTGTTGCCAGAGGTGGGAAAACGTAAACAGTGTGTCCACAGACTGGGATTTTCAGGGGCTGTAGAAACCTAATGCCTTGCACTGCAAGCTAGAGAGTTAAGGGGCAGGGTGGGTGTGGGGGGACCTGGTATGCATATGTCTAAGGCAAGCAAACAAGTCAAGCCTCTTGTTTATAACCAACGCTGCATCCTGCCTGCCTCTCCTGAGCGGTCTGTAGAGAAAATGGGCACCGGATCATTCGGGCTGATGGAGCTGGAAAGGGGTAGGGCTGTTGCACTGCAGCTGCGATGGACAGCAGGCGTCACGCCCCAGCATCCACGGGCTGTCTCCCCTTTTGCAGCCCTCTGCCCCAAAAGCTGTAGTCAATGTGTGTTGCTTGGCCCAGGTCCTTCCCCCATGCCGTGCTGGGCCAGAGAGCTGTCAGAAATGGCTGTGCGGTGTCGGAGAGGGGGCGCTGGGCAGCGGGCTCCTGCCAGCCGGGCTCTGCTCTTCCTCACAGCTCATCACGTTCTTCCTCGCTGCAAATGCAGGCGCTCCTCTGGCTGTTCATGAAGGGCCGGCAGCCCAGGGTCCAGACGGCGTTGAACACGGTGTCTGCGACGGATTCGCAAGCTGGGGAGAATGTGGACAGCAGGCACGTCAGTGACAGGCACCTCGGGTGGCTGAGTGCTGGGGGGAAGCCCCCCCAGATTGAACACTGGGCTGAGTTGTGTGGTGCTTGGAGCTGGAAGCGTGGGCTGTTGGCTTCTCCCTGGGTATCACATGTTTATAAATCTAGAGGAGCCAGACTGGGGGCTCTCTTCTGCCCAGGGTGGCACCAATCTGGCACCAACTTCTCTGCACCCTAACTCCCCTCTTTTCTTGCCTGTCTCAGGCTTTTCTCGTTGATGGATCATTGGGGGCACTGCAAATAGCACTGCTTATCAAGCAGGTTTCACAGAAGACCTCCACAGTGCTGTCTTCCGTGGCTCCCTCTCCCCTCAGTTTTGCCTAAAGTCACCATTAACCATCTGCTTTTGGGGAGTTGTAAAGCCAGCTGCCAGCCAGCATGAAAAATCCTACTGTGGCTGCAGCAGCAGAGCTGTTGATACAGTCTGCCTGACTACCAGACCCTCCTCTTAGAATCATATTATTATGTTGGTTGTAAGAGACTTTTCAGGTCATCAAGTCCAACCATTAGCCCAGCACTGCCAGGTCACCACTAAAATATGTTCCTCAGCACCACATCTCCATGGCTTTGAAAGCCCTTCAGGGATGGGGACTCCACCACTGCCCTGGGCAGCCTGGGCCAGGCCTTGACAGCCCTTTAGGAGAAGACATTTCTTCTAATGTCCAACCTAAACCTCCCCTGGCTCAAGCTGAAGCCATTTCCTCTTGTTCTATCTTTCCAAAAAACAACCCCCAAACTGCTCATCAATAAGAAGGTTAATATCAGGTCTTCTAAGGTTTACTGACTGGCACCAGCATTGATAGCCGTATGCACAATAGATTTAGGATGGTAACCTTGCCTTTGGAACTGTCTTCTTCCATCTCAGCCTTTCCGAGCACTAAACTCTGGTTCTGCTGCTTTAAGAGCCTCCTCAGTTGCAGGTGTTGGAGAGGCTGTAGTGAGTCAGTGGGAAAGCCAAGGCTCTGAGCAACCGGCACTGCTGCAGCGGGGATGTCTGTGCCCACATGAAGGGAGAGCAGCTGCTCTTCCCCTGCCTGCTTTCTCGGAATTCCCAGTGGTTCAGTGGAAAGGAACATAGAATAGAATCACAGACCGGTTTGGGTGGGAAGGGACCTTTCAAGGCCATCCAGTCCAACCCCCCTGCAGGGAGCAGGCACAGCTGCAGCTACAGCAGGTTGCTCAGAGCCCCAGCCAACCTCACCTGCAATGGTTCCAGGGATGGGGCATCAACCACCTCTATGGGCAACATCAGCCAGGGTCTCACCACACTCAGTGGAAAAGATGTCTTCCCCCTCTCTAGTCTAAACCTCCCCTCTTCTAGTTTAAAACCATCACCCCTTGTCCTGTCACAACAGGCCCTGCTAAAATGTCCTTCCCCATCTTTCTGACAGGCCCCTTTAAGTACTGAAAAGCCACAAGAAGGTCTCCCTGGAGCCTTCTCTTCTCCAGGCTGAACAACCCTAACTCTCTCAGCCTGGCCTCACAGCAGAGGGGTTCCAGCCCTTGGATCATGGCTGTGGCCTCCTCTGGACCCATTCAAGAATCCCAGATAAGATCTGAGACGGTGGTGGAGGAGGATGAGGAGAGGGTGACAGGAGCTGCTTAGAGCAGCCCTGAAGACAGGGAGAGGTGGGTATAGACCCTAAGGCAAGAGGAGGCAGAGCAAGTGGAGGAGAGGATGGCTCAGAGGCGTCAGCAGCTACCTGTGCCCCCTTCAGCAACCAGGACAGAGGTGCTGGAAGAATCTAGTCCTGCTCGACTATAGGCAGAGGTGGCTTGGCACAGCCGAGGAGCATGGGCTCTGCTCCACCTTAACACCCTAGGATCTACCTGTTTGCTTCACTGCTGAAGGCAGACAAGAAAAAAAGAGGGATCTGAAAAATTGTCAGGGGAAAAATCTGAAGAGGTTGCTTGCAGGGGACCTGCAGATAAGGGTGACCATGGAAGATTGGCTGTGCTTGGACTGTAGCACTTATATCTCAGTCCACATCTTTGTTTTCTTTCTGTGGCCTGGATACTCTTTCCCAACATTTATCTGTGATGCTGTAGAAAGCCAGCTGCACTCGTACCAGTGTCATACAGACTTCTCTGTGTGTCCTAATCAGCCTGCACCTTTGGAAAACAAGTACATATTTAACTATACCTTAGAGCAGGGCATTGGCAGCGGGGATGAACCCAGGAGGGCCACCTGCGATTGGCTGTGAGAAACTCAGCAGCAGCTCCAGTTTTAACCAGCTTTGGGAATGGGCTGCTCTCAAGGGTCCTACCAGTTTTTCAGACCAGATACCTGTCTTGCAGAGGATGGAGTTGCTCTGAAATGGCCTCAGGAGGAGCAGCCTGGGGGAGGCTTTCCTGCCACAGCTGACCTCTGGTAGTGGCAGGGTAGATGTTTTCCCCTCCTCACACAGTGCTCAGAGGATCAAGAGGCAGGTTTGGGCTGTCACATGAGGAGCGGCTGAGGGACTGGTGTTGTTGAGCCTGGAGAAAAGGAGCTTCAGGGGAGACTTTCTCCCTCTCAACAACTCCCTGAAAGGAGGTTACAGCCAGGTGGGGTTGGTCTCTCCTCCCCAGGAACAAGCAACAGGACAAGAAGAAATGGCCTCAAGTTGTGACAGGGGAGGTTTAGGTTGAACATGAGGAACAATTTGTTGTCTGAAAGGCTGGCCCAGGCTGCCCAGGGCAGTGGTGGAGTCTCCATCCCTAGAGGGCTTTCAAAGCCATGTAGATGTGGTGCTGAGGGACATGGTCTAGTGGTGACCTGGCAGTGCTGGATTAGCAGTTGGTCTTGATGACCGTAAACGTCTCTTCCAACCAGAATGATTCTATGATTCTAAATGTAACTTGTACCAAAAAGCTCTTCTCAAACTTGCAGACTAAGGCTCTTAAAACCAGTCAAAATCAGGGTGGCTCTTGAGCTGCTGACACGTCACTAGAACTTTGTTAGCATGCGGGCTCCCGAGCAATCCAGATCTCCCTACGGTGGCTCAGCTACCACCCATGTGGTGTGTCCCTGATGACACTGTCACCTCTTATCTGTGAACCAGGTCCCAGAGAGCCTCTGTCCTTGGCTCTCCTAATTTGTTGGCCCTTGACCATGCACAGGTTTCAGTGTGTGGCCTCCCGTGAAGGTGTTTGAACTCTCAGGGAGGGCATCCAAAGGTTGAAGGAATTGCTTCTAGTTTTTTTTTTTTTGTTGTGGTTTTGATTTCCACACACGTTTTGTAATGTTTTCCAAAAGTAAACAGTTTTAGGTCTGCAGTCTTGAGACAGAAGTGTGTGTGGAGGAGGCTGATCTCAGTGCTCTCACTGATCTCTGACCCACCCGTGACAAGCACGGGACAGATGTGCTGCTCCCTACTGCAAACTTTGGCTTCTTTTGGCAAGGAAAGGGCTCCCTGCCCACACCCTCCCCTCCCAGCCATCGCTTGTTCCCTCCAGAGGGGATTTGATCCAGGAAGCCTACCTTCCACCTTGGAGACGAACCCGAGGCTACGCTTGAGGTCAGAGCAGATGGAGTGGAGGCACCAGCGGAACTTGGCATCACAGCGGTACTTGTTGGCCCCGCAGGTGTCGTAACAAACGTCCAGCTGGTTACAGCACTTGGTCATGGCAGGGATGCCCAAATCTAGCTGGGGAAAGAAAGAAGATTGTACTTTGACTCTGTCCTGGCCTCAGACTCGGACAACTGCAGCTGGGTGAGGTGTTGCTGAATGCAGCTGACTGCTTTTCCAGAAGCTCCTCCCAATAACTGGGGCAGCAGGAGGGAATGCATGCTTCTCCCGCACTAGCTAAGGAAAGTGGTGACAATAGTGCAGGTCCAATGGAAGGTAGACCACCCTTCTCTCTGTCTGCCTCTTGTAGAGAAATGGGAAACAGCCTCTCCACGGCCATTTGCTACTTCTCATTTGTCAGAGCTCATCATAGAGCTCCCTGCCCTTGTCAGCCCCTTTTCTCTGTCCTCCTTTTCCCACAACCGTCACAAGACCTGCTTCTTGCCCTAACAAATCTGCCATATTTATGCCTTTTGGCCTTCCTGATGTAATATTTAGGCTATGAATTGTTTCTTCATTGTGCTTGTGACCGCCTGCAGAAGGAGGAGGTACCGCAGGAATGCCCACAAGGTTTGTAGGGAAATGTGCTTTAAGGAACTAATCTAACATGAAAAGTGGGCTCTAAAGATGAGGCTTTTCAGAGCAGGAATCTGGCTAATTGCTGCAGACTTGATGGGCAGCAGTAATGCATGAGCTGAACAGTAATTCCTGCTCTCAAAGCCCTCTGAGTTTTTCCTAGTAATTCCAATATGATTTCATTATTTGCCTTTAAAATAACAAGGTGGTGCAGTATTAAAGCCCACAGGCTTATTTCAGTGCTTGCCTTGGGCAAAAGCCATGGGAGGGGATGAAGGCTGAGGTGTAGAGAACACATTCAGGTCTTGCTGTTTGAACATTACGCTACTTCACCAAGATGCCCAGCAGTGGACATGTTCCCTGTCCTGTCACAAGGGATCGTTCAGGGCCTTGATAAAAAGATTTTCCTCCACATTGATGCTCTGCTTGGCCAGGTACCCCCTTTTCTTCTTCTAGTGATAACCTGCTCAGGAAACTTTCTCTTTGATACCTACAAAGACAACAGGAGCAACAGGCCAGTCCTTTGTCAATGTTAACTCCTGTCTACATGATTCCTGTTTCACTGCCACCAGCAGCTGAGGTTTTGATGCCTCCCTGACTGACAGTCATCAAAGCACTGCTCAGACTGACATGTCCACCTTGCTTGCCACCAGCAGGTAACCATGTCTTCTGGCAGATAGCCACCAGATCGGTGGTATCTCCTCCCTTTTCCAGAGCTCTGACTTCAGCTGCAAAGAGGAGTCATTGCAGAGTTGCTGAGTAGCACTGCCTAAGCCTTTTCCCTCCCCAATATTATTAGCTGGTTACTGGGATCTGAGAATGACATCATTTGGGAATGGTGGGGGTGGCAGTACATACACTTTCAGGTACCTTGAGCCCCAGAAAATAGGAGCTACAGCCGTTGGGTTCTTGGGGTTTGTAGTGAGGTCGAGGCATTGGAGCCTTCCCTGAGGAAGAAAGGGAAAATGTTAGGAAAGCAGATTTTCCCCCAAAGCACCAAAAAGCAAGGAATGACAGGCAGCTCCACTTCAGCCTGCATCCCAAACAGTTCATTCTCCTCCAGGAGGTGGAAAGAGTGAAGGGTAGGTACTAGAACTGGCTGAAACACTGGCCCTGCTCTCAGCTCAAGTCCTGTCAAGGTTTCTACAGCCTGACTTAGCTGGCATCTCCTCTGGCATGGCTACTGGAGCATCGTGTTGTGTGTGAACTGGGTCTCCTTTGCCTCTCAAATGTTTAAGCTGGTATGAGCCCAGTCCCTGGGTCCAGAACTCCCAAGGCAAGTCCCTCTTTGCAGCATGGGGTTTTGCAGCTGAGCAGCCCTCCATGCTGCAGCTAGTGCCTCAGACCTCCTACATACCTTAGGAGCTTTTTCATGGGCTTCTTGTGAGCTTGGCACAGCTGACATCACCCAGCTGGGTTTTCAACTCCTCCAAGAAACTACTATCTAAACGACTAGCTTACTGTTGTGGTTTAACCTCTGCTGGCAGCTAAACACCACAGAGCTGCTCACCCATCGCTTTCCCCCCACCCCCCTCCACACATCCTCCTGTGGGATGGGAAGGAGAATTGAAAGGGAGAACAAAGGTGAGACCCCGGGGCTGCGATAAGGACAGTTTAATAAAACAACACAAAGAGAGAGGCAAACAACAGTAATAACAATGGTACTAATGCAATGGTAGGCAAAGGGAATGACAGAAACTGGGAAGGCTCTACCTGTGCCCGAGGCACAAACTTTCCCTGCTCCATCCGCACTGAAGCCACACGCTGAGGCAAGCTGAAAACAAGCACCCCCACCCCAGGCCAGCTTTCCCTTTATATAGGGGCATGACATGAGAATGGTATTGAACATCCCATTGGCTGGTTGGGTTGTTTATCCCACCTGTGGCCTCTCCAACTGCTTGGGACAGCAGCTACTGGTGACAATTAGAATTAACCCAAACCACACTCTGTACACTTAGCAAGGGGATCTTTTTCCATCCTCAGTTCATTCTTGGAGTCCTGGTGTGCTATGGGCCTCCCAAAAATTGTGCTAGACCTTGGATTGTTTGATCTTAATCTCAGCAAAAGGCCTTCTTGGTGCACTTTCTGCATCTGGTGATGCACTGCCACATTTCTCAAGTAGCTTCTGTTCCTTTATCTCTGCCCTCCCTTAGCATGCTTCTTAATAGGCAGAGACGAGTGGGAATTTCCTCTGTGAGTAATTATTCACCCAATGTAGAAAGAGTCCTGCAGACAACTGGCAAACAGTAGCTTCAGCAGCGCCTTAATCTGGTTTATTTTGTTTTGAAGGGTACAAGTTCTCCTGTCTGCCTGCCAGCCTGTGCTGGGGCTGTATGCTGCTGACAGAGTGCTCTGAGTGTGAGGGGTGGGTGACCAGTGCTTGGATGGAAGCTGTCCATGTGTCCAGGTGCTGGAGCATGGCCAGAGAAGGGCAGTGAAGTCGGGGAAGGGTCTAGAGCATGAGTCTTGTGAGGAGCAGCTGAGGGACCTGGGGTTTTTGAGCCTGGAGGAAAGGAGGCTCAGGGGAGACCTCCTCACTCCTGACAACTCCCTCAAAGGAGGTTGGAGCCAGGTGAGGTCAGTCTCTTCTCCCAAGGAACAAGTGATAGGACAAGAGGAAATGGCCTCAAGTTGTTCCAGGGGAGGTTTAGTTTGGACATGAGGAAAAATGTCTTCCCTACAAGGGTTGTCAAGGCCTGGCACAGGCTGCCCAGGGCAGTAGTGGCATCTCCATGCCTGGAGGTTTTTCAAAGCCATGTGGATGTGATGCTGAGGGACATGATTTAGTGGTGACCTGGCAGTGCTAGGTTAACAGTTGGGCTTGATCTTAAGGGACTTTTCCAACCTAAATGATTCTATGTAAAGAGATCTGTCTATTCTCTGCCCTGTCTCATCCTCTTTCTCTTATCCCAGCCTCCATCTAACCTAACACCTTCTGTTTGGGGAGGACAAGTTGCCAGGCTGCTTCTGTGCCTTGACCGCATTGCACAAGCAGCTTGTTTATGGGAAAGGATTCTCCCCTGGAGAAGTTGTGGAGACCACCCCTCCTGGGGTCAGGTTTCTCTGTGCTGTCCCTTGATGTGTGTTCAGCATTTGCTCTGTTTCTGTCCCAGCTGGGTTCAGAAAAGGGAGATCTCAAAAGCAGAGTAAGGTGTTAAAACAAGACATTTGAACCCTTCTCTGGGAAACCTTTGTAAGCTGTGTGAAAGCTCCAACAAAAACATGTGTGAGCTGAGCCTTCTTCACGTCCACCACCTCTAAGTTTCTGCTTCCCTGAGCACCGCTAGAAAATTTATGTAGACAGAAAACAGATCTATTTTAGCCCTTCAGGCAGGGCTGGGTTCTTTCAAAATCCATTTCCACTCTTTTGATCTTGTCAGCACCGATAATCATTTAAGACACTTTCCCCTTTTTCCTGTCAAGGTACCTAAAATATCAGTGGTTAATTTAGCCATAACTCTGCTGTATTCTCGAGAAGACCTCACAGCCAAATGCCTCAAGAGGTCTTGCACAGGAATGTTCCCAGCACCTTCTAAATGAAAAATCGCCAGGGCAGTTTTGTATAAACAACAGCTTTGCAGCAAACACACACCAATGTGAAGTCCTGTCCGGCTGTGAGATGCCAAGAGCCAATTTTCTCCAACCCTGCAAACATGCACCATGGATTTCGCTGTCTGCAGGCCAAGATAATGCTCTCTAGCTGATGTTACCACATTTGTGTGGGAAGGTATTTCTCAATCCAGCAGTTACTACTGTGTTTCTACCTTTTTGGCCCCTTTTGACTAGATCGGATCGACTTCATGCTCCAGCTATAATTTTCTATGGCAGAAAGTGTTGTTATCTGGAGCGAGTAGAGCTGAGTTAACAGTAGAGAAAGAGCACAAAGCAGTTGCTTGCAGCACACCATCATTGTAGAATTATCTCGGCACTGAAACAGAACTTAAGTCTGCTGAGGCATGCAAAGGGTAACTTCTGAGTTCACGACGCGTTGCACATTACACTATTTTGGTTGCTATGCTGTAGAAAAAAAGGAATTCCATCTATATATGGGCTGAATCTAAAACCCGAGGCTCCCAAGCAATGTAATGAGAAGAGGGCTGCACCCAGGTCTCCGTGGTCTTTTGGAAGGGGTTGAGAATTGGGACTGAGAATACAAATATTCCTGAACAGAGGTAGGAGGCAGAGGAAAGTTCAAAATCCAAGGTGGATTTTGCAGGATGGGGTCAAATGTTGATGACTTGCTTGTAATACTGACAGTAAGCCATGTTCCTGCAGCACACTGTCAATTAACAAGCAAGTCAGAGCAGGAGTGAGACCGTTTGGGGATACGAAGGTAACCGTGTTTCCAGAGCAAACCTTCCATTAAGCTGAAGTTACAGCTATTATAATGTCTTAGAAGGTTGTCCTGAGGAAAAAAAAATCTCACATGAGAATTGTGATGATCAACAAAACATTGAGCTGCCTTCAAGATGAGCCCTTGTAGGAAACCTCCTCTCTGAAAAACAAAGCTTAATCATTTGTAAAGTGCCCCTTTGTGCACTCTTTCTCAGCTAGATAAAGTCCAAAACACCACAGTTAACCTCTCTCCCACATCTTGCCTTCTAGCTAACAGGAAACCAAAAGCAAAGGAGAAATAAATAGGCGTTCCTGACTCTACCTGAGCATGGACTCACTGCCCTCATTAGCGTTTATTGCTTTCCCATCCTTATAGGCACGTAGGTGACAGGGGACAGGACTTGGTGGGTCACTGGGTGGCTGTTTTACTGGCTGTGCTTCACCAGGGGCCTGTTGTGGTCTGTCTGAGGAAGGCACCACTCCACAGAGGTACCAGAAGAGAAATGCAAGCACAGCAGGACCTGCCCAGCAGCGTGCTGAAGAGCAATGCTGATGTGTAGAAGGACAGCATGGCTGAGGAAGCCCTTTCTTTGCAAGAAAATATACCTGGGGCACTGCCTTGTTGGTGTAGCCTCAAAGGAGAACTGAAGTTGAGTTTCCCTGATGCATTTTAGTATCTCCAGGCTGTTGTAGCTCTGCCAAGAGACTGGAAAGCAGCCAACTGACTGGAATAGCTGCTGGCAATGCAGGAGGTCTCAGACACTGTGGTACTGCTGCTCTGGCGGGGGGAAATGAATGTATTTCTGGGTGAAGAGATGGTCTTGGGGCTCCTTGCTGGTTTGAGTGGTTCATTATTATTTCTCTGCCCCGGGAAAGCTGGCTTTGGGCAGATGCTGCCCATACTTACCACAGCCTTTTAGCACTGTGTTGGAGAGCCTGACTTCAAAGGCTCTTTTCCCACAGCATGGATGTGCTTCTTTGTCTCAAACCTCTCAGGACCAAATAGTGGGCAAAACATTGAAGCTGTGCCTGGCCAGACAGCTGAAGGAAGCTATCAAGGGATTTACTCCCAGTTCAGGCTGTTTCCCCACCAAGATTCCCCACAAGATTTTGTGAGGAGGAGGAAATATTTGCCAGCAAATAGTGTAACCTTATTGTCCTGATTTAAGGGAGCAAACCATCAAGTTGCTTGTTTTCAAACCTCCCTACCTGCTGAAAAATCAAGAGGAGAGTCTTACAGCCAGGACAGCCAAGTGCTGTGTGCTCAGCTGAAGATGGATGTGGCAATCGCAAGCGAGTCCTGACCTTTATCGTGGCAAAATAAGCTATTATCGGAGGCTCTTGGCTGAAATGAAAGTAAGTAGAAGGCATCTTTTTTTTTTGCTTTGCACCTGAGGAAAATGCAATCAGTCCCTGATTCAGCAGGAAGATGGTAAAGATGATTTGTGTTCACTATTCTGGGCACAGACTGGGTCTTGCTGACTTGGGATCGTCCCAGCATCCCCTCCACTCACAGTTTGCTATGTCTGTGCTAGAGACCAATACAGACAAATGATCCTGGGAGGGTCCAGCAAGACCCATGGAGGCACATGGGCAGCATTGCAATAGATTCCTTCTTCAGTCAGTTATTAATGAGTCATTCAGCAGGGGATGGGAACGGGGCTAACAATGTGCTTGTTCATTTTCCTTTCTAGGTAAAACATTTCTCCTGTAAGACGCAGGATGCTTTCAGGGAGCAGGCAGGCATTTGCACTGCTCCATGGAGATCCTCTTCCCCCTGTCCAGAGCACAGGGACAGGGGCAGAGAGAGCTCCAGCCTTGGGAAGTGCCCAAGAGACAAGTCTGATGACTTCTCTGGGACTTTGTGAGACCTGACACTCCCTGGAATGAGCTCCAAATATCAGCCTTCCCAGCGTGACTCAAGTCCCAGCCACCTTATGCCCACTACCAGGGTTTTCAGTCCCCTCTGCTCTGAATTTGAAGTGTACTGTAAACCTAAAGGGAGGTTCTCACACACAGTGTGGGGCTGCCACCTCATGGACCTGGGGATGGGCTACCTGAGAGGCAATGGCCTCATCCTGTGTGCTGGGGCAATGCTGTGGTGTGCAGGGGGGGGGGGTCCTCTTCCTGACACCAGTGGGCCCCAAAGAGCATCCACGTCCCTACAGATGCTGCAGAGGGACAGCCCTAGTTGGGGAGTGCTGTGAGGCCCTGGGCTGAGGGACCGGGGCCATGGTGGGGCTGAGACACTGAGCTCTCCCTGCAGGTCTGGGGTGCTGAGGTACCTGGCTTGCTGCTCCCTTTTTGCTGGTAGCATGGGGCCTGGGGAGCTCGGCAGGAGCAGGAGGACAGATACATACACATTGTTTAACAACAAAACAAAAAACCCAACAGCTTTAAGGCTGATTTTAAAGTCTCCTCATGGCCATACTTTGGCCCATCTACTTTCTCACCCTGACAAGGAGTTCAGGTCCCATTCCTGCAGCATCTATTTCTCCCAGCACCCTCTCTGCTGGCCTGGGAGAGGCACAGTGTGCACCCCATGTTCTGGAAAAAATGGGGTGCATACAGACTGAAACCAAGCTGGTGGGATCTCTCCAAAGCATGGAGCCTGTGTCTGTGAAACCCAATGTGCAGGGAAGGAGGGGGGTTGAAAACGCCTCTGTGCTCACAAGCATCTTGCCCAGGTGTCACTAGGGCAGGAGGGATATGTGATGAAGCTGGGGGTGAAAAGGGCTGCTGGGCAGTTGTGGATGGGCAGCCTGAGGTGGTAGGGGATGCCTGTTGCTGTGGGGATGCTTGTAGGAAGCTGGGGAGAGGACACGGTCTGTAGGAAACCTCCTTGCTGTTCCCAAACAGGTTGTTTCAGCCGGTATCCTGCTGATGGCAGGTGCTGCCCATGCCTCTGCCCCTCTGCTGGCACCACTGCTCACCCACTCCCCTGCCCGTGCTCCTTCTGCCCTGCTCTCCCTGAGATGTCATCCACTTCGTCCTGCCCCCCAGGACAAACCAAACTCATCATTTTGGTAAATCCCTCTGAAGTCCAAGGCAAGCAGCAGCTGCTTTACTCCACCTTGAGTACTAAAGGTTCCTTCATGGTGAGGGCACGTCTCATTCGCCTTCCTGTTATCTCCCCTCCTCCAGCCTGCTTTATTGGCCAACTTGCAACTGCTGAATAGTGACACTCTGAAGGTTGCTGAGATTAGGGCCTCTGGCAATGCTAACAACCCTCACTGAGTCAGGTCTGCACAGGCTGCTCATCCTCCCTTGGCAGCCTTGCTGCCTACCCTGGTCTTTCTCTCCAGGGGTCCAGCCTGGTTACCTACTCATCCTCTCCCCTCGTCCCCTCGCATGAAGCACAGTGGCTTGAAGATCAGGCTGTTGTTTCTGAGCAGGAAAGACGGGTTCATTGTCGCTGTGCTGGCACCAGCAGAGAAGCTGTGACTCTCTGCAGTGATTTTTCTGTGCTGAGCATAGCAGAGGTCACTTCACAGCGAGGAGCTGGTTGTGGTGTCGGGGAAGGGGAGCACTGCGAGTTCAGCATGAGAGCGAAAGAGGGGAAAGGGCAAGGAAAGAGGAGTGAGGGTCACTTACCATACCGGCATCTGTACTGACAAACACCATTTTTTCCCCCAAGCAGTTCCAAGAAGGAGTCAAAGTAGCTGTTAACCGTTTCAAAGCTGTCCCGGATGGCCCCAATGCCCCACTCTGAATAGGTCGAGTCTGCTTGAGGAGCTTGGTGGGCAGCATTCTCCTGGGTTGTTTCCTCAGTGCATTGCCCTAAGCCCAGGGTCAGGCACAGAACCGCTGCCTCAAAAAGCAGCCGCATGCTTCAGCCCAGACCCAAGCCCCAGAGCCCCAGTCCAGGCAAGATGTGGAAGCAGGGAGGAGTGGGAGCAAGCTGGTGTGTGAGAGGAGGCAGGTAAGCACCCCTCTCCCCTGGACTTTAGACACTGCCGAGGGAGCCGGCATGAGGTCACCACTATCAGAGTGCAAAGTGCACTGTGGGGGTTTGGACCCAGTCTGCAGCACAGAGAAACCCCGGGGGCTGAGTTTGCACAATCCCGCTGGAACAGGCTTAGCCTCTGAGGCACCACGGTATGCTGCACGGGACCTGTCTGCCCAGCTTGTGTGGCACATGGGAGACCCTCCGCCTGCCCCACCACTGGGAGATGAAGAATAGCTCTTTGTCCAATATCTCTGCTGCTCAGGCAGTAGAAGTAATAGGTCAGCAGCAATGTGAGGAGCAACCCTTACCTTCTTCCTAGTCCTCCTGGGCATGTAATGGGGTGGGATGAGACATAACTCGGCCTCCCTGCTGTGGGAGAGTTGATCCTAGCAAAATCTGTGAGCTGACAGGATGGTCGTGTGAAGAGGCTTCCCATATATGTGTGCCCAGAACAGGAGCACACCCAGGGCAGAAAAGGGTGGCAGGGAACCCCATGCCCTGCTCTGCACCATGTCCTGTTCTGCTATGGCTAGAGGGTGCTGTTGGGCAGCAGGGGTTGATCCAGCAGCTAGGAGTTGTCTGGATTTATAAACACTGCTGTTCATGGAATCGTTCTGGTTGGAAGAGACCTTCAAGATCATCAAGTCCAACCGTTAACCTGGCACTGCCAAGTCACCACTAAATCATGTCCCTCAGCATCACATCCACATGGCTCTGAAAAACCAGGGACGGGGACTCCACCACTGCCCTGGGCAGAGTGAGCCAGGCCTTGACAACTTTTGTGGGGAAGACATTTTTCCTCATGTCCAACCTAAACCTCCCCTGGCACAACTGGAGGCCATTTCCTCTTATCCCATTGCTTGTTCCCTGGGAGAAGAGATCAACCCCACCTCCAACCTCCTTTCAGGGAGTTGTTGAAAGGGAGAAGGAAGGTCTCCCCTGAGCCTCCTTTTCTTCCCGGTTCCCTCAGCCACTCCTCATAAGACTTGTGCTGCAGACCCTTCAGGGCAATCCCTTGGCATGTCCCCTCCAGATACAGTAGATTTGCCTTTGATGGGACCCCTGAAGGCTGATATTAGATGGTTGTTACAGCTTTTGTGTAATGCCAGCGTTGCTGAATTAACCAGTTAAGTGGCCCAGAGCACAGAGGGCTTGTGATGGAGCTGCAGATACTGGCTCTGGGGTGGGACTGGCCTGCCAGGACCCAGGGAGCTGGAAATTTCAAAGGAGTTAATCATTAAAAGAACCAAATGAACATGGACAGCAAAAGACTACGCAAACCATTGATAAAGAACAGGGACAGGAACTGGGAAGGCTCTGTCTGCTCTCAGGAAGCTTTTTGGGAGTCCCAGCACAGCACTGCCACTCAGAAACAGCTGCTCTGCAGCTGAGCTCTGGACACTGATGGCTGACTTCAGCAGTCCTTTCTCTCCGAGTGGCTAAGCTGCCAAGTGGAGGATCTCCAGCAGGCAAATATATGGCAAACAGAAGTGCAAATTTTAACATATTACTGTTTTGCAGGACTCTCAGTTACAAGAGGACTTGTTACCTCCAAAGCTCCAGAGCCCCGAAGCACCCACCTGCCCACATCTTTTGTCATATGGCTGTGCTTTACATGCTCCAGGCATAGGCTGAGGAAGAAGGGCCCCAGCCAAGTCTTGGTTTCTCAGAAAGGTAAGTCAGAGAAGTGGGGAAGAGGAGCAAACAACCTCATTAGTCCTCTTGTGAACCAGTGTGAAGACAGAGACAGCTGCTGCCTTATTGTTGCATCTATTCTGGCACCTACCGCTGACCACGTTCACGATGAGTGCCCTTCAGAAGGAGGTCTGAGGGTTCCTCCTGTCAGCAGTGGAGGTGATTGGGTTGTACAGCCACAGCTGATACCTGCGTGGCGTCTCCCTGAATGCTGCTACACAGACAGAGCTGTGCAGTGCTGCCCCAGCCCATGGTGGAAAGCTTAGCTGAGTTACAGGGTGTGAGGAACCTCAAGCCAGCTTTGTCTTTTGAGCCAAGGAGAGAGGCAGAGAGCGTCAGGAAGGGAGGTTGGCCGTGTCCAAGCTGCCGACTGTAATGCCTGGTGAGAAATTAGGGTGACGGTTTGGCTTGAGCTAGAGGTGACAGGTTGCTACTAGGTGGTCCATTGCCTGGCAACCAGCAAGCCTCTAGTGAGCCTTCCTTGAACAGGGTGTCATCACTGGCAGGAAGCAGCGGGGACACTCGTGAAGGGAGGGCTGCCCTGCAGGAGCAGGACCACTTTGCAGGGCAAGGCTGAAGAGGTTGGGCCTGCTGGGGACTGGTTAGTCAGTCATGGGTGGAAATGGGCCGCTGTCCCTGGAATTTGTTGTTGAGGAGCCCCAGTTAAGGGCAAAACAGGTTGAACAGTCCCACGCTGTGTCTTGCACTGAGTGGAGCTCTGTGTGTGTGTGTGTGTGTGTGTGTGTGTGTTGGCTGGATCACTGCCCTGTGTGCCGTGTCCGTTTGCAGTCTTCCTTTTCCCCACCCTTAGAAAGAGCCTGGAAGATGTTAATGTTAATGTTAAAACCAAGAAAAAGCAAAGCAGCCATTCAGCAATAGCTTGGAAACACTGTGGCTGTTGAGTGAGCTGTCCATGCCGTGCCACCCAGGACACGCAGGCCTCAGGGGGGGTGGCTCTGGCCCAGGTGCAGAGCTTGAATTGGTTGCAAAATCAACCAGAATTAGTCAGGAAAGCTGGGCAGGGATGGGGGTGAGGGGCTGTGGGGGGGAAGCAGCTGGCAAAGCACAGGCCCTGGGAAAAATGGAGTTGGACACTTGCCTGCTAGTTGGTCACGTCTTGTGTGGAAGCAGAGCTTTGTGAGTAAAAAGAAAAGGGGTCTAACTGCTTTCCCAACACGTGTCAGCCCCTCTGGCCTGCCCTGGGAATGAGCTACTCTCCTCCTTGCTTCCTCCCAGCCCTCCCCACACCAGTCTCCAGAGATGCTTTCAGTCCAGCTGTAAATGGCTTGGTTGCACCCCGGCCACAAGCTCTGAAGACCCGGGGGGGGGGGATGGAAACCCAACCCATCGGATTGAGTCAAAGTCACACACACTACCGCACACCTCCCTGCACACACGGTTACCGCAGGGCATCCCCGCTCGGGCTCAGCAGCTGCAGAAGCGAGGACTTCTCAGCGTGTACCTGCAGGTTGCCTGACCTTGCTGCGGTTGCAAATACCCTCTCCCTATGCCAATTTTTTTTCTCCTTCCGAAGACGGGAGAGACGCAGATGTTGTTTGCCACGCCGGTGAACTCTGACAACTGGTCTCTGAACCTCGTCTTGACCTCAGGAGAAGCAGCTCCTGACTCCACGCATTCATTCCTGGCTCCGTCATGCTCCAGGCTCGGGCGGCCGGCGGGCCGCGGTGAGTCACCGGCTCCTGATGGCAATCCCAGCGCCGGCAGCGGGAATGGCCCGGCAGCGCGGCTGGGCGGGTGCGCCCCCGTGTCCCTGCCCTGCCCCGGCCCCGCCGGACCGGCTGCGACCCCAACCGGGCCCGGCTCCTGGGAGGGAAGCGCCGGAGCTGCTCCAGCTCCTCCTGCGCGGTTCTGTTGCGGAGCACAGAGACGTGGTGTGCCAGGTTCCTGCCCGTTGCGTTCTGCTGGCCCATGGGGCAGGGCAAGGAACTGGAGGGACGGGGCATTCGTGCTGTCAGCTGGCCGGTGCTTAAGCACAGCCTAAGGCGGGGTGTGGGTGTGTGTGTGTAACGGGCAGCTTGTGGTGAAGGTTAGTGGGTAATCTGTGGGTGGTTCAAAGCCTGCTTTGGGAGCCAGATGAGTCACTGATTATCGGAATGAGAAACGCAGCTTGATGTTGAAATGTCTGAGTCCTTCACAGAGCCAGGTCGGAGTCCAGCGGCTGGAGGGGGACTGGTGGGCGGGTGGGTAAGACCCTCTCCCTCGGGCCAGGGCTGGGGCAGTGTGTACTCAAGGTCGTGGTCTGGTCTAGTCACTCCAGGAGGCCCTGGACACATCCCTTCAGCCTTGTGCTTCCTTGCCCCATCCATAGGTGCCAGTGCTCTCAGCGATTTGCAGCCTGTTCCCTATTTCTGACCCTACTCTGCCACCTTTAGCTGCAACTGCTGCAGTTCTTACCTAGGTGTGGTTCCTCCCATGGTCATGATCCAAGTTGGGCAGGAGTGTTGAGCTGCTGGAGGGTTGGGAGGCTCTGCAGAGAGGTCTGGCCAAGATGGATGGATGGGGTGGGGCCAGGGGGATGCAGCTTAGCAAGGTCAAGTGCCGGGTCCTGCCCTTGGGTCACAACAACCCCCTGCAACGCTCCAGGCTGGGGCAGAGTGGCTGGAAACTGCCTGGCAGAGAAGAACCTAGGGATGTTGGTTGACAGGCAGCTGAAGATGAGCCAGTGTGTGCCCAGGTGGCCAGGAAGGCCACCAGCATCCTGGCTTGGATCAGCACTAGCATGGCCAGCAGGACTAGGGCAGGGATTGTCCCCCTGGACTGATCAATGGGGAGGCTGGGTTGAGTTTGGGCCCCTCACTTCAAGAAGGACATTGAAGGGCTGGGGTGTGTCCAGAGAAGGGCAGTGAAGCTGCTGAAGGGTCTAGAGCACAAGATGTGGTGCTGAGAAACATGGTTTATGTTTCTGATGACAGGTTAATGGTTGGACTTGATCTCTTAAAAGTCTTTTCCAACCTTAATGATTCTATGATTCTTTATCCTATGGTCATACTCTAGGTGCAGCTGTGCTGGAAGAGCCCCAGATACTCAAGTAGGATGGTGGGAAGTCACAGTGCATAACCACTGGTCAGAACCATACACCTTTCCTTCCTCCATGGAAGGCAGCAAAGGCCACCTAGGTGTTTTCCATACACACCATCCTGGCCTCAAATCATGGGCAGGTGACTCAGGTGGAAGGTAGGGCAGCCCCTCTCTTCTCTCAGAGCAGAAGGATGGGGTGAGGAAGCCATGTCCTCATGCACTGTGACTGGAGGGCAGTCTACAAACACCCCAGAAGCCCAGAGGGTTGGCATAAGCCCTGTTCTCTGAAAGGACAAAGCCGTCTGGCTGCTCACATTCTCCTGGTGTTGTTCCACCTTGCTGAGAGGGGCATGGCCGCAGTTTAGCAGGACGTGGAGAGTAGCTGGGGATGGACTCAATTCATGTTTCCAAAAACAATCCAAAAAACACCAAATGCTGGCACGCTTTAGACTGATTTCCTATCCTGTGGTGGCTCAGTCTGGCTGTGCCTGTGTGAGGAATTGAGGCCAGTTCCTAAACTGCAGCACAAGGCTCATTCCACAGGCAAAAGCAGTGAGGCTTCTGATCAGCCCTTGCTCTGCTTTCTGCAGGTTCCTGGAGACCACAAATGAAGCCTAAGCTCCCCTGTTTTAAAAGCATGAAGCAGAGGAACAGCCATAGTGCATAAACCACAGAAATCTTGATGATGAACGACATCAGCTTGACCTTCCCCCATGTGTAAGTGCTCTGTCCCCCTATTCATGCTGTTGGCATCTGTGCTGCAGGACAGGCTTGATCTTTCTTCCCCTCCCCAAAACTATTCAGAGTAATTGTTTGGCCTCTTGGCTTCAGGAAATGGAAGTATTTGTCATCCCTGGAAAAGGGTCTCTTAGCAGCTGACCCTTTGCTGTGCCTGTTTTGAGTTTCAAGCCAGGAGCTCATGCAGTTCCTGCGTCGTTATTAACTCCCCCACCAGCTACTGCCATAAATCAAGGCAGCATTAGGGAGCCAGAGGGGCTGAGCCACACACCTCCCAAAGAGCAGCTCAGCTCCTTCCCATCCATTTTGTTATCCTTCCAGCCTAGCAGTAGCTGCCCTCCCCTTTTGCAGGCCACCAGTGCTGTACATTTCCAACTGAAGACACCAAGCTTGTGTGCAATAGTAATTTGTGGCGTGAGCATCCTCTGCACCTGCCTGCCTAGATTAGGAGGTCAAAGAAATAATATCCATTCCCAGGAAACATATTTAAAAAAAAAAAATCTGTGCGCTCAGATTTAAAACAGCCATATACAAGGAGAGTTTGATGTGGAGGATTTTTCACTGCTGATGGCAGTGGCTTTTATTTGAAGCCCATTTTTTTTATTATATTTTACATTAAAAGTTTTATTACAAAAAAAAAATAGAATAAGGCAGTTTCTCAATTGTCAGTCACTGCGAGCCAAACAGTTTCAATCCTCTTTAATACAAAACTAGATTCACGCAGGAGCCACGCTCTTGGTCCAAAAGCCCTTTTGAGAGATGAAGGGGTGATGCAGAAAAGCAGCAGCACCACCTGCATCAGCCTTTACACCCGTAGCATCAGGAGCCGAGCAAGAAGAAATACAGACTGTCTGCAGTTTAAAAAGAAAAGAAAAAAAAGAATAAAAAGTAACCTTACCCTTTCTCCTCTAGTAATCAGTGACGTTCCAGTCTGATGTGCCTCAGCAGATGTGAGTTTGTTTTGAGGGATTATTTTTTTTTTTAAAACCAAGCAAAATTTTTCACAGTTAACTCATTTTGCTTCCTCTAAAAACCCGCAAGTCACTGAGTAGTTCACGGCTTTAAAAACTGAGGCTCTAAAACATTTGTTACTCCCCAAGCAATACCTCTCAGTGAGTGTTCTTCAACTGCTGTTTAACACTGGAAGTGCTCGAGGGACACGCCAAGGTGCAGAAGGTAAAGATTCAGTGCACTATCCCAGACATTTCACACCTCCTCACAAGCTTTTTGATCATCTTTTGGCATTGGTTGAATAGATGAGGAAAAAACATCCCAAACCATTACTTATTACCCAGGAACTGTGATTTCTCATTACTTCAACCCTTCCTTTCTTAATTCAATGTGTAACCAGTGTTTTCTTTCATTAGGGCAGTACCTAAAGCAGTCACTGACACCTTTTTCCTTCAGTATTTCTCTTTTACCTTACATAAATTTTACAACTTTTAGATTTTAATTATTTTAACATATGAAGTAACTCCTCTGCTCACTTCAGAAGCAAAACCAAAACAGAACGACACTTTTCTGTAGTAGCAAAACCAGATGCTGTTTTCTAACCCAGCTCATGGTGGCCATAGAGGGATTTCTTTTTGTGCCTGTTAACTGAGTGCAGGATTGGCTTTTCTAAAAGCATTTATAGATGCCTTGTAACTACTGAGAGAAAATTCACCCCCCAAAGGTAAGACTCCTCATACCACATTTTTTGTTGCAGCCTTTTACTTGCAGGAAAGTGGTAGGACTTGCCTGGGGGCACGGTTACCCTTTTTTGGTTGGTTGGTTTTCTGTTGTGGTTGGTTTGTTTTTGGAGCTTAAAGGAAAAAATATGGGAAAGAAAAGCATGGATGGGAATGAAGTTGAATGACAGTGTGTGAAAGGGAAAAAGCTCAGGTAATTAGAAACATGATGTTTGTTTTTTTTTTTCAGTTATTACAATTAGTGATCAAAACCATGCTCTGATATCACATTTCTTTGGCTAATCTGTTTCTATCAACCACTGCTCTAGCACGCCAGCTATTCTGAATAAATGAACAGTACAGATAGGAGGTGAAGCTAGTTTGGATTTTTCCTTTTATTTGCTTTAAGTGCCGGATGGATTTTGTTTCACATCCACCCCAAGCACAGGCCAAACACAAGAAGGTGCAGGGATAAGGATAAGCAGTTACACAGGTCCCCTTGAACAGGCTCAAGAGAAATTTAACAATGCATTTTTCCAGCAAAGATTTTAAAGTATCTTCTGAAAGTATGCAGTGTCTCAAACTATAGTACCTTAAACTGCAGTCTCAGTATCCCAGAGGTATTTCTGACATGTTAACAGTTGGTTTTACCTACGTTTTGGCTCAATTTTCAAGATTTTATTGAGGCAGAAAATCCAATTAATTAAATGGGGAATTTTTTTCATTGGTGAAGACTTCAGGTTTTTGACCCCTAAATCAGTAAAATCATCATCATCCAGAAAATGAGATTGTTTAGGTAGAGTCTGGTGCAGCACACTTTGATTCCCATCCTCATGCTAGCAGAAGATTTAGACATTTTGCTACCAATCCTGCTGTTGAAGCCTTAGGAACCTCCCTGCAGCTGCTCCTCACCATGCTTAGCTCTTCCCATGCTGGGGGACAGCAGGGACAGCACTTATTCCTCCTGCAGGAATCTGACAAGATGACCATTAAGTTCAACAGCTACAGCAGCCACAATCTGATCTCCCTCAGAAGTTTCATAGAATCAAGTTCTAACTTCATCTCAGCCTAAGTATGATTCATCACAAAGGTCCCTGAAGTCACTGTGAGCTGACTCTGGGGGACACTTTTCCTGTGTGGGTAGCATGTATCAGAACAGCTCCAGCCCTGGCTTGTCAGGAGAGGAGCAGGGAAGCAAAGCAGAGATTAGAGTCTCTGGAGGAGGCTCCTTCCCAGCACATCCTCATTCAGGAGTGACAGTGAAGTTGCTGTAGCAGAGGCCTCTGAGGTAAGCAACAGCAGACTGGGCACCTTCCCAGGCATCCTGTGCGAACAGTGGCCCTGTGACTGAAGGTATGTCACCACTGCAGCCTGAATGCAGCATCCCCAGGAGAAAAATACATTTGCAAAATAAAAAGCATCTAAAAGAGATTTAGGATTATAAACAGGCCAACAAACCTTGAGAACTGGGAGGGCAAGGGTGGAGAGCATTCTGTGAGGACTAGGTATTTACTGCATCACCTGAAGTCTCATAACCAATTAGAAATTCCAGTGTCCCAAGGCACAATTGTTCTGATGAATGAAGACAGAAACACTCCCTTCCCCACTGCCCAAGGAACAGATATAAGAGTTGACTACTAAGAATAAAAGCAGCATCTGTTTATGTGGACAAACATTTAAAGAGGAAAAAAAAAAAAGGAAGACAGGCTGCAAGCATTGTCAGGCTGCTCCACTGCAGGCATGTGTTTGACACAACACTGCTGAAACATCTCACCTATGTGTGTGTAACTGCTGGCTCACTTTGTCAAGGTTAAGAGCCCAAATCCCCACAGAGGCTGAAAAGGAAGGCAGTTTAAAAATTTGGGGGAAAGTGAGGAAAAAAACCCCAAACCAAACCAGCTAAAACATGATAATGACCTGCTGGCCAGAGAAACACCAGCCATGCCCACAGTTCTCAACAGCTGTGGTTCAGGCACTCTAGAAAAGCAAGGAGTCAAATGTCTGGAAATTGAGGAATACGAACTGGTTTAATTGAGCCTTCCTTAGAAGGGAGCCCTCCCACGAAATCATCCCACCCTCAGCAGACGGACAGTTGCAAGATGGACTTCAGGTGAACAATTGCTGGCTTCCCATGCTGATCAGAAGGCCGATGGTGAAGAGAGCACCACACACACCATCAACTGTTCGTTGTGGCCCTGATGTGTATTTCATCCTTTTTTTGTTTGTTTTCTGTAACACTCGTAGACCTCAATGTATTCTGTTCATAGAACCTTAAGGGGATAGTTTAAGGGAGCTAAAAGCATGTTTGTTTTGTCCACAGATGATGAAACACTGGTGTAGTTGAAGACTGAACCTGTAGTGGAGTGTTAGTCAATTGTAAACTGTAGAAGATGTGTGCATTTTACACAAACTGGATACAGAAGGGACAGAGGATGAGTCTGCATCATTCCAGCTCTGATAAAGTGCACGGCCTCCGGAATTCCTGTCCCCGCTCGTGAAGCCATTTATTGGATACTGCAAAGAAATAAAGGTGTTTGATCACTGCACCTGGTTAGCCCATGCTTCTATTTAAGCTAAATATAAACTACTGGACAGCTTTCAGTTATGCGTGAGATGATCTTCATTTTCTGAAGTACTTTAAAGACACACCCCCAAATGTGAAGTTGGTCTAATAAATTTGAGAGGAGAAAAAACCTTTCAGGAGCTGCAAAACACTATCAAAGTGGATACAGTATTACATGTATTTTATATATAATAAAATATTCTACTATATAGAATAAATAAAACATAATAGAGAGGGATTACATTGATACAGCTATAAAGTAGATTTCTTTGTAAAGGACCTAATTTCTGTCTGCTTTTCATCCCACCATCAAGTCCAAAGAGAAAAAAAAAACCAGACAACCCACCACCACAGCCCAGACCTGGAGGTCCCAGGCAACGAGAACAACATAAGGGGTACTCACCCCATTTGTTTCCAACTAGTACTGGGCAGGCCGCATGCCGCGTGCTGTAATCGCCTTCTCCGCTTGGAAAGAGGTTGTACCAGAACACAGCTGTTCCCTGGAAACAGCAGGAGAAGCCGTCAGCATTTTGCTCCACGCAATGCACACTTTCACACTGACTTACTTCACAATAAGGCCAAGGTATGTGCATTTGTATTTCAGACATTCCTTTTAAGCTGAAGGTTCTTTTTCCATATTCTAACACTTGCTTTCCTAGGGAATGAGTTTCCTTTGATTCATTCTGTGTCTATATACACTCAGCTGTTATTTTTTTCTTCCTCAACCATAAGCCAGTTTCATTCAATTCTCTGAGCAGTTTTAGAAAGCAAGGTAATTACTCAATGTGAGCAGCAGACCAAAGACAGACCTCATATGTGACCCTTTTGAGGGGAGGAAAACATAACAGGAACACACAATTTCAGGCAAAATTCCCTACAGACCCCTCAAGACTATATCTACTCATAGATTTGAAGTACTATAAAGTTCTGCAAAGTCTATGCATTATCATGGAATCATTTTGGTTGGAAGAGACCTGCAAGATCATCAAGTCCAACCGTTAACCCAGCACTGCCAGGTCACCACTAAACCATGTCCCCCAGCACCACATCTCCATGGCTTTGAAACTCCTCCAGGGATGGGGACTCCACCACTGCCCAGGGCAGCCTGGGACAGGTCTTGACAACCCTTGTGGGGAAGACATTTTTCCTCATGTCCAAGCTAAACCTCCCCTGGCACAACTTGAGGCCATTTCCTCTTGTCCGATCACTTGTTCTTTGGGAGAAGAGACTGACCCCACCTGGCTCTGACCTCCTTTCAGGGAGTTGTCAAGAGCAAGAAGGTCTCCCCTGAACCTCCTTTTCTCCAGGCTCAACAACCCCAAATCCCTCAGCTGCTCCTCACAAGACTTGTGCTCTAGACCCTTCCTCAGCTTCACTGCCCTTCTCTGGGCACACCGCAGCCCCTCAATGTCCTTCTTGGAGTGAGGGGCCCAAAACTGAAGCAGCAGTTGAGTACAAAACAGAACTATGCGTTAACACAGAATATCAGAGGCCCTTGGGATCACCAGTACTAGTCCAGTTACTTCACTTAATTGTAAAGTACCTCTGTGCTCCCATGAATAAATGCTCTAATCTTCTTCGTATAAACTTGTTTTCTTTCTAAATGTTTATACATATGTTGTATTTTTGAGCAGGTGGAGAGAGGAATGGATACACCAGATAAATATCCCCACTTACCTTTTTAGGCCAAACACTAGCTCCTACTTCAGGAAAGACAGTAGCTCCCCCTGCTGACACATCGCTCATCTGAAAGGTGGGGAAAGGGCACAGGTAAGCTGCAAACCGATACATTCTCAAGTGTCCCGTTTTAGTAAACTAGAATGAGGTTACTGATGAACTTCATTTCTACCTCCCAATTAGTGAGCAAAGGCTGCGTGATTATCAGCCTCAATAAACGCTGTAACCCACCCACTTCGTTCCACAGCCAGCCTTGGCCAGAAATGCCACACACTCGTGTTTCAGCAATGGGCATGCTATAAATACCCACGTGGAGCTAAAAAATTAATAGACAGTCGAACAATTTAAGATGATGCTCAACTTTGAGGGGAAAAAACCTCCTTGAGAACACACAGAAAAGTCATTACTTATGGTTAAGAAGACAACCTGTATTTATCACTGCCAAGTTAGTGGCTGCCTTCATTTGCAAGTAAAAAATGCACAATGAAACCAATGATATATAAGATGCAGTGATAACTATTTCTGGCACTAGCACACGGCAGAAACACATCACTTACATAAAACAACCAAGTAGCAATTCTGTTGCCTGTTCCCAATTCCTTAAAAGCATCTGGCTCATCTTTCTGTGAATAAAAGCAAGCAGATTTAGTAAGCATTTCATTTGGATTATTGAGAGGATCCAATGACACACAGCTGCAGAGCCAGCAGCAAACTCATGCAGAAAAAGTAATTGAATCCCTCTCTTTGGAAGGAGGGGAGAATGCAATATGAGTGTATCTATTAATTTAAATAAAACAGGCATTTTTAAATTCTGTATGACAGGGAGGGCATAAACCCAAATTGCTAATGAGTGAGGACAACTTTGCTGTCTGAAAATGAGTATAAATCCTCTCCACAAGCAAAAACTTAATTACACTCACTTATCCCCTCTTGTCTTTGGCCAAGATGAGCAACAGTGAGGGCAGCTCTTTAGTCCCCAGTTCACTGCGAATCAGCTACGGCAGAGCTCTGAAGGGGTGGCTCTGAGCATGAGCACTTCCTTGGCATGATTCTGCCTTCTGCCTCTGTGGCCCTTGCCCCCCTTCCTTGCTCCAGCCTTTCCCACCTCACACTGGAGCTGACAGGAGAAAGGTATGCCCCTGGTGAAATGCTTGAGAGGTTGCACAGGGTGGCCACAGTCCAGCACTGTGCTCCAAGGGAAGGCCTCCTCCCCGACACGCTCCAGCACAAGTGCACCTCACTGTTGCGCCTTCATTAGATCTGGAGCAAGCCAAGTGTGGCCCAGCAGAGCAGGAGCTTGTAAGAGGCTAAAAAACTGGCCAAAGGAGCCATCTGGGCAACTCAGAGGGTTTCATCACTTGACTTACACAAACAAAACCCTTTTTTGATGTGTTATGATACCAACTACTGTCACACCTCTATTTTTTCTTCGAGAACCAAACCCCCATGACCACTCTTTGTGTGTGCCAAAACTTTTCACTCATTAATCCAGGCATTAATCCATGCATTTCCAAACAGTTAACCGCTTGCAATGCTTTTGAGCATGTGCTTACAGAACAGAGGTGCTGATCAATAGTTGGTGGTTCAGATTCACAGTGTTAAGGTTAATCTGAAGGGGTTAAATCACAGGTAAGTATGCCCAATAAATAACCAACTGAATTCAGTGACATTATTTCCAGGGGTCTGCAATTTCAGATGGAATAGAAAATAAGGGGGAGAATTTAAATCACATAAAAAAAAATTAAGGATGGCAAGATGAAAAGACCTCGGTAGGCTTTTTCCTGTTTCAGGACTCTGCTCGCAACTGCCGTGCAAGCTACAGTAACAAAGCTCTCACCCATGCAGCCACGCTTGCCTCAGTTTATCTGTGTATCCTTCAGTAATTTTAAATAAAAAGGTTTTGTGTGGCCTTGGCCAGCTAAAACATTTCTAAACATTTCCTCAGATTTAGAACAAAGCTAATGCCCTTTGGTCTGCTAAAAACTACTGGTCATCTGCTTGGAATAATTCTTTTTTAATTGTATTTTTGAAGAAGAACCTTGTTGCTCTGCAATGCCTAAAACGTTTCTCAGTTCAGCTGGTGGTTTAGAGGGCTTTCTCCACTAACATGGTTAGAAAGGTTGAAGAACTACCGAATTTAATACATATTAAAGGATAAAAACTGTGCCACAGCCAAGAGGCCCAGGCTTCACCAGGTGACTATCTCTCCTCCATCTCTTTACTTGCCCGTGCAAAGTCAAAGTGGGGTTCATACTGTCCTCCCACTCCATAATTTGCCACCTGAAAAAGAGAAACACAGGGCTTGTGAAGAAGAAAGGTGGAAATAGAAAACAGGACTTACCCTTCCAAAATCAAAATGAGGCTCATACTGGCCTCCTACTCCGTAGTTGGCTACCTACAGTGAAAGAAGCACAAAATCTAGTAAAACAGTATTTTATCCAGACAAGAATTTGACTGTCATCTACAGCCTTTCAACAGATAAGTTTAGAAATCAAGCCATAGGAAATTACAAGTCACTGCCAGCTAAACTGGACTGTGTGCAGTAAAGTCTTACTGGGTGTATTCAAAGGTAGCTCTGGGACTGTACCCAGACTTAACAGTGTAGAGCCAGAACCGGACTCCAGGCTTTGGGTTCTCAGCCCTTCAGTCTGCCTTCATAGTTCTGACTGGTCATCAGCTCCCAGCAAAGCCGCAGCAGCACCTGCCCTTCCCCATGGTCAGCTTTCCTTGAAAGCAATTCAGCCCACACCCAGCTGAACAATAAAGACATTGTCCCATTTCTTACTGCCTGTCACTATCTGGGGACTGTCAGGCAATGGAACTTGACCATGAACCTTCTGAAACTCTTGAAGACCTGGACAGCCACAGGCTCCAAGGAGCCACAAGATGTTTGGCTAGAAGAGGAGAAGCACATCTGAGAATGGCACTGCAGGATGCAGTGTACTCCAGGTAAGGAATCCTTACTTCCCCAGGGCAGAAAAGTATTTTTCTCCTGTAAAAACTTTACATGCTATATTCTCTTCAAAATAGGTCATGGCACCTTGACATCATTCAAGTCTAAATCACTGTTTGATCTCTATGTCAATAAAGAGGATCCACTGTCCCTTCTGATGATTGATTTTTTTATCTCTTCTGTGTATTCGTAACCTCAATTTTCAACCAGATGCTTGGGCATTTTATCATCAGGAGTCCTGACAGAGTAGCACAATAGCAAAACTTCCAGGAACCACTTTCTAGGTATTAATGCTTTCTCAAACAGTGAGGCAGCCTTTAATTTAAAAGCCACAAGTAAATTAATAAAAGTACTTCTAAAATAAAATCTACTCAAGTTACACGTACATTACAGAGACACCAGCCACAGCACTGGCCTTCTAGGACCAATGGTGGGGTGGCGAATCTAAACCCCCTTTCCTTTTTCCACTAAAGAGCTATTCTACAAGGACAACTTTTTGTTTTCATCTCAAATTCCACTCGCTCCCCTTCTAGCCTGGAATCAATGAGCTTTTGCGGCCACCCAACCAGCACCACCTGGGTGAGAGCAGGATGCTGCACACAAAAAGCAATGCCAGCTGATGTTCACCACCATACTTGTCCCAACAGTTTACCTGTAGTTCCTCTGCTGTGGAGACATCAAGTCCTGTTAGGTCCTGTATCCTGGTGTTAATGCGAGACACCACTGGGCTTTCGTAGCCAGACAACCAAGCACTAAGGGGGGCGGGGGAATAAAAATTAATAAAATAAGGCAGTAATAGGCAGTGAGCTAGCAGTACAGATACAACACTTAGAATTACTTTGAATTTGAGGTATTTTTGTCATACTTTTCAAGAATTTGGTAGGATCAGATATATTTCCTGGGCATTACAAAGGCCTGCATTTAAAATACGTGTTTATTTTAAAGAACACTTACAGCACTGGTTTCAAGAAGCTCTAAAACTAAGGGCCTCAATTCCCTTACTGGACCCCCAAAGTGACTGAAGAAAGTGTGAAATCTGCTTCAAGGTGTTTTCTAGAACAGGCACAAAACACTTGTGGTTTAATCCATTCTGGACAGCGAATTTAGACCCCCCAGATGTGAAGCATTTTGAAGCAACACTTGGGAAAGGAATAGGTGAGTTACTTCATCTAGCATGCACAGAGTCTTATGTGATCGTAACTGCTTTTCTACACGTCAGACGCTTACAGGCAAGCAATCTGTCCTTTCACATTACTTACCTCTGCAATTGTACTAAAAATCATTATGAAAACCATTTGAAAAATCAATTTAAGCTACTCCCTGTCCTTTTTGTTTTTTTTAAACCACACGTGCTCACAAGATGGTTGTTTTTCTTGCTGCTTTACTTATCCCATTCTAGCCAATGCACCTTCATTTTTACCTGCTCCTCTCTTGGCACACTCTGGTCCTTTTTGCTAGTTACCTTGGCAGTCCCCTACTACTCCCTACATGGTTGATAATATTGAAGAGTTGCTTTTTCCCCCCTCTTTGGGCAGGAAAATTCAAGTCCATTCACAGCTACTTCTATCTTTTCTCTGACTCAGCCTTTTGGGCTCATCATTGGTTCCAGCTGCTATCACAAGACTGTTGGACCTGTGCTTAGAGCTTTCCTGGCAAGTACATCATAGGATTTCTACTCAAATGAATTTTTACATCTATACTAAATTAAAGTTCATTTCTTCTATAAAAAGTTTGTATTAAAAAAATAAAACCAAAACACTTTGTATGGGAGGAACAGTAGCATGACACATGACACAAGGCACTGACACAGGTTACAGAATCTCTATGAGCTTTTTTTTTAATGACAAATGAACTACAGATAAATAGGGTTTCCCAAGACAGACTTGCACAAACACACAGATTCATCCACTTCTGAACACTGTTAGTATAAGGAAGTGTTACAATGCAACCTTCTTTAATTTAAGGTGGTAGCAGAATGCAAAGACTGCTCATATTGAGGCTTTTCCCCCCCAAACAAGAAACCAGCTATGCAGCCACATGCTATGCAGCCATGTTGAACACTGACAAGCAATCCTAACCTCACGCTTAATACACCAGAAAAGCCCCAACCCAGACATCAGTTTCAAAGTGTAGGCTCTGGCTACCTCTGGTCAGTCTGCACATAAAGGCTTTAAGAAGAAGTAGTTTAAAAAAAAAAAAACCAACCCAAGAAAAAAGCCTATATGTAAATTGCAATGAATGCTTTTGACAGGGAGAATACTACATCCTTTCACGAAGGGAAGTACTATATGTATTTTAAAATAAAATTAATTGCCCAAAGATACAAAGAAAGTCTATGAAAAGTGGAGGAAACAGGGAACTGAAACCAAATTCCAAGTGCCAGCCTGTCTGCTGGTGGCTGAGCAGAACTTAGAGGGAGGCCTGTAGTGCTGAATAGTTTTGTGTGAGGAGTTACAGTGGGATTTAACCCTGTGAGCATCAGGAAACCCACTGCCCTGAGGACAGAGGGCTCAGGAGGGCCTTCTGTTACTGCAGGCTGTGCCCGAGGGCCTTCACAGAACAATTTGTCCTACGCTGCCCTGTTTTGTTGGTAGTCTCAGCCTTGGTCCTTTGCTGACATCAAAATAAGTGTGTGCCTAGTTCAACACCATTTACAGCAGATGTTCCTTCACACAAAGGGGTATTTTTTCCTGCTTTTGTCTATCAAGAAATAATAATGAAAAAGGACTCCCTCTCTCACCAGTGGCCTACGTGATGCAGCCTTAAACTGTGCTCAGCAAACTTTTTTCTTTTAATATATGCAGAGTCCAGGGGTCAAAATGATTCAGTAAGTGCACACAGCTCTATTCCTCAGTGTACCCTTGTTAAATTGTCACTCATTTGAAAAGTTCACTTGCATGAACACTGTTCCATCCTATTTTCAACCAGCTGACACCTATGGGCAGAAAACTTCTGAACAAGAAGGGACAAGCTTGTTTCTGGGAAGTCATAAGCATGGCAGTTTAAGATGTGGGTGACTTTCCTTACAGGAGGATTTGGTATTTCCTTAACTGCCACACCCAAACACAAAATTCCTCGACTGCAGAGTATTTTGGTGTCCCAGTTGGCTTTGAAAAAGACACCTATGAACTAAGGCAATAATATTACAGAAATATAAAGAATTTCATCAGCGTGCTGAATTCATGCCGGGGAATGGCTTTTCTTCTTCCTCACACCCAGCTCTAGCTTTTAACAGCTTTTATCTTCATTGCCAACAACTAGCAGTAATTCCATTTACTACTCTCTCTCAGAATTCTGTATCAGGTACCTTATTAGACATTTTTAATAGCATGGTATGTACAGGTAGAAATAACTGTTGACTAAGCAGTGTATTAGGGAAAAAAGCAGACAACTGTTCAGAGCTACATGACATACACGGGCTTATGCTCCCCAAGGTTCAACTCCTCCAGCTACACTAGTCGGTCCAGTACCAGACATTACAAAGCCTAGGGCCTTAGTCTCAGCTACACCAGCAAGGTTTGAACAACTTTTGTCATTGGTCCCATAAAACACTGTCATTTAAGTTTAATTTTTTTTTAAAATGCATTTAGTATGTAAAATGTATTAGTAAAGATGCAACTAGAAGCACAGACTGGTATTTCTGAAGTGGAAACTTTAACATCGTAAGCTGCGAGCTCCAACCAGCTGCTGGGAGGAGAGAATAAAAACCAGCAGTGTCTTTAAAAGTGGTGTCAGAGTGCTGAGTTTATTCTGGTACTGCACAGAGCCCGGTTTGGTGGTGCTCCTCCAACTGCTGGCAAGGTGCCCCCTCTTATACAGCCTGCCACGTACTGCACAGCACACAGTAGTCCTCTCAGAGAGAGGAATGCTGTAATTTAGAAGTGCATTTGCTAGGAAAGAATGTTTGAAGGGGGAAAGCAGGCAGCTATTACAAAAATAAAGCAAGCATTTTTGGGTTTTCAGGAGCAATGATTCATCTGGAAGCCAAACCAGTTTCTACCAGTAGTTCCACAGGAGAAGTTCACTGATCCAGCACTAATGGCATGATCCTTCTAAAGCAGCCTGGCTTGGGGTGTTTGGGGGTGGCTTTTAACTTCCACTACAGATTTAGGTGTTGAGTTCTCTTCCAAACTATACACAGCCTAAACAATCTGCACATGAAAGAATGAGGAGGAAAGAGAAGGGAAATCCCACTCCACCCTCAAGTCCCTTCCTACCCTCAAAAAACCCATCTTCACTAACTTCAATGTTCCATGCCCCATTTACTTGTACTTTTCTTTGCAATTCTCGTTCCAGTTTCTAGTGAGATACGTAATTAACACTCTTAGCCTCAGTAAAATCTGATTGAATTCTGTGAGTTTCTTAGATAAGCTGGATGGAAGCCACAAAGTGCTGCCTTTTTAAGCCCCAAATCTTAAAAGTTTAAGGGGCTCATTCACTTGGTACTAGCCAGGAGGCTCTACCAGCACACCACACCAAAGAGGCAGCAGCACTTCAGGCACCAGCTGCCCTTGCACTTCACCAGAAACCCTCAGCGAGGCACAGCAAGCGGTTAATTCCAGATTAAAGCCCGAGAAGAAACAGTTATTTTGCCACGTCACAAAACCAATAAAGAGGTGATGGCAAATGAGATCTGTCTGCACAGTCAGCTGCACACATTCACAAGGAACTTGGCTTTTAATGATGAGTGTTGGCTAGTACTATTTTTTCTGATTGTGGCATCTGCAGTAGTCTCAAGGCATAACACTTCCCACTAAAAAAAAAAAATCAAAAGTCTAAATAACAAGTTCTTCTATTAAGGATCACCTATTTAAGTAGGGGCCAATTATGCATCTCAATTTCAACTACTGATGTGGTCACGTTCTCCAATTCCTATTGTTAGCCCGTCAAGTTTGACAGAAACCATGAGGCTATGTTCAAATGGATTAACAGGTTTCTTCAATAAATGCCCTATAGTGGTCTGTGTCACAGAGACTGAATAAATGCTTTCTTTAAAATACACAGTCACAGGTAACAGAGACAGAAAAGACATGGAGACATGGACAGACTTGAAAACTAAATCCAAAAAGTAGAAATTAAATGCAACACATGTCAAACAGGAAGACATCTGCTCCTAAAGTAATTCTGGAGGGGGCCCACGGAGGTAGTTTTAAGGAGCAAACACGCAAGAGCTCAGAAGAGTGTTTCCAAAAGACTCCCACCACCTGTGTGCCCCGAGGAGGAAGCAGACCCGTGTCCTGCTGCTGAGAGTGCAAAGCAGTTCAGGCAACAAAAAAAAAAAGTTCCCAACACATCACTACTTTTTACAAGCGTAGCTTTAAGGATCAGACCTCAGCTACAATAGCTTTCTGGTTTCTGTGAGCATTGCAATCATTCCCAAATCAATCAACTTCTTGTGATCCAGGATTCTGAAGCACTTTTAGCTTTTTAAGGAAATTCATAGCTAAATAGAAGCCCTTAAGCTACAAGAGAAGCTGAAAGAACACTATAGTTTTCCATTAAAGCAGCAGCTACTTCCAATCATTTAAACAAGGAAATTCTTTAAAATGATCCCCAAGCTTTAACCTGTGCTATTCCCCCAGATGACAGCAGCTCAACAGTGCTGGTTTCAAGCACAAGTATCGAGGCTGAAGTTCAGTGGCAGAGGGAGCTGCGCAGGCAGCCTTTTCCACCGCTTGTCAGATGAGCAGAACCCTGCGCCGCGCTGACATTTTAGTACGTTAGTTGCACAAGACAGGCCATGCTAAGCAGAAGAGGGAAATTTCGTCTTGGCTACCACTAGCATGTATTAGAACTACTTTTTATTTCAGCAGACTGCTTGCCTTTTGTTAGCTTAGTTTGCTTGAGGCCGTTCTCTTTCTTCTGAAGAGAGACCAAGTATAGAAAAATTACACAAAATCCTCGTTTGCACCCCCCCACACCCTGTTTAAAGATGAAACGGTACAGTCCCAGTACGCTTCCTTGGACTGGTTGTATCTTCAGAAGACATCCCCCTTACCTCTTAGAGACTCTGTAATGTGCTGTGGTCAGTTTCCCAGTCTCAGGGTCATGAACAGTAGCACGGCTCAGCTACAAAAAGAGAAAGGACAAGGGCTTACCCACCTAGTCGGCTGCTTTTTTGCCAAGCCCCAGGTGTTTGAAAGGGTTCCGATTGGTCTGGATAGTATGCAATGCTCTCAAATAGCAATATTAGAAGGGCAACAGAAGCTGTAGCTGCCATGGCCAAATCAAAACAAATTGGTTGGAAAAATTTGGTTAGATTGTCCTTTCACTTTTTTCCTCCTTTTATTTATTTTTTTTTTAATTTTTTTTTTTGTTTTTCCTTTTCCTCTTTTAAACTAGAGACTTTCTGGGAGTTATTTATCATGCTGAGTTTCACAGACAATTCCTCTTCACCCAGAAGTTTAACTCCTTTCAGAATTTAGGCTTAATGCTGATGGAACACGCGGCCAAGCTTTAATCACCACTACTAAATCCAGGGAGGAGGCAGGCAGGGGGCTTCTTTCAGAGCCAGCCAATTTTGGAAAACATTTGCTAAATTCAAGACCTGTCATAGTACTTAACAGACAAGCTGGAAGGAACCAGGAGCTGGGTGAAAATGAGCTAATGTGTTCTGCCAGATTTGTGTCAGCAGGAGGTGAAAGAGCCCAGACAGGAGTATGGGATTATCTTGGACAATGAGATGCTGTGTGACTACCGACCAAATGTGTGTTTTGCTGCCACTCCAGCTGTCACGCACAGTGAGGACTCAAAGCATCTCTTACACATGTAAAGGAACTTCAAGTGCTCTGATAGATTCTACAAGGAAAGGGAGAGCAATTTTGGGTTGGTGAGTTAAGCAAGGGAAAGGGACTATTAAAAACAATAAATCCAGATTCTACTAAAGGTTTTGTAGCATCATGTCTTCTTTACACTGATTGTAGAGACTGCTTCTTGCGTAGATCATCATTTGAGAACACGCACCAAGAAGGTGACCGGAAAAAAAAAACAAAACAAAAAACCAACAAAACCTAACTACTCAAAATACACCCCCAGAACTTCTAGCTGAAGGAGAAGCCTGAGAAACTCAGCAGTAACAGCCTGTTACAGATCTTCATGTAATAAAGTGGTGGACTACAAAGTTGTCTTTTTAGGCCACCTCTTTTTTTCCCCATAATGAGCAGAATGTACACACTCATTACAGGCCCAAAACATCTGGCATAGAGCTCTCTTACCTTTTGCTAATTCTGTAATGTGCGGTCTCCAAGGCTCCTGTTATTGGGTTTGAAATGGTGGCTCGCCTCAGCTGTGAAGCGAACCATCAGAATAGTTGCATTACAAAGCACATACTGCATCACAGCAATCCGACCATTCAGAAGCCTAGGGAGGGGGGGAATGCCACGCCAGCCCCCACGCAAGCCATCCCTTTTGCTGTGGTTTTTCTTTTGGGGGGGGGGGGTGGAAGTGACAGGGAAGGAGGGGGAGTCTCCAATTTTACTAAAAGAGAAAGTTTTAGGTGTTTTTTTTTAAGCAGAGCATTAGAGAAGGTCAAGTTTTCCAGGAAGTAATGTTTCCATTTCTGTAGCAAGAAGAACAGTCATCTGAATAAAGTAAACTAGAAGCTTTCATTTCCTTCATACTGCAATAACTGCTGGAAGCGGTACAATATTACGGCATATGTACAATTGGTCCTTTGTTAGCACTCTGCCCTGTGCATGTACAATGAGTTTTACAGTTAAACTGCATCCAGGCAACCCTGTGATCTTGTATAAGCCAATAGTGAATCAAACACTACCTTTTTGATTCTTTCTATACCAAAAGCAGCACTGAACTCCTTTAATGCCGACTGCTAACACTAACTGCCTAGACCACGGACACATTTGCATTGTGTTCCTAAGCTCGGCAGAGAGAGAACCCTCAGTTCAGGGCCTTCCCTTCCCTCTACCACACTTCATTTACCTGGCATCATCCCATCTACATTAATACTCTTGACTTGGAACTTTATGTGCGCCCTTGAACTTTGTTCGTATATTATCACCCATTATTCATAACTGGAAGAGTTGAGTTGCAGAGCCCAAATTTTGGAAGAGGCACAAAATGCCATACCAAATTCAAAACAATCAGAAGGTGTCTCTGTGCCAATTAACATGAAATGGTACTGGGAACTCTTAATGTGCTGCCTCTCCTCATATCCCATGCAGGCACATTAAAAAAAATAACTCAAGGCCCAGACTACAAGTCCAGCGAGACTCCCCAAGACAGATAAAAAGGCTTCATCCTGCCAGCTTACGCCAGGAGCACAGCAGAAAGCTGGGCACAGATCAGACAGCGCTGTCTTCTGAGAGGTGGTGATGGTTAACATCCCAAGCATTGGGAAGAAGGAGATGACTTTTCAGTCTCAAAAAAGCACAAATCTCTTGCTACACTCATTACTGAGCCCTGCGAAACCCCAGCCGTAAGAAATATGTAGAACCATAACCGCATACAGATGTTCCTACATTAATGAACTATGAATCTCCAAGTCTTCATCACAAGCCAAACATCTGATAGGAAGACAATTATCTCAGCAAGCCCAGAAGTTGAAATCACATTCGCATGTTTTTGTTTTCTGCGATGAAACTTATTTCTACTCCCTGAAGAAGTGATTCAGTCATATTCCACAGACACAATGCCAGAGCTTTTGCAGGAGCAAAGGGGCTTAATCATCTACAGAAACAAACAGGGCTCTGTTTTTAGACCTGCAGCCAGGCTGCCTGACAGGAGAGCAGGAAGACTTGTTTTACAGGTAAGTGAAGAGAATCGCTTGTGCTTCTTGCTTACAGTTCAAAAAGTTACATCAGAAATACAACTTATCAGCTTTTAGGAAGGTTTAAAATCGTCTTTGGGCTACCTAGTACTCAGGGCAGTGGCCAAGGACAGCCTCATGCTCAATGTACCCAGATATATCCACAGCTGGTTTACTTTACAGCAGACCAAGCTAACAGTTTGGCCTATACTTAATGCACTTATCCTGCTAATCGCCATTTGCTCAGCTCTCTAGATGAAGAGACACTTCGGCTAAAAACAAAGAAAAAAAGCAGGAAAAATAGATTTCGTATCTTATTTTAGAAATAACTGGTAATTGATGGAAAAATAAATCAAGTTAACTACATCTCCAAGACACATCTTGAGACACAGAACTGCACCAGCTGCATACAGAAGGCAACTTGGTAAATCTGTGGTTTGCCTCGGACAGCCCTGCTCATTCTGACAGTGGGGCTGACCTGGATTACTCTGCAGTCTGAAATAAGAACCTCACAATCCAGTTTCTGAAATAGGATTTGATGAGGTGGCTTTGTGAATGAGAAGATGATTAAGTACCGCCCTCTCAAAGCTTTTTTCAACTGCAGGCAATGTCAAAGACTGGAAGACAGAAGTCAGCTTTATACTGAATGGAGAATACAACCATTCACATTCTTGTCTACACAATAACATGTGGTTCCAGGACCAGTGGAATGGCTGGTTCTCCCTAGACAGCACCTTCCTGTGTCAGAACCGTGGCAAATACAGACTTTGAAATACAAAAACCAGAAAAAAAAACAAACAAAAAACCCCAGACAACAGGTATACTTCAAAGCAGCCTAACCAGTATGTTTGTTTTCTGCCGTAGAATATTCTCCTCTGAAACAGCCTGCACTGAAACTGTGTCTGCCAGAAGTGTTTGACAATCCTGCATGGCTGTTCCCTGGTTCTCTTAATTACACAGAATGTCCAGCTTCCCCACTGTCTCCTTTTAAGAGTGTGTCAGCAAGAGCTACAAGGTGAGGAAAGCAATGTATGAGCACACCACATACACACCTGCATGTGAGAGGAGACAGAATCACACACACACTCACATAGAAAGCTACACAAAGAACTTAAGATTCCAAAAGGCAAAGAAACTAAGGCATTTACCCTTGGCTTTGCTAGCTCTTTCACAGTTTCGATCTCTTCATCGGAAATGATGTCAAGGAAGCGAACAATTCGAGGTTTGTCCCACTCATCTTCCTGTTTGACAGGGCCCAGAACGTATCTAGGATTCCTGTTCCCATCATAGTAGCGGCAGAAGAGCCTTTTTTGTCTCCGCGGAGTCTGAAAGCAAAGTGGAGTAAGAGTTAATCAGAGAACTGCCATGCGACATGAACATCTCTAAGAAACAGATGATGTCCTGGAAACAAGAGACAGGAAGGAACAATTCACTTTCTCAACCTTAAAGCATCTCCAACTTGTAAAAAAGTTTCAGAAATAAGTGCATTCAGCAGATTATTGTTACTCCATAATACCACAACAACCAGTACTTTACACAGGTCTACTAAAAATAGCTTTTCACTATAAAACCACTCTCATTCACTACTGCACATAAACCTAGACTTCCAGCATCCTTACTTGGTTTATTACAATTATGTAGTGCATCCAATTTAGCCAGCTGTGTCTACACCAGTATTACTTTTTTCTACTGGACAGAATGGAATGGGGAAGAAATCAGACACACACTAATCCTCAGTTCTACATGCTCAGCCAACAGCTCCAACGACTTCCTTGCTTTCACACTAAATACATTCTTGACACCGTTTTGTTACATTTGAAAACAGTCTACTCCACTTTACCATTTTGAGACCCTCCCCACGGCACAGCATTTCGTACTTCCTTCTCTCGGGCAGGTAATCCTTTTTCTTAACCTCAGTTTCCTTCTCCGGCTGATCATCTGAATCTGTACTGGACTTATTTGCTTCTTTTTCTTTAGCCATGATATATTCAAAATATTTCATGTTCCCATTTGCTCTCTGATGTTCAGGATCTATAGACAAAGAAATAGCTAAGTATCACTGGCAAGTTTCCAACTTGTGAAGAAGTATCCAGAAGATATTTACAGAAAGACAAAGAAAACAGATGCACACTCCTCAAACAGAAATCAGAAACATATACTCTAGGGTATATGAGAGCATTCACAGGATAGCTAAAACTGAGCTATGCCTGCAGAGTGCACATATCCTTACTCATCTGCAGGAAAACACACAAGGAGCTTTCAGAGCTAAGCTCAGCCCTTTCACAGGTAAGAAGGCCAGGATTCTCAGCAGGCACAGGGGTCCAAGCAATAGAAGGATTTGGCCATTCCAGCCAATGCAGACACAGGGAGAGAGCTAAGACAGCTTGACTGGCTTTAAACCTAAACATTTCCCTGATAGGAATTAAGATTTCTGGTGACAAAGTAACAATCAGTAAACTTACAGAATTAGCTTCAGATTATTAATAAGTGGTTCTCACTAGCCTTTGCTATATTAGGTTTAGTTCTGAACTTCCTATGGTTGCACACAGTCAGTGGAATATTTACAGAAACATAAATACTTTAATATTTCATAAAACAGACAATCTCAGCTCACTGTGTTGCATTGTGAATTTCAAGTTTTTCATCTCAAGTATATTTAATTTGCATTCAAATAATCCAGAGATTTTGGTATCACCAATTTAGTTTGTTTTCTTAGTTTCCTTCTTGCTTGTACCTAGGGGGAAGTAATCTCAACACAGGAAAGTAACATACAGCAAGAGAACCAAATTGCAGGCAGTAATGACTAAGATGGGTATGTGGTTAGAAGCCAACAGTGACAGGAGGCAGAAAAATATCACAATAGAAAGGAGCAATGCTTAACCATGACACTTTCTGACATGGGAGTTGAGACCGTAATTGTTCATCTAAAAACAGGGTAGGAAAATATGACTTAAGGTAATACAAGTCTTACTTTACTGAAAACTACACATCAAGATGTTAAAGGTAGCATCGGTAATAATGATTTAAGAGCCCATACACAAGCCAGAACACAGGCAAGCCTGCGCTCCTCCATGCATATCTGCAGCCAGCACCTGGCTCAACCACAGAGCTGGAAGGTGGTGAGCTGCATGTCTCTCTCATACCCAGTTCCAGAAGGCGCTTGGTGAGCATCATGGCTTTGCTCAGATCCCCCTGCTGATACACAGCGTAACTCAGGTAGTCCAGAATGTAGACTTTATCTGCAGAGGACACTTCTCCCTCATCCAGCTGTTTCAGAGCTTGTTCCATCCACAGCTCAGTGTGGTAGTAGTCTGCTTCAGTGTAGGCAATCTTTCCCAGCTCGAAGCAATCTTCAGCTGTTAAAAAGGATTTGTGCTTCACACCTGTATTTAAAACAAACAGAAATTACACAAAATTCCAGACCAGCCTTCTGAGTAACATTCAGTTACTGCTTATTCTTCACAGCACAGTTTATTTCTGTTCTTCAACATCTCCTTTCTGTAGTGGCTGTTTGTTAGACTCCATTTGAGTGTCCAAAGCTTGTAAATCCTTGGCAGAACACATAAGCAGCAAGACGCAATTTTCCATTGCCAGAATACCAGCAACTAGCTAAATGTCTTTACCATTACTTGAAAATAAATAAAATAAACCTTCCTTCTTCAAAACCCCAAAGACTTTGAGAGACAGAGCAGTAATAAGCCAAATTTAAAGTTGCAGAAATCTGTTTTCAAAGCCATTGTATTACTGCTTTCAAAATGTTATTGAAGCACACCTTGTTAGAGACAGCTTAGTGGGGGAGGAAAAAGAACAACATCAGTCAGTAAATTCCCAGCTGCTCAAGATTTTTTAAGCCAGTTGTTTTTAGAAACATCTGAAGAGACCTCTGAAAGATTAAAGCACTGGTAAGCAAATTACAGATTCCTACTTTTGCCACTGTAAATTATGGACCAATGAAAAACCAAAATTAATCTTGTAAAAGGGAAACAAGACCTGCCAGTTTTACAGCTAACATTACATTCCTGATTACATCTTAACACATCCTCCATTTCTAATAGCAACTCCCACAGTTGCATTCAAACAGGGGAAATCTTCTGTTCAAGATATGCCTTAAAACTTTAAATAGCTGAAAAGACAGTCCATGAAATGCAGTATCCCACAGAATGACTTGGTTTCTGATCTTTCATTAAACACCTTGTGGTCCATCCTGTGATGGCCATTGATTTCAAGCTCCTGAGCCTGAAGCTGCAAGCTCTAGAACACCACAAAGATTAGGAAACACGGGGTTGTGGTGGAGTGTTGTCAGGCAGAGAGATCCTCTGGAATGAGTAACAGATTGCAGGGCCATAGCCTAGTATATTTAGAAGCAACAGAACATCCGTATGTGAAAAGGCAACTCTTAAAAGGGTGCTTAACACAGCAATCATCAAATAGGGTTGATAATTAATATCAAGAAACAGCACAGTCTGTAATGCAAGAAAGAGAATCAGTAAGCGATGCAACGGTAATTAAGATTCTGATCAAAACTTGGACCAATTCCCTGAGAAGGAAGAGAAGGAGCATGGAGAAGTGGGATGTTTCTCTCCAGAGTGCTGAACTGACCAATATATTATCTTTTATACGCTAGAACTTCCAGATTCTGCAATTACACTTTGTTACCCACAGTCTGGATGTCTTACTGCTTCCAAAGCAGCAGTAAACTACAGGCCACCCAAAGCAGTTTGTCTTGTATTCTTGTGCTGTTTTAAGAAAACAGCCATGAACTGCTTATTGTATTAGAATGAATCTGCAGGTCTGCAACAGTCTTGAACGAAGCCCAAAAGTGAAGTTACACATCATAACATATAAAGCCAATTACCCTTAATTTTATTAGGCATCTGACCAGAATGAGCACTTGCAAAAACACAGATGGATTGTACAGAGTTGGTTTGTTGCCAGTTGGCATAGTACTACTTTCAAACAGAGGAAACAAGGATAAAGCAGAGAAAGAGTCTTCTTAGAAGAATGAAGCGTGTCTCCTTCTGCCTATCAACCTATTAAAGATTACCCTGGGTAATGCCACATAAGCTTAAGTCTGTGTACATGTGCTGTCTTTTGGTTTTCGGTTTATACACTCTGAAGTTTAAGCTCAAAGAAACTTCAGACACTCCCAAACTGAAAGGTCCATCTTATCCATGAGGGGGAAAGAAGTGATTAAACTGTTTTGTTAAAATGCATTCCATTATGCAATAAAACCAGGCATTTGACAGTACACAACTACTGCAACACAAGCAAAATTCTCACCCAAGCAAGATTTTATTACCATTCATTTTTTTATTAGAAACTATTGACACTAGATTATCTTACCATAACTAAAAGAAATATTCAGACTGCAACTAAAAAGAAATTTTCACCTTCTAGCACAAGCAGAAGATGAGTACCTGACTGAGGAGAAAGGACAAAGGAAAGTCTCAACTCAGAAACTTACGTGTTCGTATTTTTTCAGAAACAGGGTGTTTTATCCACATGCACTTGGGCAGTGTGCTGGCAGAAGAAAGCCTACCAGGCAGGTTAAGTCAAGAGGATGTAGCTTCCAACACACCCCACAGTATGGCAGTTAGTCAGCTCTTCCTAGGTTTCTCCTCAGCAGCACAGCCTGAAGCAACAGGTTCCTCTCTTGAGGTGCAGCAGAATTAAAACTGACACCTGTGTCATCCTGTGTTCAACAGCCCACATCACACCACTTTTCATAAATTCTTACCTAGCTCAAACATTTTCCTGTTGTTACCCCTTTGCACTACACAATTAAAATGGGACACTGTAAAATAATTTGTAATCAGGATATTTAGTACAAGTTCAGAGTATTCTGAAAACAACACTGGTGACTCTTACCTGGAAGATTACCTCTTGAGAGGGTGTCTGTGTCCAAATTATATGTATCTTGAAGTCGCAAGAGGGCTTTTGCCGCACCAGTCTGATCCTCATCATTCGGGAAAAACTGCCGCTGGATAGTCATGTTGGAGATAAAACCTGGGAAAGACAGGAAACACTTGGCCTTCTTTGTGCCAAGAATTCCATAAAAATCTATGCGTGAAAGACCCCTTTTCTCCAAGGAATGCTAACATTTCAGCAAAGGCCACAAATAAGCCAGGAAGAGCTATTAGCCCTGCAGAGCACCAGCAAATGCCTTAATTTCTTTCTAAAGAATACATGTACGAACTATTCTTGTCTTAACAAGCTAAGAAAAAAATTACATACGATGATTACCCCCACATGGGGAACGTGACAGATAATATATTGCTAGTTTCTGCAACCATTTCATACAATCTGCTTTCCAAAAGGCTTTTCATTTAGTTACATGGAATTAACAAATAATTTAAGAGGAAAAAAGGTAAACAAAACTGCTAAGAAAAGCACTGTCAAGATTAGGGCTGGTGAATAAAATGATGAAAAGCAAAACCACTGATGTCTAACTGCAGGCAGCTTTTGAACAGACCTTAGGCAACTAAGCTGCCACTATGAACCTAACCACTTTCCAAGGGCTTGGGCATTAATGAATTTACACAGAAACTTGAGAAACACACCAAGTTAAAAAGGCTTCTCAAGATCCATCCGCACAAAACTCTGCATTGAAGTCAAGGCACCTGGTGAAAAGTTAGCATTTCCCTTTTTTTTGTGAAAAGTAAGCTAAGGAACAATGAAAAACTCAAACTTGGGGGCTTTTTAAAGAAGCACCAGGGTGACATTTACAGAACTGAAAACAAGTAGGTTCTGTAAAGTAAAAAAAAAAATTCTGGTCAGTCATATGTCATCATCTCCCAGGTTATCAAAGTTCCTACTCTTTAGTGAGCACACCCACAGTCACTGCCGTTCCCAGAAGGGCCTTCCAAAGGTAGAGTAGAAACTAACTTTCCTACTCAAAGCTGTTTTCTCCCCAGATCCAGGAGCACAACAAGCTTTACAGTGTCAACAAAGGACAACACCAATATGGTAACTATTAATATCCAGATACCTAATAATCCACTACTAGAAAACTAAGCAGCATCACCAAACCCAAACTGTAGTATGCAACACTCCAGCTTCAAAACCATCCAAAAAATGAGCTGGCTAAATTTGTGATTTTTGCCACACTCTAGTAGTCCTTTTTAGCTATTCAGACCTGATAACTCTATATGGAAAGATATTCCCAAATTTAGGGAAAAAATGCACTCCTGTGCATCCTTTCTTTTACTATACTGTGCTTCCCCCAGTATTTGCCTTTTTTCCTGATATCATCTTAAAACAAAACAGTCCGCTTGTATTTTTAATACATCCCCCCCCATTCAGATGAGGGACTTTAGATGCACTGGTCTGGATTTGTGGCAGGCAGGTGCAGAGCCTTTTCAGTTGGTATATGCAGTCCCTCACAGCAGCCACAGGGAAGCTGAACGTGCTGAATACTTTTGAGAGACTAACCCTGGGTCTTTTTTGAAACACCTGCTTTTTTATCATTTCTTACCACAAACCTAATCCTGATATTAGCTGTTGAGACAGATTCTCACAGGTCAAATCTAATCAACCCAGCTTCTTGACTGTGAAAGGCATTTAGTAGCAAATTATTTTATGTCCTGTTCCCTACAAAAGAGCTTCTACTCTTGCCAAAGAAGAGGCAGCATGTTTACTAAACTAATTTAGACTGGCTCCACAAATGCTCAGTGTCTGCCAACATTCAGGTTTCAAACCATCACACCCTAACAACTCTGGGCACACCAGCAGCAACAGCACTTGACCATACTCAAAAGACAGCCCCACGTGTCTGGCACTCAGAAGCGTTTTGCTCCCTTTTTTCTGTTCAGAGACATCACACTCAAGAGATGAAATTTCCTAAAATACCACTTTGCAAAAATTGGGACATGAAGTACATGAAGCAAGCCCTGATCCTCTGCGAAATTTAACATATCCAAGAAGCAGATTACTCAGTTTCAACATCAGTTTTCCTGAATTTCTGTAAAGCTCAAATTACAGCACACTGACAGCAAAATGGCATGTCTTCTAGGATCACTTTTTATGAAGGCACCTCAAAAGCAGACTTGCAACTCTAATACAAACCATGACATGTGAAAGACAGTCAAGTAAATGCAATTATAATGTGATCCTTGTTCTCACGAAAGGCATGCTTACCATCTGACATGTCCTTCAGAACCAGGCTCTCCAGTTCACCCCACTCTGTGTTGAGCCGCTTCATCAACTTGAATGCATTTACAGGATGTCCCAAAAACCCCTCTGGGTCTTTTGTAGCAGTATCTGTCAGCTGATCCAACTTCTCTGCCCATCTGTAGTGAAAATATACATTCACATTGAAGTCTCTTGTAAAAGTCTGTTGCTGTAAAACTGATTTCAAGCAACTTAACAGTCTTTCCTATGCAACTCAAAAATGAAACTCAAATTGCAAGCTTTTACATTATAAAGCTCTCCTGAAAGGAACAAAAAAATGGTGCTTTTTTTTTGCCTTTGCTTTTTTTTTTTTTTACAACTTTCTTCCTCAGCTGCAGCTTAAATCTCACATTGCTCCTGTGGTCTTTGTTGCAACACTGCTGAAGGAACTCCTTCCTACAAATACCAAACACAGCACGCCAGCAGTTCCATTATGAGTTTTCATGCAGGACTAATCAAAAACAAAGCTTTACCCACATTTCTGATCTTCTATTTTTAAATGCTCTTTTTTCTAAAGTTTACAAAAAAGTAGTTCAATGCCTGTCTCAAATTATTTTATGTTTAGACCACTTTTAAATCTATAAGCCCCTTGCCTCCCAGCACAAAGCCGCCTTCTACACTGTAAGCCTGTATTAAGAAACACACAGTTCTCACGCTCCCAAACAAGAAGCCCAGACCAGCTTTCTGGTGCTACAGCTCCAACTCCACCAGTCTCTCTAACTCTGCCAGGGACACAAGCCACTCACAACTGTTGTTTATCTGTTATTTTAATGGAAATGTCCAGGGAGTCTGCTCCATTCCCAAGTCAGGAAGCTCATCAGCTGTGCTATAAGCACCAGCACTGTGCTACATGTCTGCAAAACAACCAAACTTCCCTTCTCTATGCAAAACACTGAAGATCTAGAACATGAAGACATGTAACAATGCCCTGAAAACAGGATAAATTATTGTTAAAAAGCCACACCCTGCAGAGAATACCAAACACCACCACCAATATAAAGCAAATACAAAACTTGTAGCCTGGAAGGAACTCTGCACACAAGCCAGCACTCAGCCTGTTCCAAAATTTGGTGTGCTTAATTTAAGTTTGTCTGTTTTACCTGAGACAAGTAGGTGGTTACAACTGGAGAAGGTGCCACTGTTTGCACTCACTCTTCCCACACTGCCTTTAGTTGTTTTCCTATGCTCTGATGGCCCCCATCTGGGTTCTTGCCAGCAGCAGCATGAGTGAGCAAAAGGGATCCCTCCAAAACTGAGTGCTCAAAGTGCTTCTGTGGACCAACTCCACCTTCTGGCAAGCCAAAGACGTGAAGAAACCAATTTCAACAAATTGTGCATTCACATTGCACTGTACGTTTTCCACTGCAGGCCTATTAAATTTAACAGGTAGCTGAAAGGTGCTGCAACCATGAGCCACAACCACAAGGCCAGGATTTCTTTCAAGTAGTTTCATAAAAGTCTCACCACAAGCCACCCACAAGGTGTGAACCATCCTCCACATTTCAGTGAATTAGCAACTTTCATGGCACAAGCTACTGATATCCTTCAGCCAAAGCACAGCGCTCAACAAACTCAAATGATGCTGGCCCCTTTTCCAGGTTTCTCTCTCTCTGTGTGACAGTCACTTTAACTATTCTGACCTGACAGCAAGCACCTCTAGTATACTAAAAACAGAGCTGCAATGCTTATCTGATAAGCTGTATGTACACACTTTCGGATGTGCAATCGGCATACTCCCATCTTAATTTGTAGCTGTAAAGAATATACTTATGACATTCCAAACCTCTGAACAATTCCAACTCTGTATTTTAAGTGATAAAAATAAATACAGTCCAACAGAACCATCTTTCTTCCTGGATGGTAGAATGTAATACACGAAGGCTAAAATAAAAGTTCACGCGTCTATCTAGAACTGTTTCAACATTCTCATGACAGATTTATACACATTTTTTGATGCTGGGAAACCACCCTGTTCAGAAATACAAACATTTGTATTTCTAGCTCTGAAAAATCTGACATATTTGTCTCTGGTCCTCACACCTACAGAGCTGAGCTGCACAGTAATGCCAATAGTTAGGTCTCCTGTTATTTTTAATAGTAGTAAAGAAGTTTTATTTTGCTTTATTTTGCTTTTAAATCTAAATATACTACACTCCTGTAGTGGGTTATTACTGTTCACTGGTTAGCCACTCATGAACAATACAGTCACAGCAACACCTTTCCGAGCTTTTACACCTTGTGTATCACTGTAGTTCCTTGCAACGCTCATCCAGAGACTTCTTGGGTTTTAAGTTTCCACTATGCAATTGGTCACTTAATGAACTACACCCCCTTCAAAATTATGTGCAAGCAGGAATCCTAAAGTGAAGGTACCACACAAAGGGGGTTGATTAGATTTCATCATTAGAAAACCCCATAAAAAAAACAATGGCTCAGAGGTAATAACTTAGGACAAAAAACCAGCAAAACCTGCTAGTTTAAGCTTTGCCTCAGAGGAAAAATTCCACCAATTTAATCAGCCTTGGGAAGCACTTTTTACATAAGGGCGGACTCAAATTGTTAACTATTAGCATTATGAAGCAAGCTACTTACTTTTTGATCTGTTCCAGCTTGCTTTCTTCTGCCTTAATGTAATCCTTCAGTGACACCACCAAATCTTTTTCTGTATTAATTAAGTCTGTCATATGACCTAGAAAACAAATTAGCTTGGTTAGACAAGGAGAAACAAAAAAGAAAAAAAAAAAAAGGAACAGAAAATAGAAGAGTTTGTCCTCTCTCCTATTTTCTTTCTTTCCTTCAACACTTCAGTCTCCAAAGTTCTGCATTTGTTTAAATAATCCTGAAAGAGTACTTGAGTAAAGCTGCTTTTTCTGAAGGAGAAAATCTCATGTTGGAACTTAATGGAGTATCACATATTTATTATTAGAATTAATTTAGGATCCATTTGGAAAAGCAAATAGGGTGCCACAGAGTAATATTTCATCCAAGCGTACATAATGTAGAGCAAATAAAGACAAAGGCTACAGAAATAGACAAAGACTTCATGTTTTATATACAACAGTAATCCAGCATTTTATTATTAAGATTATTTGCATGACCTCAATGGGTCCCCTAATAGACTCTGTTATTAATTAATAATTGCTTCATTTCCTACAAGGAGACAGCTGAATTAGTTCATCTCTAAGTGATACAATCCAGATGTTCAGCTGTGTCACAGGCCATCTGAACCCAAGGGAGAGTACAGTGACATACTGGTGTCATTATGTACCTTCAACAGCTGCTTTGCTTGCTTCTACATATGTGCAACAGTCACACCAAAGTTTTGTTTAAAATCCAACACCTATAAGAATATATAATGAATACAAAGCTTAGCCTGGGTTATTAGACTAACTGGACTGACAAAGTCTGTTTCTCTCAGAAGTCAGTAAGGTTGCAAGAATAAGTAAGCGGATTTTGTTCTGTAGCAGAATCAGTTTTGAAAGCAGTAAAGAAACTCTTTCAGCTCTGCAGCATGTGCACCAAAGCATCTCACCTATGGAAGTGAAGAAGTCCGTATGGGCATAAGAAAAAGGCAGCAGAAGTCCAAGGGCTACAGTATACCAAACGTTGTTGAATGCCATCATTCAATAGCTGTCACCTCACCACGTACCTAGAAACGAAACAAAGTATGTCAAAAAAAAAAAAAAAAAAGAAAAGAAAATCCATATTCACCAGACTTGAACCCGCCTTCAAATGAGACAGGTTATTCTCCTGGGGCTGTCACTAGTTCCTAAGGTAGTAGAATCTTGTTAAGCTTGAGCAGCTCTCACAGAAGACTGATGCCCTGCAGACTTTCTTATACTTTTGTCTTGCGTAGCAAGTGAGAAGAAGAATACTTGGAGACAGGGTCTTCAGAAGCACTCTTCATCTTTTTGACACCTAAGACACACTGCAGACAGAGCTGCTTCACAAAGAGCACCAAAAAATCCAAAATCAAACACTGAAAAAAACCAACAGTAATACTGAGTTAAAATACACATTAAGTTCATCCACCCAATGCAAAAAAACATGTTTCCTTCCATCAGTCAGAAAGATGTCAGTGGAACGAATGTAAATGAAAATCCTACACAACCAGCCCATAGAGCAAGTTAGTGGCATGACCCTGTGCTTCAGCTGCCACCATCGTGAGGACAGCCTCCATACCTGACACAAAAGGTTTCTCCATCAGCTGGTTCACAGCCAGTCCCTCAGTAAGTCCAGGGCAGGGTCCCAGGCAGTGCTTTCTCCCACAAACAGCTGACGAGCTCTCAGCCTTCCAAGATCCTGAACCCTTTAACAGCCTGGGAATTCCTCACTACAGCATACTTTGAAAGCAATTATGCTGGCTTGAATTCATAAGATTTACTCCCCCCAAACACAAAAGCTGAAACTCCCATGTATTGCATCTGCTCAGAACAATGAAAACAACTGCGTGTACTAACAGAAGCTGGTTTACAATTCTTCCAACAGCAAGACAACTACAGAAGAAAAGAATAAAAAAAGCAAAAGAAAAAAGTAACATCACAAAGCAAGTCCATCTACAAAGCAGCTTGGCTGGTTTAGGGAAGAAAGCAATATGCTTTTGATCAGGTTGACAATACTGATGGCAAACAACCCAAATCCACGCATGCCATTCACACAAGGAAGGTGTAAACAAACCCAGGAAAACAAAAAAGTCACACCCACAGGAAAATTATCCCACCCACAGGTGGGGATAGGACCAGAGCACACACCCTCGACTCCAGAGGACAGGGTCTCTTCTCATAGTGCACCTGAAAGGTCAGGAAGCAGTTCCCTCCTGCCCTTTTGACTTCCAGCACTACAAAAAGAGCAGTGCTCAGGCACTAGGTTTGGTTTTTTTACCAACTCTGTGTACTGCCTCTTGGACAGGGCAAGCACAATTTCCCTAGCACCAACTGGAACTCATGCAAGCCTAGAAAAGCAGCACAATCTCCATCTCTAAATCATCTGAAATCTGCATGACCACAAACTGAAGGGATGAAACATTCTAACACCTTCAAAGGCAGAAAGTAAGTTTTAAAATGAAAATGTCTGGATTCCTGCTTTCCTCCCCCACCAAGCCAGGTGCCTCAGCCTCCCCATGCCCTACACCAGCCCTGCTGTCCATATCAGCATTCCTCACCACCTCCTCATTCACCTGTCCCTCCCCACAGAGAGACAACAAGCTACATCAGGCTGTTTCAAACATAACTAATGAAACAAACAAAAAAACCACACCAAGAAAAACCCAGAATGCTCATCTTGCCCTGATTCCATTCTGATACAGTTCACTATATGGCCATGTAACATCCACATCAGTAAACGAGGGGAATTTGGAGGCAGGCACTGGCAGCCAAAGACAGCAAAGGAAGACAAAATGGTTGTTTCTGGTAACAGCGCAGGTTTAATCCATTTGGGTAACTCTTGCTCTAAACACAATTAACAAATAGACAACCCTTCAGCCAGCCTGTAACACTTCCCTAGTTTTCAGCATAACCCGGGAATTGTGACAGCATCTATACAAATGTACCTCTCCCTCTGCAACTAATGCCACTCTCATTAAACAACATACCCAATTGAGGAACTGCTGTAAATTAACGAGTCACATCTGGAATCAAGTTCTCTTGTTAGCTAATTTCCTTTCACTCTTTACTTAAGAGTAGCTGTATCCACAAGCTCAAGGACACTGATTTGTACCTGCATTGCTATTAAAAACACTGCTCAATTCATATTTCGGCTGCAGAAAGCCAAGTGCCTCCTGCTCATTTGGCACTCAGGCCAATACATCTGTGAATCAATTACAAAGCACAAACAGTTCTACTACACGATAAATATTTGCCAACACTATTGGTGCTCAGAATTCATTGAGCTATTTGTTTACTGCGCTCAGTGAAACACAAGAAAAGCTTCAGGAAGTTTACTTTTTACTATTAACAACTATGAAACTCTTCTAAAACACAAAGAAAAGAAACCAAAAAGGTGATAAAAAACATGTCTACTCTCCACCTATGGTGAAACTCTTCCACCTCTGGGAACAGTTTTTCCACTTCTCTACCCACCTTCACAGTCTGATGATATACTGGGCTGACCCTGACTACAGGGGCAACCTTACTCCCTCCCCACACCTCCAGGCACACAGCAGAACGAGCAAGTGGCAATGGTCACAAAACACAACAAGGGAAATCGGAAGTAGGTACAAAGCTAAAGTTTCTGACAGTGACAGCAGGTAGGCACTGAGGTTACCCAGAAAAACTCTATTTCCCATTCTTTGCAAAATTTCACAAGGAGACAAGCCCACCTGCAGCCTAACGTACCCTCCAAGCTCACCCAGCTTCAAATAAGAGATTAGGCTAGATGAGATGTCCAGAGGTCACTTATGACTTCAATTTTCTTTCAGAGTTTCCAAATTCTCTGTCATTTGCAAGGACTCAGACTCCTGTAGTAGCGTCAGCCACCCAAGATTACTTCCCTCCCAGACGGAATTTAGAGAGCTGGAAACAGAGCCCAAGGCAGCAGCCAGCCAAGCGTTCACTGCCCTAACAGCAGTTGCTAAGTAGCATAGCTTTCAAAGCCACTGTAGGATCAGATACAGGTTCCCAAATCAAAGAAAACAAAGCTCAGTTAAGATAGATGCTGGAAATCTCTTAGACGCACAGGCTGCCAACTAAGTAGGCTTAATTTCTTCCTGTCAGCAACATGAAGTAAAGCAAAACAAAAATCCTCTCTACATTATTCCTGTCAGTCTGACTCTCCTCCACAGCCACATCCCTCAGGCAAACACAAAGATGATAGCTGAGCATCTCAGAGAGAAGGGAATCCACTACCCACACACAGGAGTGGGTGTCCAGCTGACAGCTTTAACACAGGAGCTTCCCAGCTTTCCCTAAGAATATTTTCTAAGCTTTGAAACACTAAAACATGGCAGAGCAGAAAAAAAATCCCCCACACCAACAAAAACCCCACAAATGGAAAAAAAGAGCCAAGAACAAACATGTAGAAACAAGTAAAGCAAAGCAGCAATTAAATGAACGATACTGCCCAGCACGGCACAAGAGTTCCTCAACAACAGGGATACAAGACCAGTGCTGTTGCAAATTAGGAAACTTAAGAGGCGAGTATTTTTGAGGGCTTAAAAGAGTTTAGCTCTGCTCTACAAGTAGAAACAACCTGCAAGAGTCACTGGAGAGTACACATGCATGTAGCATTCAGGCAAGCAGAAGGAAAAGTGAAGTTAAGACAAAGTAGAGAGCGATCTAACCTCAAAACAATCAAGGTCATGCTAATTGGTGACCAAAGACTAAAGCATTTAACTGATGACACAAGTCTCCTCATTGCCAAATACAGGCTTCCAGGTGCTTACCAGGATCCAGAAAACCAGTCAGAAAATGGAAACAAAGGGTGCACTTCAACATGGAATTACTCTGGAACAACTCTAACGTAATTCCAAAACAACTTCTTTATTTAGGTGGGAAATAAGTGACCTACTCAAAATGAAGTCTGCTGCAAGGCCAGGAGTCAAAACTGTACCACCTAGATTCTCAACTTTTGATTTAAACACGGATCCACTCTCACAATCCTACTGTGTCTCACTGTATGTAAAACAATTACATCAGTTAAACTCAGCTGAGTTTAGGGGTGATGGGAGAAGAGGATTGCACCAGAAAGGGTAGCTGCTCACCTCACTAAACCTCTCCTGTCTGAAGGACAAGTTGTAGTCTCGTGACTCAACATGACTGGAAATAGTACTCAAAAGGAAAGAACTTTGCCAGAGTAAGCACAAAGTACCAATACCATCTAGCTGTCACTGCTCAACAGTCTTCACATGACAGAAACATTACAGTCCAGTTCCCTAAGTTCTCTAGTACATTACATTTAAAGGCTCCCTTAAAATTAAGATCCTAGCAGTAAAAGAAATATTTTCTACAACTGCAGCTAACAAAAGATCATGGTATGTTTTGGGCTTATTTTTCATTACAAAGTTGTAATAAAAGTAATCATATATATAAGTAATATAAAACTCTAGTAAGAAATAAGAATCAATTTTGAAGTCAAGTAGGTGACGTGTTTTAAGTATCATCTATTGCCAACTTGAAGACAACATTCCTGAGTCTTTGCTATAGAACAGGCGTGTCTGTACAGAGATCTGCACTCAAGGAACTGAAACAAGTCTTCTCTTGGTTTCTTCCAAACTATGACTGTATGGACACAGCCCTCTCAGAGCCCACTTGTTTTAATTTTCTAAGCCACGACAAAGAACACTGAGGATGAAGCGAAGTACTTATCATGTGAGACACAACAGGCAGATAGCTGTCCTTCTATTTATCCTTCTGCTCAAGATTTAGCAGAATAGCTATAGAGATATATAGAATGTTTTCAGATATAAAAAGTGACCACAAAGGAAGCAGGACAATCCCAAAGATCAACAGTTGAAAAACAGTAACAGACCAGAGCTCTTTGTGGCTGAAGCTGCAGCCCCACAGGTGGATCTGCAGCAGCAGAAAGCCTGTTCCTCTTGAACAGAACAGCAAGTCTGCCTGAAGTTACTGCAAGAATGCTTCCTGGAAAGAGCACAAGAGACAGCAAAGATGCTGATTCAGCACAAACTATATTTACACTCAGTTAGACACAATTTATCAAGGAAGGTTTTTTTCATTAAGTATATTCTTCCAGATCACTTTAAGAAAAAAAAAAAAGTGTTTCTTTATCTGAATCAACCTCCACTTGGAGGCAGAGTTTCCCTCCCATAAACTTCTATTTATCCTCACTCCTTCCACAGTGTTACTCATTATCTGTCATTTATGTTTTTCAAACCACACTGGGTAACTTCTAATCTATGTGCACGCCTCAGCTAGATTTTAAACCCATTCATTATGCAGCAACGTTTAAATCTCCAGAGGTCAGAGAGCTGCTCTTCATGCAAAGCTCTTAAAGCATACGTTAACCCTGTAGCTAACTGAAGTTTCTGCAGCAGCTCCTGTCTTCACGCGACCACCTCTGCTAGTCCAGCAGATGACCTATCACGTGTAGAAATACACAGTGAATTAGAAGCAGGAACTAATCCATGTCTGATTTGGTTTATGAGATCTCCCAGCCCATGTGAAGAGCACAGGTCAGGAACTGCTTTGGACAACACAGCCACTAGACAGCAGTTCAGGAAATGGTGCTGCTTCTTCATCTCCTAAATCAAATACCAGTTAGAAGAGATGTGTCTAACTATGCCATAACCACCACTTAAACAGCAGAATGAACACATTCCTGTTACTTTGAGCCCCAGGGACGAAGGGGGAGAAGAAAAAAATTAATAAATCAGTACTGGTTCTGTCAGAACATAATTAAGCAGCAGTTCGGAATACTCTAGGTCAAATCAAATGCTTTGCAGTATAGTTCAACATATTCAAATGTATCCAGCAGTGATTCACAAGTAGTAATGGGTGCAGAACAGTAGGAGAACATCTCTTACCCCAAAAGCAGGCCTCTGCTTCCCAGATACTGGGAACTCATTACCTTTACTTTCCACCCCTTCCAGAGCACTGCCTGCATGCTTAGCTGAATAGTCACTGGCATCGTAAGAAAACGCATTTAACATTTATTTGTTGCAACCGATAGCTTCTTTCATTTACCGAAACCTTGAGCACCAAAGCTTTAAGCATCCAAAGAAGGCGAATACTGAGGCTCTCAAGAACTTCTGCAACAATCTTACTACATTCAGCAGGAAAAAAAAAAGCCAAATATGAAACTACTTGTCAATCTTTTTGATACCTTCCCTCTGTAACCCTGAAGTTTCTTTCATCTAAGACCAACCAGCTTTCCAGGCAAACTGGCAAATTTACTTTAAGCATACGTGACGTTTTTATTTTGCCTCCATTCAACAGCACCCTCAAGACACCATGGTGACGTTTTTTGCCTTTTCGTCGAGTTAGATCCTATTAAGATACCCGCTCAAAGGTAGAGCTTACTGCACAGCTGGACGCAAGAGATGCTTTACATCATGCAACTGCCTGACTCCAACCCAAAGCAGTAGAAAGAGAGGAAAATCAAGATAAACTTTATTCCTCACGATGCAACTACTACACACAGCGCCCGCGGTTACCAAAACGGGGAGTGACAACCAGCGCAGCCCCGGACAGTGTAAGGAACTTTTCATCGCCCCAAGCCGTTCAGTGCCCTCGCGCTCCTGAGGGAGCAGAAGCGGGGCCGCCAGCTGCAAGCAGCCCCTTTTGTTCAGCCCCCGGCTGCAGAGATGCCGGCCTCGGGTTGGTGGTGCCCGGGAGGTGCGAGAGGGCCGGCGCGGGACCGGCGGCAGGGAGCCCACCTGTGCCGCCCGGGGCTGAGGAGGGCGGGAAGGCTCGGAGGGTCGGGGCCACGTTTAAGCGCAGGGACCGGGCCGCACGGCCGCAGCTCTCAGGGAGGAGGAGAAGGAGGAGGAGGCGGCGGTAGCAGGAGTGTTTAGTCTACCAGCCGCTGGTAAGACGGACGAGCGGGCGGGCCGCCGGGGCCCAGCCTGCCGGCGCCCTCCCGCCCCCCTCCGGAGGCTCTGCCGGCTCCCGTTACGTAACCGCCGGGAGGGCCGGGACACCGGCCCCTCGCCGGGAAGAGAGAGAGGGTGGAAGAGAGCGGGAGGGCGGGCCGGCCAGCTGCGGAGCGCTGCCACGTATCGCCCCCACCCCCGCACACGTAGCCGCGGTGGCCGCGCGGCGCCAGGACCCCAACTCTCCCGGCGCGGCGCGTCCCCCTGACCCACCCACCCACCCACGAGAAGCGGGGCGGGGGCGGCCGGGCCGAGCCTCACCTGAGCGGAGGTGGCGCGGAAGGGGCGAGGGGAAGGCGGCGGCTGAAGGAGCGCTGAGGGGACCCGCGCCGGTATCGAGCAGCCGCGCGCTGCCCAGTGGCGTAACGCACCGCGCGCGCGGCCGGCCCCGCCGGGGTTTTTAATACGCGCCCAGGCCACGCCCCCCCTCTCCTCCCCGCGCGAGCGGGGAGGCGGGGCGGGGCGGGCGGGCGGCGCGTGCGCTACGTGAGCGCGGTCACAGCGGCGGCGGCGGCCCCCACGCGCAGGCGCCGCTGGCCCGCGCGGCCGCTCCACGTGTCCGCTGGCGCAGGAACCCCCGGAACGCGCGGGGGTCGCTCTGCTTTAAGCACCTTACGGGGACAGAAATGAGACGAAACAGCGAAGCTCCACCGGGACAACAAAACCCGCGAGCTGTACTAAGCCAAAAGCGGCGATTGGGGGAGTAAAAGTTACCAGAAAAGGTCTAAAAATGGTGGGAACCCAAGAGGCATTGCAGGCAGCGGCTGCGTTTTGGCCACAGTGGTGCCTTGTCAGTGACTCACGTTGGATGCACGATTCCATATAATCTGCTCAATTCCTCGTTTCTGGAGCAGGCTGGCAGCCGGGGCTCCTCCCCTCCTCACACTGAGTCTTGTCTCATTTCTCTGTGACTGGTGGTTTAATGTCTATTTATTTTTTTGATTGGAAACCCACCTCGTACGTCTCTGTCTCTAGGTGGTGTCATCTTTGTGGAGATTCCTTCTCCCATGGAACAAGTGATAAGACAAGAGGAAACAGCCTCAAGTTGTACCAGGGGAGCTTTAGGTTGAAGACTAGGAACCCGGCAGGGTTGTCATGGCCTGGCCCAGGATGCCCAGGGCAATGGTAGAGTCCCCAGTCCCTGGAAGGATTTCAAAGCCGTGGAGATGTGATGTTGAGGGGATATGGTTTAGTGGTGACCTGGGAGTGCTGGGTTAATGGTTGGACTTGATGATCATAAAGGTATCTCCCAACCTAAATGATTCTGTTGGTCTATGACCTGCTATATTTCACAGCACTATTTCTGTTCCATCTTCCAAGTCCTAGCCAACACTTCATGAGTCATCTCCAGCAAAGCCCAAGTGAGAATGCTTCCAAATTGATGGTACCTTCATCAAATGCCGTTTCTGAAGCAGCCTCCTCTCCTTTCACGGCATTTATCTAAACTTCTCTAATTACAACAGCGTCCAGGACAGTGGCAGAGCACTGGAGCAGGCTGCCCAGAGAGGTTGTGGAGTCTCCTTCTCTGGAGAGATTCCACGCCTGAATATGATCCTACGCAACCTGCTCTGGCTTACCCTGCTGGAGTAGGGGATCTAGACTGGATGATCTCCAGAGATACTTTCCAACCCCTACCATGCTGTGATTCTGTGACTCTGTGATCTTGCAAGGCAGTATCAAAAGCTGTATCCTGCCTCTTTCTGGCGTATGAGCTCTCAGCTGTCACAAGAATACATTAAGCTGCCTGGATGTGTCTTGCTGTAACAGATCTATGCTGACTGTTGTTTTCTAGGGCTTATTAAATAAACCAGTTAATTGTTCATTGTAGCTTCAGCAACTTAGAATTGGGGACATTCATAAGTATTTTTTCCTTTCTCTTTAGAAAGAGAAAGAGCCACCTCCTTGCTGGCATAGCCAGCCTGCGATATTCCTCCTTTAAGACAGACATTTTTGGCCACCACTAGCTGGAAAGCTCCCACAACAGAGTGCTGGCAAAGACATAACAGGGGTCAAAATCCACTTCTAATACACACGCTTTATAGCAGGGCTTCTTTCAACTGGCTTAAAATCACCTCATTCATAAGTGGTAGCTGGATGTTGCAGCACAAGCCATAACTAAAATTTCTTCTCTATACTTAAACATTTACCTCAGCTTCAACTCCCTCAGCAATGTCTTTTTTGAAGAGCAAGCATCACAACATTGGGTGTTATGCCTTGTTTTGGGGAACAGACTCCCCAGGGAGGTGGTGGAGTCCCCTTCTCTGGATGTGTTTAAGAAAGGCCATGGTCTAGCCCATGTGGTGGTGTTGGGTCATAGGATGGACTTGATGATCTCAGAGGTCTTTTCCCTCCTCAGTAATTTTGACTATGGGAGATTACATTTTCTTCTATGAGAAACAAACAACATGAAGTGGATTTAGTCATTTCTTTGTCCAGATGTGGACACGCAGCTAACTACATCACCAGTACTGTGAGAGCTGCTGTGCCAGAGCAGGAAGAAGGCCAGTTTTTAGTGGAACTACTTGTCAAAAAATAAGACTTCCTTTCCTCTCCTCTCATTTTGGTCATCTTCCAACAGAAATACAACTCCAACAACTAGCAGGAAACGCTGGAATGATATCCAAGCTTCTAGCTAAGGCATCTAGCTAAAGCCCTGTTATTCAAAGAATCTATAAGATCTAGCCAGAGATTTAACAGCAGCTTCTAGAGATTTGGCAAAACCTCACACACTGTAGTATCAGATTGTTTCTAGAGAGATTTTTTGCTTTCTCATCTTTTGCACAATCCAGGTATTTTTAGAAAGGAAGGCAGACGGTGGAGAATGACAACAAGTTTATTAGTATATTTAGTAGCAGGTTCACTTGTATTGGTCAGCATGGGGCTGAAGATGAAGAAATTTATGCTAAAAGGAGCCCAGCATAGAATCATAGAATTGTTTAAGTTGGAAGAGACATTTCAGATCAAGTCCAGCCATTAACCCAGCACTGCCAGGTCACCACTAAACCACGTCCCCCCAGCACCACATCTACACAGTTTTGAAAACCCTCTGGGATGGGGACCCCACCACTGCCCTGGGCAGCCTGGGCCAGGCCTTCACAACCCTTATGGGGAAGACATTTTTCCTGATGTCCAATCTAAACCTCCCCTGGTGCAACTCAAAGCCATTTCCTCCTCTCCTATCACTGGTTCTGTGGGAGCAGAGATGGAGCCCCACCTGGCTCCAACCTCCTTTCAAGGGAGTTGTTGAGGGCAAGAAGGTCTCCCCTGTGCCTCAACAACCCCAGTTCCCTCAACTGCTCCTCAGAAGACTTCTGCTCTAGACTCTTATACATTTACCAAGCAGTCCAATCAAGATTTGTTTCCAATAGTCATGGAATCATCTTGCTTCATGTGTCTGTTTCTGCCCCTTACTGGTGCTTTCAACTGATTAGATAGAGGGTACTTGCTCATTGTCTCTAACATTCCAGATAGATTAAAAGATTGTTTGTAAATTGTTCAGTGCTGGACCTTGTGCTGTCAAGTCACCTGCTGTGAAGTGCTGATGGGGTCAGGCAGCTTCAAGCTGTCCTAGCACAGCAATTTGTTACGTCAGCACCTTGTTAAGAAGCACTTAACTATCTCTAAGAACAAGTGCAGCAGGAGCGCTTCTTGAGAGAGAACCACAGCAGAACAAGTGGCTTTCAGACTTCCTTTAGGATTTGCAGAGCCCTGCATGTTTTCTAGCAGAAACACCGGCTCCTTTGTAGCAAGCACAAGCCAGAAAACAGCCTTCCTTTTCTGGGCAATCCTGTAGAAGACTCTATAGGTCCTAAGCTGAAGGATACTAAAAGGAAGGTGCATCTAAACCAGGAGTGAAGCACAAGAGGCCTCCTAAGAACACAGCTGTAGAGTCTTACACCAAAGCTTTGTTTAGCCTATACTGCCTAGAATACTGTCCCAGCCTCCAAACACTTTTAACTTAAGGATTTTCTCAGCCTGAAGTAGTCTGTCTAGCAACCCTTAACAGAGTTCTCTGTTGAGTATTTTTCCACTCCTGATCTAGAACTGTTTTGCAACCACAACATCATACTTAGCAGTTGTGCCATCCCTTAGCCAGATCATGGAAAACCACCTCCATTAGTTCACTGGGAATGTGGATGCAGCTAGTTAGCTTTGATTAACCAGGTTTCAGCAAACAGTTGGTATCTATCCCTTACACAGGTTGAAACATCAGAGCCTACCCAGTTCCTTGCAGTGGCCATACTTCAAGTCTTTGATCATGCTCTTTGAACCTTTTCCAGTTCTTCAGTATCCTTTTGAAGACAACAGGCTGTGACCTGCATGCAGTGTTTTATGACACAGGTGAGTCACATTTGTATGACACCAAGTCAGCTCACAGCATCCCTTAACTTTTTTTAAAGTATATTAACAACTTTAAAACACCTCACCTGGAGCACTGCGTCCAGCTCTGGAGTCTTCAGCACAAGAAGGACATGGACCTGCTAGAGTAGGACCACAGAGGTGATATGAAAGCTGGAACCCCTCTGCTGTGAAGCCAGGCTGAGAGAGTTGGGCTGTTCAGCCTGGAGAAGAGAAGGCTCCAGGGAGATCTTATTGAAGCCTTTCAGTACTTAAAGGGGCTTGTCAGAAAGATGGGGACAGACTTTTTAGCAAGGGATGATGGTTTTAAGCTAAAAGAGGAGAGATTTAGACTACATATAAGAAAAGACATTTTTTACCTTGAGAGTGGTAAGACACAGGCCCAAGCTGCCTAGAGAGATGGTCAATGCCCCATCCCTGAAACCATTCCAGGTGAGGTTGGCTGGGGCTCTGAGCAACCTGCTGTAGTTGCAGCTGTCCCTGCTTCCTGCAGGGGGGTTGGACTAGATGGCCTTGAAAGGTCTCTTCAAACCCAGATCATTCTATAAACTTGGGTTTACTCTTTATAAGAGATGGAGCCTCCTCTAGTTTCACGCATGTTCATCAAATGGTGCTAGTCTGCTCCCAAAATGAAGTAATTCCCTGCAGTCAAGAAGCCATAATCCTATCAACAGTTAGTTTGTGCAGTGCAGCAAGTCAGAGTTTGAGGATCTTCCCTAACCAAGAGCAGCAGGGAGCGGAAAAGAAAAAATACACCCACTACCCCAACACACTGAAATAAGCAAATCCTATTCAAATGGCACTCAGATGTTCAAGTGTCTCCCCTACACCTGTGCAATGTTAGGAACATAGAATGTAATCAGCAGGATCAAGTAAGACCGTTTCTGTCTTTCAAGGTCCCCACCCTGAGCATGGGAAACTGTTGGAGTCCCTCATACACATAATATATGCTCCAAGTCTAACTTTAGAGGAAAGGCAGATTTGGTTAGTTTTCATCTAAAATTTAATGATAGAGGGAAAGACTACTTATTAACTTTCTCTTTAAAGCAGTGGTTTGTCTTTCCCTGGTCTCTTCCTAAAAAAGAAATATTTTTTTACCAAGAGGTTTCTTGTGGCTTGACCGTAAGTTTTATTGTGAGTTTGCTAGTTTTATGTATTTAACACAATTAACAGTTGTTTTGCAAGGGCCATCTGTTAGCAATCCTAATGCATGTTTCTGCTTATTGCAGGCAACTGGAAAGACATAAACAGAAGGGCAAGAAAAGGCAAGATTACTGGTATAACAGAATACATTTATAATACAATATAATATAATGTATTATTTATATATTTATATAATGTAATAGAATTACATTTTCCAGCCACTACTTTGTCTTGAAAAATCTTTTATCAACTGCTAATATCAATTTAAGCAGTTTACAAACATAGATTTAAAAAAAGAAAAATCTCATCAACACAGGACCAGGCTTTTTTGCAGTCTTGTCCATGTGAGAGTCACAAGTACTTGTTCCACTGCTTGTGTCCTCCTTGCCTGCTCTTCTTGCATCAAGAGAGTCTCAGGGATTCCCTTGTTTGGGTGGCCTGCCACAGCTGAAGTCAGTAACCTACAGAAAGCTGCTGGGGATTTATTTGTATAGCCAGGCCTTCACTTTGCTCGCAGGATTGCATCTTTCAGGGGATAAATATAATAATATACACAGATAAATATAATAATATACACATAGATGCAACTCACACAACTCAACTTTTGAGCCTGGCTCAAAAATACTTACAAAGAAGCAACTTGGTGCTGAAGTGACAACTACTACTTATGCTCCTTATATTAAATAATTAGGTGAATAAATTACAAGAAAGCCTCTTGAAAAAGTATTTTCAAAATCATCTCCCCTGCTTATGTGCTGCAGAAATATCTAATTGGGCAATGTGTCGTCACACGCAGGTGTATGGACCCTCAGAGAAGGCACAAGGCATCTCTCACAGCCTTCATGGCTTCCCACTGGTCAGATCAGACACAGAAGTGACTCTAGTCTCATTTTCTCTGCATATCTTTGCACGGCACAGAGACCAGGTATACAAGATGGTGCTAATTTGTGATTTTTTTTTTTTTTTCAACTGCTTATAGCAACGAGAGGCTACAGCACTGCAGTACCTTCAAAGGAGTCTTTACGCTGCACCATAGACCCCTGGCTTTTAATCCTTTATGTGGATAGAGTGCACTTACCAAATGACTGATTGCTTTGGGCTGAAGATGTCCGAGAGGCTGTCCCAAGATTTGACGTCCAAAGTATCTCCCCCAACTGCTTCCCTCTAAAGCCAGCTCTTCTTGCAAGATCCATTTCTGGAGGCAGTTAGGGTCAATAAATCTGTTAGTTTGTTTTAACAGCAGGGTGGATACTTCCCTTAGAGATTATATTTCAATCCTTTATCTTATTAAGGGAAGATGTGTTTTGTCCATTAATCCAATTAGCCTAGGGGATTAATCAGATTGGCCTTACTCTGTTTCAGGAAGCACACAAATAGCAGTCAAGCATAATTAAACCTAAACTGCTAACGCTGGTAACAGAAGTGTGATTTCCCTGCATATTCTGTTTATTATTTTTAAAAGCTCAAATTATGTGACGTGAATTCTTGATTAAAACATCTCAATTCATGACCAAAAAGCAAAAGGCTGCCCAAAAAGCATTAGCTTTCCTATGTTTACACAATTCTCTTTGTGCTAAATATAGGCAGGTAGGTCCCAGCCCAGAATAATGTTTTCAGTACTTGAGAGGAATCTGTTTGCTCACTTATAAAGGCACGAAAATAATTTGTCATTATTCTGAAATCGGTCTTGGCAAAGCATGCTTTCTAACCAGAGCTATTCACTCATAAATTCAACTGCGGGTTTGGGTGCTCGAACACTAAAGAGCTCTGTCCTTTAAATATATACAGCTCTTGGCATATTTTCCTGTTTGAGGACGTATGGTCCTTAACTTTAAACAATGCTTTTATGTTACTGATAAAAAAAGCGGAGAAGCTTGGAAGGAAAAAAAAAAAAAGGCAGAAAGAGAAAGAAATTAAGAGGAACAAACACCTCTGCTAAGAGCTGGTGAAATGACCCCAGTAGCATTGTTCTCATAATAACTTCTGCTTGGCAAAATACAGCCATTTCTGATGGAATGAAGCAGGTGTGGAAAAAGAAGCAAGCCCAAAACAAAGAGTTTACTCTCGGGCAGCCTGGCTAACTCCAGAAGTTAATCAAAATCGGGAGCGGCCAGTCAGCCGTAGAGCTGTGCCAAGGTCTTGCGAGCAGCCTGAGCAGAACTACATTTCCCAGCGCTCCCAGTGCGGGAAGGGTGCCTCGGTCCCGGTCAGACAGCTGCTGCCCTGTTCGCTGCGGGAGCTGTGCCCCTAACTGAGGTCGAGGTGGGGTCTCCAGCTGGTCCTTGCTGCTGGAGAGAGCGTTCCCTCGGCGCAGAGCGCAGTAAGTGGGGAAACCGTGCGGGGAGCAGCCGGCCTTACCCCCACCCTTGCCAGCCTTGGTGGCATTTACGGACGGAGCGGAGCGTGGGCTGCCCGCCCGAGATCGAGCTCCTGCTGTCTCTCTCCGGAGTTTGAAGTGATCCTAACCGACACCTGGCACTGTGGCTCCGAGGAAGGAAAGGGTTAAACACCTGCACACACTGCGTGTCGTTGTTCCAGGTGCTGTTGCCCCGCAGCCGGTCGCATCCCGCTGCTCGTTCCCGAGCAGAGCAAAGCGCAGAGCCGTTTGTAAGCCCCTCGCTTCAGCGCTGCCTGCGGCGCCGGAGATTTTCACACGCCGGGCTCTGCGAGACGTGGGGGTGGAGAAGTGGCAGGCACGCAACCGTTCCCAGCAAGCCGTTCCAGACGCGGGCTCTGCGGCAGCCGCCGTGCTCGCAGGCGCCTGGCCCAGCCCGTGGGCAGCGCTCCAGTGCTGCGAATGAGGCGCTGAGCCCCGACACTGGTGCGCCCCCCCCCCCGTCCCCGCAGCGGCTTCCGCAGCAGGCCTGGCTTCCCCGGCTCGGCACGGGTCAGCCCGGTGAAGTCCACCCCCGGCTGAGACAGTGGGAAACGGGGATCTGGGGCGGAGATGTCAGAAGCCACACGGCAAAGCCTCCTTGTACAAACAGGAGCTTCTGCTCCGGCACCGCTCAGGCTTGGGAGCCATCCCTGACCTTTACAGAAAGGAAGGACTCTCAAGACTCTTCTTTGGCACCGCTTACGTGTTTGTAATTTGAAGCAAACAACTTCCTCCTTAAAGGGCTGCAAGCTCTACGCTTGAGAAGTGAACTATTCCAGATAATTGTGAAGGATTGTGAGTCATAGTTCGTTTTTGTTTCAGACGGGTGCTAGAGATGGTAGCATTTCTGGCTCCTCTTGACAGCCTGAAGCTGAGTTCCTACTGCAGTCTGTGACAGCCTGAGCTGAAAGTGTGTGGTAGGAGCCTTTGGCACAAAACCCGTTCATAGCTGGAGATGAGCCAGTTCAGCTGCAACTGCTGTCTCTCATCTAACTCGGGGAATTCTCTTCTGCAGCTGATAGTGTGTCTGTCGTTCTCTGGCATCAGTGCCTTTCCTACAGATGCACTGTGTGCTGCAGTAGGATTTTCAACTGGATCGAGGCCGTTACAACCACGTAGGACACAAACGAGAGAGCAGCCACCTTCACTGTTCTTTAACCCAGAGATCCAGGAGTTTAGCACAGGAGCATTTCGTTTAGTCTTACAGCAACTTCTGCAAGACTTGTGCACATTTGCAGATGGAAACAAACGGAGGTATCTTTAAATAGCCTTAAAAATTGCATGAAACTGGGTTTGATGCGTGACTAGAGGCTAAGACCAAAGTACTAATTTTAGAAAGCAGATACCAGCATTCTGCAGATGGGGGAGGTTGCTGGTAGCAGTGAGTTATTGCACTTTTTAAATCAAGCTTCACTTTGTAAAGCTACTGCATTATATCCTATGCTTTTCTTTTTAGGCAGAGACAGTTACCTGCAGGTGTTGGCTATGGCTGCGATTTATCAAGCAGTGTATAGAAGAACTTCCTCTCTTGTCTGCAGGTTACACTCTACCTATGTTAGAAAAATGAGGTAAGTTCTGATCTGATTCTTGTGTACACAGTGAGAAAACCGGAGTTTGGCACTCTTGAGTCCACTGTCAACAAGCAGATCTAACCCAGGGGTTAATCTTTTAACAGTTCATCAATCATATAGTAATGCTGTGTGAGTTCTGTAAATGATAACAGTCAAAATCTCTCCACTCCCTTCGCTGCTGATAAGACCTGGTTCTCTCAGGCTGAAGCTCTGTTAATGAATGCCTATGCTTGCTGTCCTAGATAAAAATCTCTTAAAGTACAAGGCAGACTTTCAGCTATGCTACTCAACTCGGTTTAAATACTACCTCAAATGATCTGAAAGAAGCACATCCTGACACCCTTTTTCCAGTGGTTGTTTTTTCTGAGGTCCCAGCCATCTGGGCCCTAAGACTTCAGCTTGGTCTGTACCACTTATGTCAGCGTGACAGGTAAAATGTGCCCTGTAGTCATACACGTAGCCTGATGGGAAGTGTATTCAACATCTGAAGTGCTCAGTAGCCTTCCCAACCAGAACTTGGAGCCATCCAGATTGGGGGGATGAAAGGGAAGATCTAGGTTTCCTGCACACAAATGATCACATCTATAAAGCAGACATCTTGGACTAAGAGACTGGTTAATGATCTTCTAATGATGCCCAGTACTTCAGGCTACCTCTGTGGAAGCAAGAATTGCAGTATTTTCTGCCACATGGTACAGCAAAGAGTAGACTCAGCTGTCAAAAACTCTAGAAGCATTTGGAATACATAAAATCTGTACTGTCCATTCAGTCTCCCTGCTCCATGCAAAATAAGCATAACACAGGTAATCTCAATATGATCTTGAACTCATATTCCCAATTTTTTTCTTACTACAGATACTTAAATGAGCTAAAGGAAGATGACAGCCTTTGTAGACAAGCCCAGACCTCGGGAACCTTCTACCTCTTTCACAATCTCTCCCCTTTCCTACAGAAAGTTGGGAATAAATATTTGGTACCAGAACTCAGTGCAGGAGGTAAGCAGGTGGCTGGAATGATCTATCTCCTAGGTCACACAGATGAAATGATCCAGCATCCTTTACAATAAACAGCCCCTTCCATGGGGTTTGAAAAATCTAGCAAGCTGTGCAGGAACATCTTGCTATACGCAGCATGCTATTTGTAACAACTAAAGACTAGAGTTAAAACTTTGGCATGCAGACACAGAATCCCAGCATGTTAGGTATTGGAAGGGATTGCTGGAGATGACCTTGTCCAACCACCCTACTCCAGCAGAGTCACCCACAGCAGGGTGCCCAGGATCACATCCAGGCAGCTTTGGAATCTCTCCAGAGAAGGAGACACCACAACCTCTCTGGGCAGCCTGGGCCAGTCTCTGCCACCCTCCTGTGTTCCAGTTTGTGCCCATTGCCTCTTGTCCTGTTGCAGGGCACCACTGAAAAGAGTCTGGCCCCATCCTCTTGAAACTTGCCTTTTAGATATTTATAAGTAAACTCATGCTTTCCACACACTTAGAGTGTCAGCATATGCCTGATCTGTTTTGAGACGATCAGTTCTAAACGTTTGGGACCATGCCTTTTGAAGAGAAAGGGCTGGTAGAAAACCAAGCAAAGTCTAACTGCTACACCAAGATTATTTGGTGTAATGCAGGGGAAGCTTTCTCTGAGATAAAGATAATGGCTTGTGTAGTACAGAAACAGAATGAACAGCTGCTCCCCAAGCATGAAAACATCTGCATCTTCAGCTTTACACAGTCAACACCTAGAAGGAAAGACAGACTTCTGGTCTCCATCTGGGTGGAACCACTTGTCCGGTCCCTTCTCTCACATGAGGCCTCTGCTTTGAGCCAAGATTGTGTGTGCCTTGAAGACTCAGAGAGAGCATCATGGTTGCATGAATTTGATTTCATCACAGCTTTTTCTTCCCCTTTCCCCTGCTGTTTAGAGATGAAAAGGATCCTGGAGAAATTGAAAGAGACTGAACAGTGGATAGAGAAGTCGGTGCTGATCAGTTGTTCAGACGAGCACGTACCACACTTTGCCCTGGATTTAGGTTGGGATGACTCCTCTTCCATCTGTGTCAGCATCACAGTCGATGCACTGAGATGAAGATGCTGCCTAGGCAGCATCCCCGATCCTTGCCGGGGGAATGTTTGCTGCCGAAGAGACTCAAATGAGTCTCTGCAGGAGCTGCTGTGAGTGTGGTGGGTCAGAGCCACAGCACTGCATGGCTGTGCCCGTGTTAGTAAAGGTGGGCTGGTGGCAGGTCACATTTGGGAATGTTACCACTGATGTGATGTCACTTCCCACAGGAATTTCCAGAAATTGTATACTGGAAGAATGAAGGGCATAAAGTTGGGATAATACCTGCAATTTATGAGAGCAAAGATTTTGTTGGTTTTTTTTTTAAACAGGAGCTTTGGAGAAATCAGTCATCGAGTCTGAACTCAAAGGGTCATTTACTGACTTACGAAAGGCTCTCTTCATAGTGGATGGGAAGGATTCTCCTTTGCTGGCTTCGGTATTCTACAGGATGTTTTTACTTGAAGAAGTTGTGATTTTTAACATCAACCCCTCTCCTTCTCTCCTGCATTGTTTTATGATTTAACACATATTGTGGAAGTATTAACTATACACTTCCAGTGACCTAGGTACAAACACACTGTAAATTACAACAGTTTTCCCAAATTTGAGATCCCAAAAAGCAAGCTGCAATGGAAAGAGAAACAAACAGACAAGTGGATTCAAAAGGACCTCAGTAATTATCTGTTTAGTATCAACCTGCTCTATGTCCCATGTGAAACATACTGATATCATCAGCAGTCACAGCAATCCCAGTTTGTCCCCAGCTTAATGACTATCAGGCACTGGGGTTTTTTTGTCATCTTGGCAAACTGAATTTTATGAACAAACTTACAGAGCTTCTCTCAGAGATACTCTTTTAGAACTATTCATTTAGAAGCTGTTGCTTTGCAGATGCCATATGTTTGGAAGCCCTAAGACCTCTGTGTGAAAATCATCTGCCCTGACCCATAAGTAGAAATATTTCATGTTTCTTTTCCTGCTTTGTAATGTTTGTAGTGGTTGGGCAGTTTTTCAGGAAGATATTCAGGGTTGGAGACTCAGTTAAGTTCCCATTACTACTACCACTATATCCCAGCAGAGAACAACTTTTCTCCACCTCCCCAGAATATGCTCAGATTTGGATGGTAAAGCAAGAAGCATGAAATATCAATTGCAGATTCTGCTCAAATTCAGATGTTAAAAGCAAGAAGCATGAAACATCAATTGCAGAATCTGCTCAAATTTGGATGTTAAAGCAAAAAACAAGAAACATCAATTGCAGAATCTGCTATATTTCAAAGCAGTGCCCATACTTGCTTTACTTTTCTGAGGCTTCCAAACACAATCGTTATCCCCATGCCTGCATGCTGAGAAGACAGCAAAGTATCATTCAGGGAGACTGTTCTGAATGATTTATTTGTCCCAGCTGTAAATAAGATTGGTGTTTCTCTCTTGCTGTTGACAGGCCCAATCCCTTCTCCGGTGGCATGATTTCCACCAGTTCTGTAGCAAAACTGGGCAGCCCACTCAGAAAAATGTAGCTGGCAGCAAACGTGTCTGCCAAGCCAGTGGAATAACTTATTATCCTCAGGTGAGCACCTGAAAAGCAAAGATAAGCAACACAGGGGCTCTGTGGCCCCAAGCCAATGCTGCTGGGGATCCTGTAAAAGGCAGCAGGAGAGCTCTGCTTGGAGCCAGCTACTGCAGTGTTCATCCAGCGATCCCCAGCGAGCTAGGAAAAGCAACAAGTTGCACTTACTTGTTTGGTCTGAACTCCTCACTTTGCTTTTTTGATGCATTTAGATGTCTCCAGTGGTTATCACCCTGGTGTCTGATGGGAGCCGGTGCCTTCTCGCACGCCAGCCCTCGTTTCCCCGGGGGATGTACACCGCGCTGTCAGGCTTCTGTGACATGGGTAAGGTCATCTCTGATCCATCATGGTGGCCTCCTACATGCAGGGTGTGGGGGCAGAATGATGGGACCTCAAGCAAATGCCTGTTCATAGAGAAGGATGGAGGTTGATAGGTATTATCAGGAAAAAACATACTGGATCGAAATAGATCCTGTGCTGCCATTCAGGCAGAATTCAAAATAGCTGCAGGTATCTGAAGAGAATGAGAATTACATGCATCTATCAGTTGCTTTAGTCCCTGAAGGTAAACACAAGTGTGAGATTTCCCAGGTAAAACCCTGGATCCTTTTTCAGGCTGTTTTGTGCAGCCTGTCTCAGAAGAAAAACTACAGACTTCTTATTGCAGGAGGGAAAATGGCTTGAAAAGGGAAAGGATGAAGAGGGGCAGCATTGTTTTGTCTACCAACTGTATAGAGACAAAGCCAAAAATGTCTTTGATGCCTCTGTTTAAGGGAGGTAAGCATTGCTGATGGGTTTAATGGAGCATACTGCTGACAAATGTTTCTAGGTCAGCACAGTCAGAGCTCATGCATGTGCATGACTGGTCAGGGCTGGAACACCTCAGAAATGAGCATGCCTGTATTTTCTTTGCCACGATTTGCTGCCCCAAGGCCAGGTCATCCTTACCTAACTTTGGTTGCTTCTAGGTGAAAATGTGGAGGAGACAGTCCGGAGAGAGGTGGCAGAAGAGGTGGGCCTGGAGGTGGAGTCGCTCCAGTACTCAGCTTCTCAGCACTGGCCCTTTCCCAGCAGCTCCTTAATGATAGCTTGTCATGCCTTGGTGAGAGCACAGCAGGCTGAGGTGAGCAGACTGAGGTTCCCCTGAGGCATTTCACTGTCCATCTTACATAGCCAAATCTCTTTCAGTCCACAGACTAATTCGGAGTGCACAGATCCTCTCTAAACGCAGTTTTCCATCAGCTTTCTCTACAGGTGAAGAACAAACATCCAAAATAATGGTTGTCTTTTGTTGCAATGTGCCAGATTTTGCACAGATCACTGTACATATACAAGCCCAGAGCCCAACACCCTATATTTTCCTCCTATGAATTTTGCAGAGTAGGTACTCTTGACTATTAATGTCATACTTGCCATAGAACATGCAGATTCTGACATGGTAATTACTGTGCTCAGCCACTGGTACTTTGCAGGCTAGTGCCACTATGAAATAGTGCAACCTGATTTGTGGCTTCCTTAAGGAATCAAGACCATAAAGCACTGGTGGATAGTAATGTCCTTTCCTGTACTGGCATCAGCACTTAATTCAGACATGGATACATCACTTGGGGCATTCTAGCATAGGATCTTTGTGGGTGCAAGAGCAAGCCAGGTACTACTGCCCACATTTCAATTCGATTTAAGGAACTGGTACTCTCTGAATTCTTTCCAGATCAGCATGAATGGCCAGGAACTAGAGGAAGCCCGTTGGTTTGGCCTGGAGGAAATCGTGGAGGGTCTCAAGAGAGAGCCCACATCTTCAAAACAAGATGATGGTCGTCTTTTACCCTGGTTCCCTCCTAAACAGGCCATTGCTCACCAGCTGATTCATGAGTGGGTAAAGCAGCAGACTTCCCAACCAGCTTAGGCATGACTTCATCAAGTCTGCAATTCCACCAGGACTACAAAAGCTCGATACAAAAGCTTCCAAAGTTACTGAAAGCAAAGTCTGTGTTACAGGAAGGACAGCACCAGGCTGATGGCAGAGTTACACTCAGATACGCACACCTACAAAGCAATTTCTAAACTGATCATCCTCTAGACACTTCTGTGTACAGTGGATTGCCTTTGAGATCCCATGACTTGCAGTGAATGTACAATAAAATTCTTAATCCCAAACATCAAACTTCTCATGACCAGCTGCTGCTGTTGCCCAGCAAGCCACAGAATGGTGAGTCCCTGGCACCCATGTCCCATTTCCCTCAATTTTATCCATCTTGGATGGACATTAAATGCACAATTTTTCCAGAAAAAAATAAAAGGACAGTAGTGCCTTTCAGTGTTCACATTTATATGGGTCTGTAAGAATTATAAAAAACAAACAAAATATGGAAAAAAAAGCCACTGTCTGTATGCTTTCCCCTTCTTCTGCTTCCCTTCCCAGTCAGTCTTCCAGTTTTTCCTAATTTTTTTTTTTGCAAACGTTAAACGGGCTCCTTCTTTGCTGATATATCTGGGCAACTAAAAATATCTCTGGAGGCACCATTTTCCTTATCAGTAAGATAAGTGTTAGTTCCATCCCAAGGAAGAGAGAACAGAGCTATCTGGTGGCAGAGAGCGGAAGAGCAAAACCTACATATCGGGATATTAGAAGAACACAGACAACGCAAAGTGAGAAGAAGTGCTGCATTTGACTGAGAAAATTGTAAAAGGTGCAGTGCCTCTTACCCTGTGCCAAAAGTCTGTGGCTTGCCTGGGAGAGCTGATCTCGTTTTACTGATGGAATGCTATTCCTTCTCTGGACAACAGTCTGGGCATGGGAAGCTCAGTAAAAGAGACGGATGGAAGGAGGATTGATCTGCTGCTGATTCAGACTGACAGTCCTTTCTGCCTACTCGGTTAGAGTTCAAAAGCCAAGATAGCAAAGCCATCAGGATGGGGACCTGGATGGGGAACTGAAACATATCACTGACTGCCACCATTAGGATTTGTTGTAGGTGAAAGACCTTCTGAGCAGTGGTACAAATTGGGAGTCATGAGATCTGAGCAGCAAGTCCAAAAGGCAGCCTTCTCACAGCATTGAGACATGCTTTATTTCCTCAAAGTTAATTTTCCTTGAGGAGGTTGGGAGGGGATTATTTCAGGCCACGGTGACATGGTCAAACAACTCTCCTACCATTGCTAACTTGCAAGTCAATAAAAGCCATGTGTCAGAGCATGTCTTTCATGTTCATGAAGTTGATCTGTCAGTCAGCTTGGTAAGATTGTACTCCGGTACAGCCACGGGCATTGCCTTCTCCTCTCCAGCCCAGCCAGACACCTCACAAGAGCCCAGACACCACTGAACTTAACCAGCAAAAAGTAGCACCTGTGAATGAAAGGAGGAAGGGCTGTGTGATTTCTGCAGTCATCTGAGCTGGGAGTGGTTTGCTTTTGTGTTCACACTGTGTGTATTTTCAGCGTACATCTTTGCCAAACAAGCTGCAGTGTATCCAGATTCACCAGCAGAGAAAATTCACCTGTGTTCAGAAACACTCGGTTAAAAGGGGGTGGGAGACTGAAAGCAGGTGAGAGGCCCAAAGGGTGTGGGAAGATTAAGGCTGTGGGACATGCAGAGGGATTTAGAGGACCAAAGGTAGTAGGAGGTGGAAGACCAAAAGTGGGTGGGAGAATGAAGGGTGGCTGAGGGGTCCAAAGATAGCGGGAAGCTGAAGAGGGTGGAAGGTCCCCAGGCAGAGGGAAGCACTAATGGGGTGGGAGGCTGAAAAGGGCTGTGAAGCCAAAAGGGGGTAGGAGAGTGCCCTGCCTTGCAGTGCTACATCAGTTTGGTAAGAGATGACACCCCTTGGCTTCCAGCCAGTCCTCAGAGATTAGAGGGGCTGGGGACTGCTGGACTAATCTCTTAATAGTTGTGCCCATGTCAGCATGACTGCAGGTCTGACAACAGATGCACCAGTGGCGTCTGTGCTGTAGGGCTGGTTCCAGGCACAAGACGCTGCCAGATGCGCCAACAGCACGTGGTTTAAAGAGGTTTATTTCACTTGCAACATGTACAGACTCTTTAATGTTGCACTGAGCTGCAGAATCGCTCTGTAGCTCTCAAAAACTATTGTCATCTCACGGGGAAATCACACCCAGCATTGCAGAGGCCGCAGATCTTACCAAAAGGCATCCCTTCTGGGGAGGGCAGGCACAACAAAGCTGTCCATCTGTCCCTACAACTTGGGGTCACATTCTCATCCCGCAAATTAAGTCCAAAATAGGGATAATATTGATGCCTCATTCCCTATAACTGAACAAAGTGTGGGGGTGGGACTTCCTTGGTAAGCTATACAAGAAGCAGATAACTGCTGTGATAAGTGTGGGAATGGGATAAGCAGCCTTCACTGCATTCCCCACTCCTCGGTGCCATGAGACCACAGGATGCTGGATCTTCACCCAGCCTCCATGTCCATCCCGGACACCAGATATTTATCAACAGTGTTGAGCTTGGCCATTTTCAATTCCTTTGTGCTTCCAAGAAACAGATATGGGCAAAAGAGCCAGGGAAGAAGATAGGTGTGAGTCCAACACCTTGTCCTGCCTTGCCTTGCCTGGCCTGGCCCGGCCCTGCCTTTGTGTGAGGCCAAAACAGCGTGTGAGGCAAGAGGCATGTGGATGATCAAACAGAACCTCCTGTTCTGTTTTGGCCTCTCCCTCTCTTTGGAGTGCCACATACTCTCCAGGCTCCCACTCCTGCTGGCATCCCACACTCTTTTGGGCTCCGCTTATTTCTCTGGGGCTGTCTGGAAGGCAGCAGGGCCCCTGGGGGGTGGCAGGAAAGCATGGTGGAAGCCCCAAGGTTTGATGCAAGGATCAAAGGACCTGCCAAGCTCATGGCAAGCCCCATGGAAGCCTCAGCAGGGCTGGGATGTTTCCTGGGAGAGCAGTTACTGAACATTTCCTATTTTGGAGCATCTCATCTAGGAAGCCTCGTGGTCTTTATCAGGCATTCCTGAGCTGTGCCCGGGACTCACCAGCCTTCCAGTGGGCTGAGACCTACTGCAGCCTTTCCTGAAGCACACTATGGGCCCTGCTTCCTTCCAGTGTGCCCAGGGGCATCAGCTGGTCTTTCCCAAAGCCCACTGGGGGCTCTGCTCACCTCCAGTGGGCTGCAGATCCTTGGCCAGGCTTTTCAACACCCACCAGGTTCTTGCTGCCTTCTGCTTATCAAGTTATGGTATTTCACATCAACATGCAGGCTGTGAGTGATCTCTAACTACAAGAGAGCAAGTACAGACTTATGCCTCCTACGTTGCTGACACAGACCTGCCTCAGTAGGGTGTCCCTTTGGGGTGATGTGGGCACCACAGCAGAAGGCAGGCTGGTCACAGGAGGTGTGATCATTCCTGCTGCTCTATGCCGGTGGGCCAGGTGCTGTCCAGGCTGAAGCTGTGAGATACCCGCAGACTTCAGGGCAACTCCAAACAGTTGCACTCTGTCTAATACTCTGACTAGCCCAGGCTTTTTCAGTCTTCATCAGTTGCTGCCTGCTTTCTACAAGAAGAAAGTTAGAGGAAAAACAAAGCTAGGTTGTCCTTTGTTTGCTTCCGTGACTCACCTTTTAAAACAGAGTTTTAAACATCTGCATGTTTCTTTTAATTATCAGCAAGGAAAAGTCTTTTCAATCTGCTCAACTGGTTTTATTGGCAGATCAAGAACAACTACAAGGCAATATTCTCACCACATCTTTTGAAGGCCTTCAATTTTATGCTGTTTTATGAAGTCCTTAATCCATAGCCTTTTGACGTAGGTATGAAACAACAAAGGTGGCCTCTGTTCCTCATGCTGAGAAAGCAGGAATGGTTATAGGCAGTTACAGACAATATACAGCTATCAACAGGACAGAAAACAACCCAAGAAACCACAACCCAGATGGTTACAAATATCACCAGTCATCAGGATACATGGGTAGCTATAAAATAATAACATTCATCCAATTCATTTGAAATGTCTTTTTTTGGAGAGCAATGCAGGCTGTCTCAGAGCAGCATTCCACCTCCCTACTAAAAGCAGCAGGGTATATAAGTCATGTTTATCCCAAAAAAGTGCCAGCAGAGAATTAAATTAATCAAATCACATGACACAACTTGTCCATCTCTGAGGGAGCTGAGAAAAATCTTGCCTGGAAATGGCGTGGATTGATAATTCATTCACCACATGCTCTCCCATCACTGTGGTCTGCTCTGCTGCTACATGGAAAGGTCCCATTTTCCTACCCAGAGGGGTGCTCATCCACTGTGAATGGCAGACAGTCTGCCTTCAACACTACAAGTCAAAGAGAAAACTCTTATATCAAGAAATTACTTCACCTTAAAATATGCTCCAAGACATGGTGGACACATACTGAATCTGATGTTCAGTCTGAGAAGACATGAACACTTAATGGAATGCCCTGATTATGTGACTGTTGAAGTCGTTTTACAAGTAACCATGAGCAGCTGCAAGGGATGGAGTGTGGCATCAACCACCTCTCTGGGCAACTTGGTCCTGGGTCTCACCACCTTCAAAGTAAAAAATGTCTTCCTTATATGTAGTCTAAACCTCCCCTCTTTTAGTTTAAAACCATCACCCCTTGTCCTGTCACAACAGACCCTGGTAAAAACTCTGTCCCTGTCTTTCTGACAGGCCCCTTTAAGCACTGAAAGGCAGCAATAAGATCTCCCTGGAGCCTTCTCTTCTCCAGGCTGAACAAGCCCAACTCTCAGCCTGGCCTCACAGCAGAGGGGTTCCAGGCCTCAAACTTGCCAACAGATGGCAAGCAGCTGTGTAAGGGAAAAGAGATTTCCAGAAGTCATTCATGCAACAATGCATACACCTGGAATGACTGAGTACCACTAAAACACTTCTGTTAAAGAGGCCAGGTTGCCAAGCTGGAAATGGTGTGACTTGCATTATCTTGAAGACCCACCAGTAGTATTTCATAGCCCCTCAGGTGCACTCAGTGATGTCTGGAGTCATCATTACATGGAGAAACTGAAGTTGGCATCAGCTGTCACAAGCAGGAAGAGGATCACAGGAGCAGAAACACAGAGTCCTCCTTCGAGCTCCTTCACAGGGAGGGCAGTACTGGCACAGGAACAGAAAATGCCAACACAACATCCTTCTCCACTGGTCCCTGTGCTCAACTGTACATAGCATCTTTTCATATAGCATTCTCCACAGAACTTCACATATAGAGACAACACAGCTACAGAGAGGAAAAGAAGATGTTACGAAGCAAGACAAGGAAGAGATTTTTCAGCCAGATTTGAAATCATTGTCAAAAAAGAGTGATGCACAGTAAGGTCGTTCCAGTGGCAAGAAATGCAAAGAAGGCCCTATTTCCATGAGTGGAAATATTGCAAAGGGACCCAGAAGATTTACTAGTATATTAACAGAAGCAGAAATTCTCGTTTTCTGCCCCCTACCTGCAACAGTGGTCAAATCACCTACCTATTTCTTTCCAAATAAACAGAGCTTTACCTTCACATTAGCTTTGCTCTTCTCTTCCCAACCTTGTATGCTTGAAAAATTGTGACTATCCATCTGGGATCATCAAGCTGCTTAAGTATAGGTTCTGTTCCAATCCACACTTCACACAGGAGTAGTACACTGTGTGATATTCTTCTGCCTCCGTTGCTTAGTTCAGTTCTTAGCTACAGTTTCACACCAGAAACCTGTTAAGTTGTTCATGACACCCTTTTCCAGAACAATGCACCCCACAAGACAGTTTCCTAACCTGGAAGTACAGCCAGCACGCGTTCCTACACCTGCCTGTTGTTTCAATCCTATTTCCACGGGAGAAGTTGTAACACTATGTTACTGTAAGAATTCAAACACAGGACAAACTGAATCACAACCACATTTTCTTGAGTCAACCACTTTTTTCAATAGCTCTGTATTCTGCTGTTTAAGCTGAGAACCCCAACTGCCCTCCATGGTGATATTTTCTTAGGGGAATACACAAAGCTGAAAAAAGAAACAAATTTCCATCTTAGACCAGCCAGAACAGATGCTCTTCTGTTCCGTTCCAAAGATGTAAATCACAAGAGGGAGGGCAGCTGTTGCTGCAGAATCCCAAGGGATCCCAAGGCGGTACAAAGGGCCTGCCTTGACTCCTGCTGCTATTAAAAACAAAATCCTGTTTCTCACAGGAGTTAAGGTAAGCGGCTGCAGCAGGAGCTGTGCAAACATTGATTAAAAAATGCTTTTTCACCACTGCAACTAACACAAGCCCTGGAGACAACTGTCACTCCTACACTGCAGCATTAGGAAGGAAAGGCAGGAGGCAAGTGTCGTGCAGGGAGGTGACCTTTCATAAAATCAGAGAATTGTTTTAGTTGGAAGAGACCTTCAAGTCCAACTGTTAACCCAGCACTTCCAGGTCACCACTAAACCATGTCCTTCTGCATCACATTTACATGGCTTTGAAACCCCTCCAGGGATGGGGACCCCACCACTGCCCTGGGCAGCCTGGGCCAGGCCTTGAACAACCCTTCTGGGGAAGACATTTTTCCTCATGTCCAACCTCAACATCCCCTGGTGCAACTTGAGGCCATTTCTCCTTGTCCTGTTGCTCGTTCCTTGGGAGAAGAGGCCGACCACCACCTGGCTCCAGCCTCCTTTCAGGGAACTGTTGAGAGCAAGAAGGTCTCCCCTGAGCCTCCTTTTCTCCAGGCTGAACAACCCCAGATCCCTCAGCCGCTCCTTGTATGACAACAGGGGAGACTGACATCCACCTACACAACAAGGATGCTGAAAACTGTGTGCAGGAGATCGATGTAAGCACGGGGACTTGAAATAGGAGGTAATATCACTGACAGCAAACCGCATTCAAGACAGCTAGCTGCAGTTAAATACCATTCCTTCAGAGCAAGACCTCCTCCCCACTGACCATACAGGAATTAAACTCATCCTGGAGTCCCCAAAATAAACCCCCAAAACTTAACCAATGAGCTTCTCTTCCACCATTTAAGATACTTGGTTAATTGTTAAGTGGAATTAAAAATAAGGAAAAGACTCATAGAAACCAATTCATACCTGTCAGGGTTGCATTCTTACTGTCTGTAAATCAAGAATTTCTATGTATTTTATTTCAACTTTAAAACTAAATTAGTATCTACAATAGATTTTTCATGTGTAAGCAACATGCTGAACACCTTCTGGCTACATTTTCCCTGAAAAACATAAGAAAACTGTTCAGGCTGGGTTCATACACAGCTACTGCTGGCACGATACCAACATGTAGCAACAATGGAATTCCAAAACCGCCCAATTATGAAAATGCTTTAACTCCAAGAACTTCCAATACTGCACTGAGGAAGTTATGGATACCTTCAAAGAAAAAACACAGCCATCTCCAGTAACCAAGTTACATTTCTGCTTTTAAATAAATTCAAAAAAGCCATTATTTACATGTTCGTATTTACATATTCAATCCAATATTCAAGCTTCAAATCCTCTTTAATAAAGAACAGATTCTTACAGTAATTAGCAGAAGTTCTTACACTGAAGCATTGTACTTTTGAAAATGTGATTAAGCATCTGCTTCCCAAATACCCAAGAGAACACTGTTCCTGTAGTACAGTATTCCCCTGTCTCCCCTTGAAAGCAGGAGCATTTTCAGAACATGAACTACTTTCCAAATACCAAAACCACCGAGTAATTGGTAAAAGGGCATTTTAGAAATATGGCAAATTGGATCATTGATTTGAAAAACTGTAGACAGGTTTTGTGATAAAAGTTTCATTTGACTCACATCATTCTTCAGTTTTCTGAAAATTTTAGCACCAGAAAAATACAATTTCTATCCAAGATAGTATCCGAACAGGCATCTTTTCTTTGCATCTTTAAAGTCACACATAACTAATGCAGAAAATGCTTTAAATTTGGGGTACACAGGGCAAAACAGGGAAATGAAACAAGTCTTGGAACCACTGTGCAATTAAAGCTTAGGTAAGTTGGGAGTTTTGTTGGTATTTTGTTTTTTGTTTGCTTGTTTTAATATACCTTGATGCAACCACAGCATATTTTGCTTGCACATGGGATTTTTTTTTATTAATAATTAGCACATGATGTTAAGTTAACTCAGCATGACCACTTTCAGCGCATTTCCTCTTTCCTATTAAAACTCTTAAAACTATTACACTACAAACTACAATCCAAGGCATACTTACCCCTTTCTTTTTGGGTGGTGAAACTTTTACCAGCATTGGTATGTGACAGTTCATGGTCCATCTCATTCATGTATGACTTGAGACTGCCTATAAGCTCATTAGGTGATACTTTCTGTTCTTGCTTTTGAGTTTCAGCATCTAAGTCTTCATTGTCCTTATCTGAGAAGTAAAACTCCTGCTCTTCATCCAGATCATCAGAATCCAGCTCTTCTGAGTCTGCCCCTATGTGTTACTTTGTGTCAGCACAGATAGCAAACAAATTGGTGCCGTGCATGTAGGTGATCAGCCACCCAGGGAAGACAAATAACCATGAGATATTCTGACAAAAGAAGGAAACTCACCTAAAATTCTGTCTAATGCTTTTGTAAAATAATCTGCATCGAAAGTAACCTGGGATTCATCAGATGACCTGAAATATAAAAATATTTTAAAATAAATAAAGCTTTTGTGCTTGCATAAGCCTGACACAGGCATAAACCATATGACATACCGATTTCTCTCAAGCCTACATTAAAATTAGGAGATTTGAACTGATGGTCTTTGAAGTGCTTAGAAGTCTGAGGCCTGCAGGAATTAGAAATTAAACAGCAAGTGAAGGAATTTCAGGAATGAAACAGAAAACAAAACCAACAACTTTGTCATGGATAAACAAAAACTGCACTGAAGACCACCAAAATAAGCATGCCTGAATCCTTCTGGAACCAAGTGGTGGTGTTATACCTTAGACAAAGATTGAAAAAGCTGAGAATCTCTGAGGTCTCCTGCCTTGAAAAAACACTAAAGGCTTAATTTGTTTCTCTCTTAAGGCTTGGTAGTTTGCCATTTTTTTTCTGGGCAGGGTGGGATGGAGTTGGTTGTTTGTTTTTTTTAAATAACTGAAAAAAACCTGCGTCATAACTCAGATGTTGACACTAATACTAATTACAAAGGATCAAACAGTTAAGAGCATCAACTGAGTAGACACATACACTTGATAGAGCTGACATAGCATCATTTTCTCAGTTTTTAAACTAATAAGTAAGAGTGCTGGAAAACAGCACAACTTTCAGCATTTTTACCCACACCAGTGTCAGAGGGGTCACCAAGCTGGTTTAAAAGCAACTACGTATTCACTCCTAACGTGGGTTTGTTTCAGGCCTCTGCTAAGTAGAACACTTGCCAACTTTGATTCTCTGCATTACAGAATCGTCCAAAGGGCTGCAGCTGAATGGAAACACATTCTACACCAGGCACCAAACATAAAAATACTGCTACCATGGCATTTCTGCTCCTTCATGTGTTGAGACTGGATACAAAAGCCTTCATGCTTTCAGCAACAGCTTCCAAGTCATATTTCTGCTTTTCCTTATTTGAGGAAGGAAAAGACTCATTTCTTGCCTCTTGCAGCTTCTGATCTAGGTCATCTGGTGTAATCTCCAGCCAATTGTTACCTGAAAGAGTACAGGACATACTTGTCATCGTGCAGAATTCTGTTACCCCACAAGGCCCAGTCCAGATGGCTGAGAGGACTACTAGTACTTTGTAGCTTATTTTCGCACTATTAAGTTTTCATGCTTCTACTGGATAACACAGGGTTTACGGCAACAAGAGGCTGAGAAGAAGAGTTAAACTTTATTATGCAGCTTCAAACTAGCAGACATTGTTCTAGTCACGGAAAACCCTTCTGCCAATAAATGAAGGAAGAAAAGGGAGAGACAATCCAACCTTTGACATATGATCATTAATTAACATTGAATGCTGGATTTGTGTGCTGCTGCTGCTGTATCATTCAGAGCTACAGATGTGACCTGTACTGCACACTGGCAACAACTACATTTCTTCCAAATGAGTAGAAATAAAAGCTATTATATAGTTTATACTGGTCTTATATAGGCTGTAGGGGTAGACGAGATAGTAATTAACTTTGTATTGTCAGTAGTGGAATTGGGTTATTATTATAAAATGTTTACATGCTTGCTGGCAGGCAGTTGACACAAAGTACTCAGTCAGGTGTAAGCATGCATGGTGTTACTGATCCAGTGGTATCACACCTGATCTTGCCAATTCACAGCCCCAAGCTTTGGGGCTTGTACAAATGAACCAGCTGCCTTGATCTTAAATGACAGCCCATGATTAACACCTCTAGCAGCCACAGGACAGGAGACAAACTGAGCAGATACAGAGACTGGTACAGTGCTGCCAACATTCACCCTCTCCCCCCCCAAACAGTCCTTTGTGATAGGAACAGCCCACCCCTCCACCTGGCTCACCATCCTCTGGAGGAAGACAAGCTGCTTCTCTCTCCAATTCCTTCAGATCAATGGTTGCTGTCTGTAGCAATGTCAAGATTTCTTCACCTGGGCTCACTTCATCAGAGCTAGAAAAACCCATTGATTCATTGAAATGGATTTTTACTAGCTTTACAATGCCAATGGCATCACATGCTCCACATGCAGGTTTTCACTCAAATTCCTCTTTATTCCTTCTGTGCAAATATATCCAAAAGATAAGTAAATTCTGGGGAAGTACCAGAGTATTACATAGATAGTATTGGCCAAAACAAGACAACAGTCAACTACTGTAATTCTGCTCTGATGGCTCCAAAGCCCAGTTATTGTGTTTCCTTTTTGCTTTACATTTATTTTGTCTTGGTAAGCATTAGGCTTGCCAGATCCCAAACAGCACAGACTGGAAATTCAAGCAACTAACAGTCAGATACTATGAACTGGCAAACTCCCAGATATTTTTTTAATGATTTCTTTTTTGGATTCAATCTTTAGGAGCAATCTACAGGTGGCTGCCTGTCTTCAGTAAAGGAGGCAGATCACTCCATATTTATTATTCAATGGGATTGCTTTTCAATGGAAATTTAAAATACTTTCTATAGCCAACCAACCAAATGATGCTTTTCAGTCACCTCTTAACTCACATAAAGAACTATCATCAAGCTTCTGATGCTGTCACTTGAGAAGTAGATGCCAAACCTGATTATATGTCAGGTAGCAGCATCTTGCTTTGGAAGCTGGAATCTGTCTTTCTGCAGCAATAATGGAGCATTTTGAGTTTGTGAAGTTTCTCTACAAAGGCAAAACAAACTAGAAGAAAGATCTGTAGTGCACAAGCTACTCCTCACACAAGCATGAAGATTTCACCTGTATTTATAATCTATGGAAGTACAGGAGCACTCTATTCTGTAAAAGAAAACTCCCATGACTCTGTACTTCCAGAAAAACAGTAACCAGGCGTTTGCTCACTTTTTTCTGTACCAGCAGGCAACTTACAAATGAAGAGTTGTTTCTTGGACATACACAAACAAGCAAACTAAATACTAAATACAAAATGCATAAAAAAATAATTACCAGTTTCATGCCCAGCTCATAGGCTTTGTATTGAGGGTGATCTGGGAAGGGAAGTGCGTATCCACTGTGCCTGTCTGGAACAAACTTCTGCTGCATCAGCTGTGCATATAAACATTTTGTGAAAGTAACCTGAAAAATCAAAGCAAAAGAAAAAAACACTGCAGTGTGACTCTGTAGTGCCCAGGAATCAATCTTCCATCAGTTTCCTCTACATTTTGGTTTAAAGCACCCATATTATAGACAATACCTGAGATTGTATTGAAAACACATCTTGGATACATTGGCCTACAAAATGTTGCTTTTCAGATCTACAGAGTATACTCCAAATTGACATCTCTAAATAAACATGAACTTCATTCAGTTTAAATATGTTGGAAAAAAGCCTCAGTATTCATGCCAGGAAGGTATATTTTGAAAAACACAAGGCCTCTTTTCAGTTAATGAAATCAAAGGTCACCTTTCAAAACCAGCCTAGAAATTTGTCTCCGAAGCTTATTTTCAGGAGTCCAGGGGTATAACTGTGTAACGCAGCTGTATGGGACACAACTGTGCTTGGACAATGCTCCCAAAACACTTCATAAAACAGCTCTCTCAGAGCTGTGTAAGCACAGATGAGGTGGTGAAAAGCCTTGGAGTGAACAGCGAAGAGCAGAGAGAAGCGACTCTTTACATGGGCTGGCAGTGCTGTCAGACTGCTCCGAACACAGAACCAGATCGATTCACTTGGCAGGCATTTCAGCAGAACTATCTGCAGTCACCTCTGGTTTCAGAAACACTCATCCCATGATCAGCCCTTTGAAAGATTAGTTACAGAGCCTAATTAACTCTCGAGTTGCATCAGTAGGATCACTTACCACAGTCATCACATGCTCGTCTGGAGGGAAGGTTTGAAAAGAGCGACAGGCTCATAAATCTACAGGATCTCGCAGGTAAATTTTCTCAGGATACCTGTATCATATAATAGCAACGTAGTAGTAAATGTATGGCAAGCCCAAACCACTCCTTTTTAATTATTATTCCCATTTTCACTTGAGTATTAATATATATTGTGGGTCAAGTGCCAGAAGATTATTCTAAACTAAAGTTTAAAATCTAACACCTGGAATGTCTGCTCATATATATATATACAGATAACTAAATGTACATGGCTAATAAAAATTAAATCCCTACACTGGCAAACTGAATCACATGTGAACCTGACTATCACATCCAGATCTACGGTACCCTTCACCCCACAGAATGTACAAGTCACCTGGCTCACGCTGTTAAATTCTTGCAAAAACAATGTATGGTGATGAACACACCGGTTCTGTTCTACAACGGTGCTGGTGCTGCATTTTAGCTCAAAATCCTCCTTCTCCCCCTGCAAAGAGCTCCTAAAGCCTCACAGGACTTTCAATACAAGGAAGGAAGAATGACTCTTGTCCTTGTCAGGTGTAGCATCATAGCAGCGAACCATTTTCAGAGCACCCAGATCACAGGACAGCCTACAGGACATTGGTCCCCTTCTTCAGAGCAATGCCACAGAAAGACCTCTATCTGGTGGCTTCTGAAAAGGAAGCAACTTTATCACATCTAACAGGAAAATGACAAGACAGTACTCCATATGGCCCAGAATAAAAACTTACTGTTGCAGAAGACCAAAACCAAACACCCACGTACCCACTGATGCGGCTATACACTGCTGTTCTGACGGTTTCTGCAGCCAGGAACTCCTCTGAGCGGGCAGATAACAGCGTTAACGCCTGCCAGACTGGCAGGCTGGCAGCAGAGAGGTCGCATTCCTGCTCCTCAGTCTCTGAGAGTGGAATGATGTGCAGTTCTCCTTTGTAAAAGAACACCTGGCAGACAGTAACAGGGTAAGAACAGTCACACACTAAGCAATGAAAATTTAATTTCATATATGAATGCATTTGATAAACACAAAGCACACTGAAGTACAAACAGAGAAATAATACAGGAAACAGCATGATTTTTTATTTCTAAACAGGAGATGAGGTAAATACAGATGCCAGAGATCATGATGTAACCAGTAAATAAAACCCCCCTATTTTACCTGCAACAAGTTTGGTCAAATATTTCTTGTTTCCTTAATAACAGTAATTTTAAAAGTTTCTCTTCAACTAGAGGTTTGTTTCAAGAAACTCAGACAGCATCACCTAACTGATGAAGAACAGGACAGGGACTAAAAAGCACTATTTCAGGCACAACACATGATCTCTCTCAGTTCCCGATCCTAAAAAAGAACTGAATGCAACATTATCAACTGCCTCACTCCATCTGTTCTCTCAAATGGAAGGAAAATACGGCCCTGATAGTCAGGATACGGGTTTGCAGCTCATTTTTGTGCTGTGTTCCACCCCTTTTAAGAGTGTTGTGGTAGGAAAAAAACCCCAAACCTTTTCTAAATCTTTTCCATTTAAATTCAATGCCCAGGAAATGAGTGACATAACTACTCGCCATCATCCCCAGCAAGGTGATCTGGCTTCAGGCTCTGGGTGAAGGAGTCCACTCAATTCACCTACACCAGACGCAGCCCCTCTCTGCCCAGACTGAGGGCAGCAAACCCTAGTGCCTCAGTGCTTGAGACTATGCTAGAAAGCTCAGGGGGATCCAGAGTGCTCCCAAGGAAAGCAACATGGTATGTTTGCATTATGCTGACAAACGCATTCCATAGTTTCCATGTTATCCAAGCTTTCCTTGCACTCCAATAACTTAGAAAATAGAAAGCTGGCTAAACTTCCTGATTTTACAGCTCAATCAATATCATGAGAGTTTCACTGCCTTCACATTTGCCAACATGAGTAGCAAGTTCTATAACATTTAGTCAGCTCTCCATTATGGAGCATCTCTTTAAGAATTATTTCTGTGCAAGAGTCAGATCTATCTGAACGAAACATGCTCACAGTCTAGCAGGTCAGTCTGTAGTACCCATATTTCTGCCATAGTCTCCATATTTTTGCCATTATTATAAGAACATATTAATAGAAAAACTTTGTCTTTCTTCCTTCCACCAAGCCAATTCTAGAAGAACCACTTGTTATATGTGACTTGATAATCTGTAATCAAGTATCAGAGGTTTCCAGTGGTTAAGTCGCTCATTCAACATCCACAGAGAGTGTAAGGCAGCTCATTAAAACCAGAATGAAAAGAGACTGTGCTGATAAAACCACGCTGTTAGCTAAAACAAGTCTCGAACCCTGACCAGGAGTTTCTTCACTAGTAAGAGATAGATAGATAGCACTTGATTTTCAGGGGCAGTCACACCACTTGGCTCGAAAGAAGCACAAGAGAAAAGTCACACTGGTACGTAAACAGCCATTGTGAGTCACTTGATAACTGGCACAAAGTTTTACTCACCCTGTTGTCACTATTCTCTGGATTCAGCCACTTTGGGAGAAAATCAGCTGCTTCTATCAGGAGAAACTCCCCATCGTTGTCCTCGATCCTGGCCAAGGAGAAATCGGTTTCTTACCTGGTATGGTCTTGCACAGCACAATACCATGTGTTCCTCAATCCAGTTCTTGAGGGCAGGTTCCACGTCTGTGTTTTCCTTAAGGCCAAAACGCGCCGTTCCTCAGCCCCTGCCAGGAAAGGCGCTGCCCCTCCACCCCCCGACCCGGCTGGGCCACCCCGGCAGGGCCCGCGGCCTTACCTGGCCGCCAGCCCCGGGAACTCCCTGGTGATCTCCCGGATGAGGTAGACGATGAACCACTCGTCCTCCACGTTATCCCCGAACAGCGTGGTGCCGCCGATGTGCGCCGGGGTCTCGCCTGGCCCGGGGACAGAGAGAGGGGATGCGGCTCAGCTCCCTGCCCGCCAAGCCCCTTATCAGTGCCCCGGCACAGCCGTTGTCGGGGCCGAGAGGAATCCCCGCTTATAAAGCAAACAGGCTGCGGATCTGAGAGTGGCTGAGTGTAGGAGAGCCACCAGCACCCACCGTAGCGCTGTCTGCCTTTGGAGAGCACCCAAGTGCTGTCTGCCTTTGGAGAGCACCCAAGTGCTGCATCAGTGCCAGCCCACACGAGGTGTGTGTTTTACGGGGGGAGTGAGGATGAGTAAGGTGCATGTACATAGCTGTATTTTTTGCTGCAGTCTCTTTGCCAAAGGAGGGAAAGCCATCGCCGTTTAAGGACACAGACACTGCTTCTTATCAACAGCAATGGTTTCCTTAGGATCGGTTGCAAAATAGCATTGTAGAGAGCCTAAAAGTAGGCAATCAAATGTCAGGGAGAAAAACAGACTCTCCCAGGATATTTCAACAGTCAAGGAATAAATGTAGCTGAAGTCAGCTGCTTGCAAGGTCATCTTTTTTCCCCCCTTGAGTTCCGTTTGACAAAGACATCTTTCTGTAATGACTGGCTCGAAAAACCAGCTAGAGTGCTGATTGGATGCACTGACACATCCTCACTAGGGATTATCAGGAGAGAATTTGGTACAGCAAAGAGCTCAGATGTTTGGGCATTAGCTACTTTCTGCCCAGGGGAATGAGGCTATTCACCCTTGTAAAGAAGAAGTCTTTGTGTGTGTGGAAGGTATCCTGTACTTCATATAATTTTTTTAAGTGGGTCAGGTTTGAGTATGTGAAACAATGGCAGTCTGCCTGAGGGAAGATAAGCTTCCTGTTAATTCTCTTTCAAAGAGCAAAGGTTGGATTTGGGTTTGGCCAGGATTAGAAGTGGGTTGGCCACTAGACAAATGACAGATGCTCTCTGTTCACCCCTTTCCCTTCCCAAAGGGGAAGAGAAAGGGAATAAGGGAGAGAGACTTATGGAGTGGAAAAGAAACCTAAAGCAGCTTTAACAGAAATAATACCAATAAAAGGGAATATATACAGATGTATACTAAACCGATATAGAACCTAAGCCCCTGATAGCAATTATGTCACCTTTACCACTGATGCTGTGGAGCAGGTGCTGGGGAAGTCCCAGACTGGACTGAGCCACAGATGGGAACTGGATTCAGGAACACTCAGATTGGGATTGAAGACAGAACAGATGGAGTCTTCCTCAGCCATCAGCCAATGAAGAAAAGGCTTGATCCTTGTGATCCCTCGCTTTAAACTGAATATGACATACATGTCTGGGTAGTTTAGGGGTCACCTATCCTGTCTGCTCCTCTCTGCACGTGCCACCTCTTACTTACTGCACCCCAACGTTGTGCACAAGATTTAGCAGTGACCTTGGTCTGCCCAGGAGTGAGTATAAGCAAGAGCCTTTCTGCACACACCACCTCTAAACACAGAGCATTATCACTGCTGGAAGCAGATACTGTCTGCAAAAGTCTGCTGTTAAATTCAGACAGTCGCTTAGAAGAGACTGAGCGCAGAAGTAAAATCACTAAACAGAATTAGTTCTGTTCTAGCTCAAGCCAGGACAGGGTTCCACCAAGAATGGCACAAAACTTTCTGTAAGCATCCCAAATTGACTTTAAATGCCTAAGTAGGACCATGGTCTGGTACACAAATCTCACAGATTTTCTTAGCCTTGACATGCACCACTGCTTTCTCATGCTATGTCCTGTGTTCCTGTTCTCTGACTGCATGTTCTCTCTCTAATTTTTACTTTTGTTTCACAAGATGGGCTTTTGTAGCTCTTTCCTTCCCCCATGTGGAGAAGCTTCCACAACAGGAAGAAATGCAGAATGTTGGTACTAGGCTTTCTGTTTGTGAGTGGTATCTGTTTAATCTAAAATAACTGGAAAAAAATGCTGTGAAAGTGGAAGGTATGGGGGGCATGTGTTATCCAGATTTGCCAACTTCTGAGTTGTCAAAAATGTTCCAGTGTCAAAATACTAGTTGCTGATGACAGATTTTTAAGGTCTGTCTGTGTCAGTGACAATAATACAAATTTCCTTTCTCGTTCTGGGTAAGGTACTTAAGTCTTGCTGTGATATAATTTCATATTATATGTTAATATTATGTTTGATATACCTTCTTCACATCAAATCAGCTCTGGTTTACTTCCTGGAATTTCTCTATTGGAAAGTTTTGTGATAACTTGTCACATATGTAGTAAAGTGAACCTTGATCACTGCAGGAAGAAGTTATTCCCTAGCTAGCCAGGATTCATTCTAGGAAGGTGTAATCTCATGGCATCAATACTAATAGCATTATTAAGCAAAATGCTTTTGGAAAGAACATGTCTTGCTACATGAGTAATAGAATTATTTTTATGTCGACAAACAGCCATTTCTCAACCACACAATTGCTGGAGCTAATTCAAGGGAAGATGCATGGGAGAATTAACTCCACTGTTAGTAACCTACAGTTAGACTAATTTATGCTGATTATGAGCTCACAGCTGTTTCTTCTTTAGCATCTATCATTACCTACTTCATTGGTAGGGTTTTGTAAAGAGAAATTTGCATCTCCTGGGGTTTACTTTGTACTGTCCATTTCTCAGTATGGGCTCTTGTAAACCCACGAGGCTTTCCAATTAAATACTGTCACAGTATTCCTCCTGCCTTTAAATCTGGGTAACAGTGGGTTTTCTTCTTAACTTCTGCCTGATGGGAAGCTCCCTTAACTGTCCTATTAACCTGTGCCTTTTAGCTAAGTCTTAGAACCTAAAACACCTGCTTAAATTATCTCTGCCTTGTGACATTAAAGAAGTGAGGTTATTTTGGGTTTTGCTTTTTTTCCTTAGATTTTAGTTTTTCCTTAGAATGTGTTTTGTAGTTACCTTTACAAACAGTCTGCTTTTAATCCTTCATTCCCATGAAATGGGAGGAATGAGGATAATGTGGCATTCTGGAAAGCTGTGAGATTAACATATTGGCCTTTACCATGAAAAAGACTTTATCCCTTATCGTTAGGTGAAATGTATTATTCTGCATTTATTTATATACACATCTAATAAAACCTTTTTGGAAGCCAGACTGAGTGCATGCCAGCTTTCCTGGGAGGAACTGCACAGCTATGTGACTGTTTTGACAGGGGAGTGTGTCTCACACTAATCCTTTTTTCATTACTTTCCCTTTCCCCATGTAACCGTGCAAGTGTTCTGAGGCTTTTACCTCCTTCCTCGATGTTTTCAGAGGAGTTTTGGCAGTTTTGCTTAAGAGCAGATTCCTGCACAATGAGCACTGCAAGATCAGACAAAGGTTGATATGGAAAAAGACGCTGGAATTGTGAGGAAGGGCTGGAGCACTGTTGTAATTTCGTGTTGAAAAACTGGTAAGTCTTAGCTATATCCATTGGTTATGGGCTAGCAACAGACTTCAGCATAAGCAACGTATGCTCAATGTTTATTTAAAGTACTAATGAGAGATGCTGCTTACGCCTTCTGCAGAGATGTGATTAGTTCTTATACCGTAGATGCACTTGCCATACCTGCTGAGTCAGCTGGAATGGCTGTGATGAGACAGATGCTAATTAACACAAGGCACCCTTCACCATTGCTGCCAGTGAATCTCATGCATTAGAAATGCTGAATGAGGACAGTTATAGGTGAATCAAGGAAGGGGGACAGAAAGGATTGTAAAACTTCAGCAGAAGGACATTGAGATAATTTTGTTTGAGCACCAGGAGACTGGTGCAAAGTGTGTTAGAGCGTCAGTGAACTTAGAGGACTCCAAGCATCATTTAAGCCAGTCATTTTGCTTTTGCTAATGTTTGGGCCACACTAATTCAGAATTTACCATAGGTCATACACAGGAACAGCCAGAAGATGTCAGAATTCCTCCATGTTCAAGGAAATTGCACATAAAACTGTAGTTTGTGCAGTTAAATTCTGTTGTAATTTACAAGGGTTCACAAGTTGCAAGTCAAGTTCCTGAAAAGTCATATAGTTGCCATATATATATATATATCTATATGCACATATATATGAATCCTTTAAGTAATTTAGCTTTAAAAAAGGGTCTTTTCACACAAGGAATGAGGGATAGAAAAGGAACACCCATATATTGTTTCTTGTTATATAACAAAATAATTTAGAATTTACCAGAGTAATTTCAACTACTGTAAGATTCATAGATTAAATATTTTTACATTTGCATATAGCTTTTAGCAAAATTTGTGCTCTCCTTTTGCGTAACTATTTACAATATAAGTGCTGGGTTTTTTTCAGTAAGTATAAAAGAAGAATTAGCCATGATTCTTTATCTTTGAAAATGGATGTGATTATTCTTGCTGTGTTTGGGTCATGAGTGCTAAAAACATGAGATGAAGCTGCTGGTAAACAAACAATCCCATTTTGAGGGTCGTCAAGGTCTAAGTGACAGAGAATGCTGCTGTCTTAAGAGTTATCCTTGTGAGCAAAACAATTGGTAAGTTTTCTTCTATTGCTTTGTATTACATCATCTGGTAATACAGATAATATGAAGCAGCAATGTACATATCTTTTTACACCTGTGCTGAAAAGCACACGTAGGCATGTGTTTTAAAAATATTCAGAATAATCATAGACTTGCCAGTCCTTCATGCTCAACTGGTGAGGCATATATGGTCTACATATACCTGGCTGTAAGCATGACTACTACTTTTACATAAACTGGTAAGTTCATTCAAATATTAAATGCCTTGATCACTTTGAACTGAAATATTTCTTAGCAGGAGGAACGACCCTCGACCCCCCTGTGGCTTTCAGTGTAGTTTTTAATAGTCCATTGTACTGTTCAATTTTCCTGGAGGCTGGTGCATGACAGGGGATGTGATAGACCCACTTGATGCTGTGCTCCTTGGCCCAGGTATCAGCTGGGCTATTTCAGAAATGAGTCCTGTTGTTTGACTCGGTTCTTTCTCGAGTATTGTGTTGCCACATGATCTGCTTCTCAATGCCCAGGATGGTGTTCCAGGTGGTGGCATGGGGCACTGAACATATTTCCAGTCATCCAGTGGTTGCTTCCACCATTGTGAGCCTGTGGTACTTGCCCTGGTGGGTTGGTGGGAGTGTAATACAATCAATCTGCTCGGCTTGTCCTTATTTATATTCTATCCATCATCCTCCATACCCCTGGAGCTTTATCTGCTTGAATGCAGCGTGTTTCATATTCATGGATGATCTCTGCAATAGTATCCATGGTCAAGTCCACCCCTCAATCTCAAGCCCATCTATACGTCACATCTTGTCTGTGTTGATCTGAGGTGTCATGGGCCTACTAAGCTATAAATAATTCACCCTTGCATTGCCAGTCCAAATCCACCCAAGCCACTCCAGTCTTGGCAGCCTGATCCACTCTCTGGTTGTTCTGATTTTCTCCAATGGCCTTGGGTACCTGGCATACCTTCACCATTAGGTTCTCTACCCAAGCAGCAATATCTTGCCATAATCTAGCAGCCCAGGTAGGCTTACCTCTGCCCTGACAGTTGTTCTGTTTCCATTGCTACAACCACTCCCACGGAGCATTTGCCACCATCCACGAGCCAGTCTAGAGATAAAGAATTGGCCACATCTCCTGCTCAGCAATATCTAAAGCCAGCTGGATGGCTTTCACCTCTGCAAACTGACTGGATTCACCATGTCCTTCAGCAGCTTCAATGACTTGTCATGTGGGGCTCAACACTCCAGCTTTCCACCATTGACGTTTTTCCAAATGCAACAGAACCCATCAGTTGAAAGAGCAACTCCTCATCTGGTTGAAAGAGCTCCTCATCATCTGGTAGTTTGATATAGAGTGGGGCCTCTTCAGCACCTGTCATTTCCTCCTCTGGTGACATCCCAAAAATCTTTACCCTCTGGCCAGTTTGTTATCACTTCCAAGATTCTTGGGCATCTGAGGCTCCCTGTTTGAGCCCATTGTGTTATCAGTGCAACCCACTTAATCCATGTGGCATCAGTTGCATGGTGTTTAGAAGAGACCCTGCCTTTGAACATCCATCACAGCACAAGTGGTCAGGTTGCCAGGAGGAGCTGTGCTACAGTCCCAACCACTTCCAAGGCAGCGTAAACTCCTTCATATGCTTCAAGGACCTTTTTTCAGTTGGAGTGTAGTTGGCCTTGGCTCCTTTGTAGCCCCAACTCCAAAACCCCAGGGCTCAGCCTTGAGTATCCCCAGGTTTATGCATTTTCTGTCTCATAGTTCATAAGTAATTTTCTTCCAGTGCATGCAGGTGACTCACGGGGGTTTGTGCAAGCAACTCAGACTTGGTTTGCCTACCTGTAGCCCTATGTACGTGGAGATAACCCATGGAGAGATGTATAGATGTCTCAGTGCTGAGTTGTCTGTAAGCCCAGGCCAAAGAGGGCAATGCTGCACCACACAAAGACCCAAAACCTGAGCTGAGCCTTGAAATTCCTCAGCAAATGGCATGCCCTGAGTCTCAATTCAATCCACTATTTGGCTTCCTGTGAAATTAAGATGAAGAGTGCTTGGAGGGCTTCAGTGGTGGTTTCAGCCACACTTTGGTGTATCCAGATGGCATCATCCAATCAGGCATATTTTTGCCACAACCACCTGGAGGGTTTCAGCTGACAACCTTGTGTATTCAAACTGTGTAAGCAGTCATCTAACGCAGGGGATAAAAGTCCTAAGGTTTAGTTTAGGAATTGCCTCTCCAATGTTCACTCGCCTGTACAGAGACCCTCCCTGCCTTGGTCAGAACATCAGCCAAGGTGACTTCCCTAAGATTGAGAGCCTTTACCTGGAGTGGTGAGTGAATATTTAGCATGCTGTAATTTGCAAAGATGGGTGTTTAACTAAGACGTGTACAATATTTATCTTGCTTTCTAGTTTGTTAGAGTGTATTCTTGCTTTTAAGTTGTAATAGTACATTCTTCCCCTGCATCCATAAAAACCTGCATGAGTGGCCTCTTCGAATTCAGATGGCTTGCTTGGGCCTTACCATTAAAGTTGTGAGTTCAAAGAATCCACTTGATTAAACCTCATTGTCCAGTCTCTTTTTGCCACACCAGGTGCTTTCTGACAGAGACAGAGTAGGACTGTTCTTCCCAGATGCAGTGTAGAGCACATTTTTAAATATCTTGTCCTGCCCAGACTGGCCCAAGGGCTACTGCGGGCACAATCCCCTGGATAATTTGTTTAAAAGCTTGTTGCTGCTCAGAGCCCCAGTTAAAATCATTCTTCTTCCGAGTCAGTTGGTAGAGAGGGCTCACAATCAGGCTGTAGTCTGATGTGCATTCTTCAGAACACCCCAGTGCTGATGAAAGCCTGTGTTTCCTTTTTACTGGTTGGTGGGGACATAGCTGCTATCTCAGTGACCACATCCACTGGGATGTGGTGATGCCCATCTTGCCTTTTTATTCCTAAGAACTGGATCTCCTCTGCAGGTCCATTGACTTTCATTTTACAGCAAAATCAGCCTTCAGGAGGATTTAATTTGTTTTCCTCCCTTTCTCAAAAAGTTCTGCTGCTGTGTCACCTCATACAATGATGTCATCAATGCATTGGACGTGTTCCAGAGTTTTACGGTTCGTTTGTTTTGCTTCTTTCAAATGGGAGATTGGCAAGATAGAGAAAGCAAGAAATGTTAGTTGGGTACTTCTTTTGGTACCTGAATCACAGAGGCAGATAGGAAAAAGGTGTGGGACTATCACATGCCCAACTTGAGCCATCGCATGTGAAGACTTTTCCCATAAAGGGGAAAACACTACTTGTTTTAGAAATTTCCTCTTTCAGCTAGTCCAGGCAAGCCATGTGTGATGTTCCTGCCTCTTCCCGCAAGGACATTCAGCTGGCCATCCAAGATGCTTTCCAGTGAATACACCCAGTCCACTAGAAATCACCCAAACCATGGCTTTCTTCTGGTCAGCAGGATGCATCAGGCAGGATGTTCTCCCTATCCCATGTGATAAATCATCCTTGATCCCAAGTGAAGGGAGGGACCAGGGACCATTACAGGGGTAGGCATGAGAGGAAAGCGTCACAAGCCACTGCATGCTTGGCAAGTTGATTAAGAGTCTATAGCTCTTAAATACTTCCAGAGGGTCTGTGCAGTCAACCCTCGGAGAGGGTGGTTGACTATTGGTTTACTGGAAAGGACATCCCTTTTAAAGGCCACCCTACTTAAAGGTACAGAATTCTTGTATGGTTGGGCCTCATTCTTTGTTTTCTCCCACTCTGCAGGAAACAATTACAGTCAAACCAGGCTTCACCTGGAAATGCTGCTGCCCTCAAAGGAGCAGGGAATTCTTTTTCTCATCAGGTAAGAGTCTTAACATTGTTTCAGCCTTAAAAACCTGCTACAGAAAACCATAGCTCTTTCTCCCTACAGGGCTGAATGCAATCACACATGTGCTTGGGACTATGTAGTGATCTGGCAGAGTTGGAACCAGACATATTGTCAATAAAACCTCAAGACTGAGCAAAAATGCTCAAGAAAGCCCTCTGCTTTGTGAGGGAGGTGGAACCTTGGGCAGTTCATTATTGGGTAAAGTTGTTAACACAACCACAGTGAAGGAGTGCAGCAGAAAACACATTAGAAGATGAACAACATGCAAATGGTAAGTTTGCAGCTCCGTATGCCATCCCATGCCAGACTCAGAATTTTGTAGACTTCAGTTAAAACTAATTTGAATACAGAATCACAGAATCACCTAGATTGAAAAAGACCTTTAAGATCCAATTATTAACCTAACATTGACAAGTCCTTGACTAAACCATATCCCTAAGCACTGCATCTACATAACTCTTAAATACCTCCAGGGATGGGGACTCCAGCACCACCCTGGGCAAATCATTCCAATGCCTGATAAGCCTTTCAGTAAAGACATTCTTCCTAATATCCAATCTAAACTCTCCTCGGCACAACTTGAGGCCATTTCCTCTTGTCCTATCACTTATTACGTGGTCGAACAGGCTGACCCCCACACCTCACTACAACATCCTTTCAGGTAGTTGTAGAGAGCAATTAGGTCTCCCCTGAGCCTCCTACTTTAGAAAGGAGAAGAAAGATGGCAGTGGCCAGAAGAAGAGGTGCAGCATCTTCTCCCAGAAGACTGAGGGGTGAGTTCAGTGCTGACAGCCACGCTCAAATGTCTCTGACCTTTCCCAGCACTGCTGGGGTAGCTGGAAGCACAGACCCACTGACCTCTGCTCTCTCTGACTTCAGCTTTTCAGGCTTGAGGAAAACCCTGCAAAACGTCCTCCTCACAGCTTTTTCACCTTCTGTGCTCACCCCTCCAGCGCTGTTTTGCAGAAGCTGTGATGAAGCCCCCAGTTGACAAACTGTGAATTTAGAGCTGCAATGAGTGAAAGAAAATCAGTCCTTATGTCTTCACTTTCCTGTTCTCGTACCAATTGCAAAACTCCCTTAAAAAAAAAAAAAGTCAGAGTATGCTTTGATCTGTTAATGCTTCTGATCTAATAAATTGCTAAACATGGAACTTACAGACCAGAGGGGAAACCTAAGACCAGGTAAAATCACAGCCCTGACTGTTGCCTTTATGGCATTTACCACAAGGGGGGACTCTTCCACTACTCTACAAGGCAAAAATGACTTCAAAGAGAAGAGAAAGGATGAATAAAATCACTTCTGCAGCTGAATGTGCAGAGATCATTTTAGGCTTTAAGTTTTTAAGCCCGCAGGAGCTGTCAATCTGCAAAATTCATTAACAGGTATCAGTTTGTGTTCATGTCCAACTGCTCTTCTGACTCCTTGCAGCTCCTGCTTTTATACTGTGTGTGGCACATTGAAAATACCCTATTAATTTTTCTTAACAGAGAGAAATTGGAGAGAATTTGTTGATCCACTAGACAGAAACTACACACTAAGAAAAAAAACCCCAAACCTATAGAAACCTCTGATTATTTTCCAGGGCTGGAAGAACCTGCTGAGCTGCTGAGGCACACACAGTGCAGAACACAGACAGTGGCAGAGAGGTCGTGAGGCAGACATGGGCTGAAAGCTTGATAGTGCACAGCGACATACATCCCCTTTGACATCAGATACAGCACAACATTGTCAGGTTTATCAGCAGCATTTAGAGTTCACCGAAGACCATACACTGAAAAACAAGATTGAAAACCACAAACTCTGTTCTCTTTTAACTTTCAGGAAGTGAATATAACAGCCTCAATAAATATAATCCTGAATTGTCTGGACGGTGCCTTTCTTTGCTAAAATGGCAAAATGCCAAAGAAACCTTGAGTAGCTCTCTAACTGAAACTCTGTTACTGTGCAATGACATTTCACGGGAGGCTGTGGGTTTATGGTGAGAGTCACAGAAAACAGCAACTACAATAAAACTGAGAATTAATTGACTATTCAAACAAAGTTGTAGGTGACCTCACAATTACTTTAAAAGCTTCCCCAAAGAAGAGACATTATGGTGCTAATTAGAACTTCATTTTAGTGGGGAAGAGCTTGTATTACACAGCTGCCATAATTCTCAGTACAAGTGAGCAAATAATTGTTCTTACTCAAGAAGCTGAATTCCTATTATATCTTCAATAAATGAACTAAAACCAGAAAGTCAAACGTTTTTAAGTCTATGCTGGAGGACAGTGCTTGAAATGTTCTGCTAGTCAAAGTGCAGCAGTCACAAGCACATTCACATTCCATGGTAGATGTGCTCATCAGACAATGATGGGATCGTAATGGTTTTTAAGACCTTAGCTTTATACAACAGTAGGAAAAGAGACTTGCACCATGAGTGAAGACAGTATTTGGATTTCTCTCCTCTGTCTCTCTGCCACTCTCACCACAGTGATATCAGTCATATGTCCCAAGGCCATCAGGACACCCCAGTAGTCATGGAAGAAAGAGATGAGTCCTGGCTGGCCACCTGCTTCTGGACAACCAAATGGGTAACAGCTGAATTCTGGTCTTCCTTTGAGGGTGCAGAAGCATTCATTTGCTTCTCACTTTCCTCTACACAGCTGTCAATTTTCCTGAAGCTTGTGGAACCTTAATTAATTTGGAGACTGCTAACCCTTCTAATTTAGATGAAATCGATCATTTGGTTCAGAAATTATTCAGAGGAGGAGAGACAGGTGGGTGGACACTTCACTCACATAAGTGTTGTTTCCCTAGGAAATAAAACTGAAAAAGAGAGATTAACAAGAACACTATAAAAAAAAATAGGGCCTCAAATCTTATGAGAGCTAATTAGTACCTCACAACTGTTGGAAAAGTAATTGTTGATGGGCTAATTTTGACCAAGCATCTAAGTACCGTCTATATATGCATGTTGGTGTAGTGATGCTGCAGTGCAGTGAGCACTTCCCACAAGATACAGGTGTGACTACAGAGCACAGGGCTCTTTGCCAAGTATATAGAACACAGTTGAAGCTGTAAATAAAACAGCCACTTAGAAAAGACCTTGAATTCCTGAAAGTAAGGGCCATCATCAGCAGCTAATAGAAATACTTGCCAGATTTCAGATGTCTGTGCCATGTCACAAACCCAAGTATTTTCATGCAGTCTGGCAAGCTGAAGGTCAGTGGGAAGTTGATGTGGAACATGGCACAGAAAGAAGGCACCAAGAAGCCGTGCCTTAGATGATGCAGGAAGTCAGAAGGAACAATGCTTCTTAAACACAAACTCTGAAGGTTTTCATGGAAGAGAGTAAGAATTGGTTTGGGCACCGATAAAGAAGCAATGAGTAGCAATCATGACACGAGAGTCTTTTTTTCATTCTGTCTTTGGACTTTAAAATTATTGAGAAGTGCTTCTGTAAGAAATACTTTCGTTTAGCCGGTTGTGGAGATTTTAGTGTTACTATGAGACCAAAACTAACACTCCTTTCTCTGGATTCAGCTATAAAGATGCAAGTGTTCAAGGCCAGGCTGGACGGAGCTTTGAGCAACATTTATTATAACATAGAGTAGGAAAGAGAACAAGTCCACTCTGTTTTGCAAATCAGTATATTCACAGCCTAACACTAGCCACGTGAGCATGAGAGTCTGTGCAAGTGGGGTCATCAGCAGAATGCTTGCTCAGACTGAACTTTTAAGTACACTGTGGTGTTTAAAAATGAAAAAATAACCAAACTATATTACAGTGTATGTATTTTTATGAGAACTTCATTAGCCCACTTAACCAAAATCACTCACAGGAGCACATCAGAGTCTTGCTTCTGATCTCCATACCTTTTGTTGCCTCAGTTTTTCCCTGCTTGGTTTAGGGACTGTATTTGCCTCTTCACTTCAGCCACACAGAGCTGCATTCAACTGTAAAATAGATCTCCCCAACACCTCCTACCTCACCAGACCTTTTCTTTTATCATTGTCAAGGTTTAACCTCTGCTAGCAGGTAAACACCACACAGCCACTCACCTAGCACTTCCCACCCACCTGCCCTCTACACCTCCTTCTGTGGGATGGGAAGGAAAACGGGTAGGAATAAATAAGGTGAGACCCCAAGGGTCGAGATAAAGAGAGTTTAATAAAAGAACTAAAAGAGAGAAGAAAACAACAGTACCAATGATAGTACTATTGAAATGATAAACAAAATGAGTAATAGAAGCTGGGAAGGCTCTAACTGTGCCCAAGATACCAACTGTTCCTGCTCCAGCTGCCCTGAAGCAAGTTGAAAACAGGTACCCCCACTCCTGGACAGCCCTCCCTTTTATGTAGGGCCATGACATCAGTATGGTATTCAATATCCCATTGGCTGGTTGGGTTGTTTATCCCACCTGTGGCCCCTCCCAGCTCCTTGGGCCAGGAGCTGCTGGTGATAATCTGAACTGAACCCACACATAAATCCATGTAGCAATTTGCTGCTTGAATAAAAGGAAGAGCTATATTCCAATAGTTATAAACCTTTGCATTTATTATTAAAGCTTCTAAAATATGTATCAATAATAAGAACTGAGGTCCCATTCTCCAATGAAATGGCCTCAAAGAAGTGCCCTTTGCTAAGGCTGTGTACATAATGATTTGTCATTGGATGGTTCGTTCTTCTTTGCTTTATTCAGGAGACCCACTCCCCCATTTTTTAAATGCCACTAGAAACCTGCAGGAACAACAAGCATTGGAGGAATACCATTATCCTGCTCTTGGATCGTGCGTTCCTGTAACACACTTGCCATCAGGCAGGATTCCTGTTACTACAGTGAAGAGGGTTCTTCTGTAGTGAGGCATGGTCAGTGTGCGTGTCCACCAAACATCCTCTGATACGAACCTCAAGTCATGCTCAGAAATTGCAGTGCTACGTCATCTACTGCATGTGAATGACTTTATCACTTGAACAGCCTGCCCCTAATTGACTCGGGCAGAAAAGATCAAACCTCAAGTATTGGTGATGTTTTCTTGTTAACCTCCAATAGCTCATTACTGCTGAAGCCAGCCTTTCATCTTCCTACACATCCATACATAGGTGTACAATGCAAACAGTGCAGCTGCTCAACAGGTATCAGAGATCTCCTATACAAAGGATGCAAAAAGACAAAAAAAAGAAACAAGATGAAGATAAAAGATCCATTAGAGAAAGAGGGTGTGATGTTTGGAGGAGATCTGGAGGATGGGAATCGAGGGTGCCAATGTCCTGGAACCAGTGTATTCCCAGGGACCTGCAGTGAAGCCAGGACTAAAGCCCAATGAGCAAGTTGTCCTTGGGCAGAAACCCTGGCTAGATGCACGCAGCAACCTTGGTCCTCAACTACTATAGTGCGCTACCAGCACAAAATCCCAGCACGTGTCCACCAAACATCCTCTGATATGAGGATATGCACTTACTTGATGAAAGTGTATGTAATTCCAGGAGATGGCTTGATTTTAATCAGCACATGTACACCTTTTTTTTTCTTTTGTGTTGGCCAAAGCAAGAAGCTTCCTCAAGGACTTAAGGTTGGTCTATCTGCAACATTATATGGCTAACTCCCCCAAGCCTTAAGCACCAACACCATACTCCCCTTGCTATTTTAAATGGTTTTTTTTACAAGTGAGCTGTAGATCCTGATCTACAGGAAAAGGTGGTTTAAAATTTAGAAAAAGCACAGCCACCCAGCTGTAGAAGCCACACTTTTGCATTTACCAGCGCTGAGGGTAATGCCAACAGCTGGGTCATGTGCTTACATACTGGCAAAGCCAGTATATGGACCTTACATGGACCTCAGGAGGGCTGTAGTTCCATCTGCTGTCTCATATATTAGATATTATTACCCCAGAATTGTAAAATAGAAGGTATTTTCTAGAGAGGCTAAACTGGCAGCACTCAGATGAACATATATCACAGCCTGGGATTAATACATTTTTATAACTCCCCTCAAAATTCCTGAAAAGCAAATCTTGCCCACATCAGATTTCTCATGCAACATGCCAGGTGAACGGACACTGGGAAGGAAGCACAAGAAATCAAAGTGACACATCCTGCTGAGGAGGGTGTTCTGTGGTACTTGCAGCCTGTTACCTTGTGTTTTAACATCAGAAGCTTTGCTGTCTTTTCTTTTTATACATTTTTTTTTTTTCCTTTAGGGACTACAGCTTCATTATTTTGAGAATGTGGAGATTACCAGGAAGGTTGGAAAGCTGTGTTTTGAGCAGCTGCAGAAATCAATATGACTTTTCTGCTTGCCTTTGTGGAGACTGTAGCTGAGCACTTTGCCTCCTGCTCACCTAAACTCATCTGGCAGAAGCAGCTATTTAGGTGCATTACCTTCACAGCGGCGCAAGAAACGTGCTCCTGCTTCAACAGAAGCTACACCTCATGACTGTAGGTCTATGTTCCTGCCACAACCACCATGTGAGTCCACAAGGGAAAGGTGCTGCCCTACCCCTGAGCGCTTGCACTGCAATGAAGTCCTCCCAGCACTGCAGCCACATGGCCCCGCTCTGGGAGCTGCCAGGGTCTGGCTGTCACAGTATTGCATAGTGATCATGAGCGCTGCACGTTTCATCATTTCTCTCCTTCTCCTTCCTCCTGCCACTCTGAAGATATAGTTAAATTTTTAACCAGAATTTCCATCTTTCATTTACAGTAGTCTCTCCTTAGGCATTAGCTTAACAGGAAGAACTGTCCCCCTGTACTCGGCACTGGTGAGGCTACACCTTGAATCCCAGGTTCAGTTTTGGGCCCCTCATGCCAAGAAGGACATTGAGGGCCTTGAACATGGCCAGAGAAGGGCAATAAAGCCAGGGAAGGGTCTAGAGCACAAGTCTTGTGAGGAGTGGCTGAGGGACTTGGGGTTGTGGAGCCTGGAGAAAAGAAGGCTCTGGGGAGACCTTCTCACTCTTGAGAACTCCCTGAAAGGAGGATGGAGCCAGGTGGGGTCGGTCTGTTCTCCCAGTGAACCACCACTAGGACAAGAGGAAATGGCCTCAAGTTGCACCAGGGAAGGTTTAGGAAAAATGTTTTCCCCATAAGGGTTGTCAGGGCCTGGCCCAGGCTTCCCAGGGCAGTGGTGGAGTCCCCATCCCTGGAGGGGTTTCAAAGCTGTGTAGATGTGGTGCTGAGGAACACGGTTTAGTGGTGACCTGGCAGTGCTGGGTTAATGGTTGGACTTGATGATCTGAAAGGTGTCTTCCAATCATAACTATTCTACATTTCATGATCTGTTTTATCTAATAGTCTATGTTATAGCTACATATTTACAGATGGAGAAGGATGATGGACAGGTGGGTGTTTGTAGAGATACACACGCATATGTGCACAAAGAGGGCAAATCCCCTCCAAGCAAACAAGGGCATGGCTGTTCTGTAAGTCCAGGAAAAAAGGGACTGTAATTTGTCACCTTGGCAGCATAATTATCCTGTGCAGCGCAGTGCCTGGTGTGGCTGTGCTAGGCTGGGTACCTCTCCAGGTGCTGTGCAGCATCTCTTCTGCCCCTGCTCACCTTTCTTAAGCAAATGAAGGACCAGTGGGTGAGCCAGGTATAGCTTCTGAAAGTGAAATCTGGGAGCAGCGCCAACTTCTGTTCCCTTCTTTTGGACCAGCTTGGCCTTAACAATCCACCACCAGGGTTCCACCACACCACAAAGGTCTTTCAAGGTGTCTACAGGCTACGTGGTGCCCTGATGTCTGCTCAGCATTCGCATCCTCATACTTATTTGTCTATGTTGATAGTGTAGCTATGCAGATTTTTCAGTCTGCAAGGGAAAAACATGGATCCGGAAATTAAACGGATGGAAGAGACAAATATTTACTATCCTCACTTGGCTCGATGATGGTATTCAGTTTTGCAGTTTACTGCATTCTCATACTTCGTGTTCCTCATTTAAACAGTGATGATCAGTCAGCACCATTTTGTTTACCCCCTTTTCCTAGGACTAGCATGCTCTGGCAGCTTCTTGTAACACTAAATCAGGGCAGCCCCTGCTTAATATTTTATATATTTAAAAATTGCACTTTCCTTTTTCATTAAAACAGCCTCTTACCAGCATTTCTGCAATAACAAGTTAGAATAAAATGACTCTTGGTGAATGCTGTTAGAGAGATGTTGCCTAGGTCTAATTTCTAAAAGGTAATACATTAAAAAATAATAATCTTTCTACCTGTGAAAAATTAATCAGATTAAATAATGACTTTAATACGATTTCCCTCGGTGACCTTAATCGAGGAAATAAGAAATTCTTTCTTAGATACTAAAATTAAACATGGCAAGTAGAGTTTCTCTAAACTCTCCTGTTGGCCTTCAACACAAGCATTACAGAGAATCCACAGTGTTACCTTGGTGGGCAGCAGCTGAACCACAGCAGCACTGAACACTTTGGTTTTGCCACTTTTTCTCACAAAGCCAATGACCCTGTGCCAAGTTGCAGCTGGAACAACTGATTCTATCACGTCACACATCAGTGGCAAGTAGGTCCCCAGAAATGGCTCAGTCTGTTAAACAGGAGCACGTCACACAACACACAGGACCTCTTAGAGGTCGGTCTGGGCTCTCGCACAAATCAAACACCGTCAGCTCCAACCCACCGTGCCGGTGGTAGGTTATAGCAACCACTCCTACGAGATACATGGGAGGCAATTAGGAGGTAGGGGGGCAATTAGTAGACCACTGCCCTCTGAAATGGCAACTTGCCTTGTTTATAGGCCTCAAAAGACAACAGACAATCTACGGGCAGCCAGAGAGATGATGAACACACATATTGCAAATCTAACTGCTGAGAAGAACCAACAATGGACGTCACCAGTGAGCCACCGTCAGCCTGCACAACACTGATGTGCAACATGGCTTCAGGGTCAATATAAAGGCTGCTATTCTTCCTAAACTCTTGAAACAAAACTAAACCTCCCTCCAGTGTAATGCAACATTCAGTTCTGAACCTAAGCTGCCCTTCCCCATAAGCATCCTGTCCCCAGCTCCCCAAAAATCTCGCCCAAACCCTCTGACTGGATTTCTGCAGCACTTGCTGGGCTGCCAGAAACAGCTCTCCTGGGAACAGGCACTTGGAAAGGCTATGGGAACTGCTGCAGTGAGATAAGCCCCATATCTGCCCTCAGAGCTGACTTTGACAGGTTCCACAGCCACAGTCTTCTGAGAGAGGAGAATGAAGTCTTGAGTGGTATGCACCAAAAAAGGCAAATTTTCATAGAATCACATACTGGTTTGGGTTAGAAGGGACAGTTAAAGGTCATCTTGTCCACTCCCCTGCAGGCAGCAGTGTCATCTGCAACTAGTACAGGTTGCTCAGAGCCACAGCCTACCTCCCCTGGAACATTTCCAGGATTTTACCTTTGTTGCCTTAAGAAGGTGATGATATTTTCTATTCTTTAGTCATTTCAGCAGAGCTTTGAGGGTGAAGGAGGAATATTTTTAATAGTCTGACACAGGGCCTTGCTTTTTCAGGAACTGCAAAAGAGTGACTGTACAGACACCATCCTTTCCCCAAATACACTTCTGAATATGCCACAACCAACTTACCTGCTCCAAGCCAGGTCAGCCTGTCCAGAGCTGGGGCTTCAACTGGACCTCCTGAAAGCCCAATACTGGATAAAACCTCCAAGGCAGGGTAACTCAAGGGTCTCCATGATTCTGCACTGGTGGATTTGCTGCCCAAGCAGATCTGTGTGGTTTCCTCAGCTCTGGGTGGAAGCTGCTGCTCCTTGCCAGGTTGAGAGCACACAAATGAAGCCTCCTCAGGCTAGAACCACTTAGGATTTCCAAGTAGCCCTCTTCACTCTGGGAGCCTGTATCCGCCTTGGAACTCCAGGACAGGCTCCCCACTCCTGCTCACCCCATTCTGCCTGCTTGGACAGAGCCTAACAACAGCAGTTCCCGAGCACCATGGACACCTGTAGCTTTCTGTGGCATCCATATGGGGACAACAAACACACCTCGGAATGTGGCAGCTTCTTCTGGCTATCATGGCAGCACTGCAGATGACTGGTGCTTAACAATGGGCAAACAGCTTGCCAGGCTGGTGTTGCTTGTGAAAGGAACAAGATTTTATCATGTATTGGTAAAAAGCAGCCAGCAGTGCCAGAAAAGATCAACTGTGTCCGGGCTGGTGCCACCCTGAGAGCTTTGATTTTGCTATGCTACGAGTGAATTACCTGATTCTGCTCGTGTTGTTGCTATGCTATTGATCTGGGTCTGTGCTACAGCTTTCTCATTTGATCATCTGGGCTTAGCACTCCTAGTCCAAATGGTGAAATGACTGCAACTCACTTCTTCCAATAATGAAGAAAAGAAAGGCAATATTTCTCAGGACTCATCTAATGGGCTTTGGAGAACCAGCTGCCTTCAAAATTCATTCGATAAACTGCATCATTCTTTGGGTTTATCAAACCTTGTGGTTTATCAATACATTGTAATAAATGCAAGTCTTTCTCAGACCATGAACAATGAGACAGTTGATAACTTAAAGCTACCGTTTCTGCATGCAGCATCTGAAGGCTCAGCAAGTGCGTGCTGAGCAGGATAAAGCTGCTGCCCTTCTTGTTTCTGACTCACTGTGCATCTTTGCACGGCCACGAACCAGGGCTTGACGAGAAAGCATTCAGATGAAGCACCCCAATCTTCAGAACAGTTACAAACTGTACAAGGTAAGAAGCATTTATCACCATCCACCAGCTTTAAAATCAAAGAATCATAGAACAGTTTGGGTTGGAAGGGACCTTAAAGATCATTTACTTCCAACCCCCCTGCTATGGGCAGGGATACCTCCCACTAGACCAGGTTGTTCAGAAGCCCATCCAACCTGGTCCTGAACACCAAACTATACCTAATTGTAAAGTTTTGAGTTACAACTGACATTTGCTAGAAGCAAACAGATGTATAAAAAGGAGAAGCCACTTCCCAACCACTGAGATCACCACACAGAAGCCTCCAGGAGAAACCAGAACCACCATGGTTGTGACATATTTTAAAGACTTTCATGGTTGTGACTGGCCCAGAACACCCCCGTTCCCACTATGTGTTTTTCTACTGTGTAAGCTGAAATTCGTGTCAGAGATTGCCAAAAATTGGTAATATTTTTTCCAATTTCTTTTCCATTTTGCTGACAATGCAAAGTTCTCCAGTTCCATAACCAATCAAGAATCCAACCCTGGGGTACAGGGGGATGTTGAGTAATTGTGCTGTGAAATCCCTCTGCCAGCAGAAAGCACCAAGACAGACCCACCACAACCACACTGTCCTTTCCCCCACAACAACTCTGTCAAACCCTGGAGGCAAGGACTACCTACCATCTATGCATAAATATTTTACGTTTCCTAACAGGTCCTCCATAGATCTGGGGAGCCTTCTTTACAGCCCTGCTCATAATAATATATACTTAAAGAAGGTGAAGAAAAACGTTTGCGTTTTTCTCATGACATTCCTTTCTCTGGCTCGTAGTGGTCATCATGCTGCCCTTTTACAGCCTCGCAGTCACTCATTTGAAACTTTCCTATACTGAAGATGTTGCAGCCGCCGCACTGAGCCACAGAACTACCAGTGCCTCTGTCTGCAGGAGTGTACAGATTAAATCAGCATCGGGAGCAATGATGATCACCTTGAGCGGTCAGTCAGTGAGTTTTTCTGCCACCCAGGGAAAAATGCTCGTGCCTTGCATCAGCGTTACAAATTTCAGTGGTTAAAGAGCTGTAAATTATATCCCAAGATGCAGAGACGTTATTCTACTTATTGTATCCACCAAAGCCACGCTAATACCTCACTTCCCAAAGGAAAAATAGAAGTGACCTTGTTTTACTGTATCAGTCTCTCAGTCCTGGCACCCACTGCTTGCCTGCAGTTTAAAATCTATATTAAATTACAGTATAGCATCCCCAGAATATAATAAATATTTGCATTCTGCATTGATTTACAGTCTTACATCTGCAGAAAATAAAAAAGAAAAAATAGCTCCCCAAACCTTCGGCATCCACGAAGGATTTTCCTCTTTGCCATCAGTATTCAAGATTAAAGTCACTACAAGTTTAGCCAAAATTGAGCTAGCTTTTAGATAAACGCCACCCATTGCTGAAAGAAGTGAAATTTCTTACTGTCTTTGCATTGTGGGGAAAGTTCTGAGCACTTGGGTAACACAAAGGAGACAGTATTGATCTTTGGTAGGTCACTATTAGTTTTGCTTTTGGTAGGCGTGCACAGCACTACCAACCACCACCAGTGTCGGACCTCACAATTCTTCACAGGGCTAAAGCTGGTAAAGCTGCAAGTCTCTAGAAAAAGAAACTAGTTTTTTTTTCCTCCTTCAGAAAACTGAAGAGTAGCTGGTAGAAAACGTTTCTCTAAAAGCATATGACCTTACTAAAGTATTCAGTGAGAGCCAAACTGACAGAGCTTGCAATAAAAATGATGTAGTGAAATAACAACAGTATTTAAACAGGATTAAAATATAACATTTTACTAGTTATTTCAAAGAATAGATTTTTTTTTTTTCTTTTCTTCCATTATACTTATCTGTATGTTCAGACTTTAGCTATTTTTTGTTAGGTACCAAAGTGCAAATATGCCAAGATAAAAAGAGTTAGGCCCAAGAAATAGCTGGTCTGTTTGTTTTTTTCCCCTTGTGTGGTAGGCCACGTTGCATTTCTCATGCCTAAAAACAAGCACCATCTCTCAAAATATTTGGTCGGAAACCTCAGCTTGAAAGGAGGTATTTGACAGAAATGTCACATTTACATCGGCATAACACGCGGACAGCTTCTGAAGACAAGTGGAATCTCGTGGACGAGAACTTCCGCGAGCGGAAAACAAGTGCAACCACAGTAGCATGAGTCCGTTGACTGCCAGGGCAGAACCAACCACCATCGTCATCCAGATCTCGTGGGGAAACTTCAACTATGGCAGCAGGGGAAGAATAACAATCGGTTCCTTACTCGTGGCATGCATTTATCTGGTGACTTCTCCTGTCTTTCGAGAGGTATCCATACTGTTCTCACAACCAGTCTGAGCTTATCCTGAAAAAGATGTGTGCATAATACAGCAGGACTTTTTTTTTCATGTCAATATGTATCTTCTATCTCTCACGCTGGAGAAAACCACTTTGCTCTGTATTGCAAATGTTATTGGTCGCTATGAACAGCGGCTCTTCTCAACTCCGTATTCAGGTTGTAACGCAACGCGCACACACTCCTTTGAGGTACCAGTAAAAACTACCAGCAGGTGCCAAAACTTAAGTCGTGTGTTTTACTAGCAATGCTTCCTTCAAGTTTCTGAAACAATTCTCTGTGTGTGTTCTGACACCCTTTGCCCTTCACAGATCTGTTTATGCAGATTAGCCTCGTAAAATATTCACTTCTCATCCTCTCCACCATGATCCATTTGTCTTTTCAGCAGGTTTATATTCGACACTGTTGGAGTGGAATGGGGATTGTACCATTTAACCCAACAGCTAGCTGGGCTTGAAAATGTATCCATCCCCTTCCTATTAATTACTCTTTAATGCCTGTTTCTATCACACGGCCTCGTGTATCATCCTGGTTTATTTCAGAGGAATATAGCCATCCGATGACAATTATTGATGGAGCGTAAAAACCAGAGCTAAAGACCGTATAAAGAAGAAACCAGAACTGACGTGGGGATAGATGAAAAGATGAAAAATTGACTAGAGAAGAAAATTGGAATGAGCTAATTTACAAAAGAAAATGAACAAACCACGGCCAGGTAACTCTGAATAAGATTAATTGCTACACATGTCCTTCCTCTTTGCAATTTTTATCTTATTTCGTCTTCTATTCCACTTCTCTATGTAACGGTGCTACGCTCATATAAACTCAGATTCCACTCTTAGGTCAGTCTGCTAGCTGGGTGTTGAGCGAGATCCTATGTTTGTATGAAGCGGTACATCGCTATCGACTCTGGGATTGTTACTCGAATTTAAGCCAGCCAAGGATTTGCTCCATTGACTTTCATGGATTTATTTTTAATTTATTACTCTGAGTTCAGAATCAAGAGCTCTGGATATAAATCTTGAACATAAATAGACAATTTCCCAGTCTGAACAGTAGTCACAAATACCATACAGAAAACAAGCTAGGCATGTATAGAACTGTCTGAAATTCAGTTAACCAAATGCTACTGTGCATTTATTAGTAGTTTACTGTTTATTAAACAATAAATCAAGATCCAAAAAAAACCCTAATTAATTTAAACAAAGTACTGTTTAGTGAAATGGGAGCCTGTCAAAATAGTTGTTGGGGAGGACAATTAATTGGTACAAATGTGAGTGCAAATTTTGTTTTCAGACTTTAAAGCGTGTCGTTTGTAGTATACAATGTATGTGCACAATACAAATTTCATACTTTTTCCTCAGTGACAATAAAAAGCGCAGTTTATTATAAACTGAAGTAAAAATAATTAAAAAAAAATCAAAAGGAAAAAAAACCGAAAAAAAAAAAAAAATCACAGTTTTGTCATTGGTATGTGAAGGTTGTTCCAAGGACCCATCCAGAGCTCCTCTTCGTCTGACTGTGTGTGTTCACTGTGTGACTCCAAGGGCTCTTTGACATCCTCACTGTTGACCACTGATTCATGATCTTCTGTGCTTTTCATTCTGGAACTCCCTGGCTTTGTGACTGTATTGTCGGCCCCTAGAGTCGAGGAAGCAAATGAGACACTGCAAGGTCTTGTGTTCATTTTATCATTAGAAGATGGTCCCTTTGACAACGTGTTCAGTGGGACACTCTCCTCGTGTGTCACTGCAAGCTTGTCCAGTTTCTTGAATTGTTTCCCCAGCCTCACTGGAGATGTGACTTTTAAATTATTACCAAGGCAAACACGACGGGTTCTGACAACAGAGCCATTCTGTGCAATGTAAATGTTACCGTTGATGTTGTTCTGGATATTTGGGTTATTAAGACGGTTCCTCTGGCTGGAATCGGGAGCACTGTCTTCTCCAGTCGAGCTGGTCTCATACTCGGGGTCCACTATCAACTTGATCCTTTTCTTTCTGGACCACTGTTTGACAATAAATAGAAGTGTTGTTAAATCTCAGTGCTATTTCTTACATTTTCCTGCTTTTTTTCTGTCTGTTACTTGTCTTTTATCTAGAGGTTCATACAGAATCATAGAATCGTTTCAGTTGGAAATTAAAATTAATAATGAAAACACTATTATTTCACTAAGGCAGTAGATACCACCAAAGTTAAATCCCACTGCAATACATATGCACATGCACACAGGAAAAGACAGTTTTTTAGAGAAAGAAAATCATGCAAGGTACAGATGGGTGGTGATTACTCTTGAACTTTTGAGAAGTTACAGTTTGTACAAATTACTCAGATGCCTGTCCTTTTGCTCCTGATAAAGACACATAATTTTCTTCACATGGGCATATTCAGGTGGATGAAAAAGACTGACTAGTTGAAATGGGATTTATGTTAAAACACTGCATGCAGCTACAACTCTGTGCTATATATAACACTAAAGTATTCACTGGCTCAGAGCTTTGATTTTATTTAGACTTCTTATGGTTTATCTGGATAAATCTAGTGGTTCAGAGACAGCTCTGTAGCTTTTGATACAAGATAGGTAAAGCACAGACAGAACCTCCATGAGGAGGGACATCATGCAGAGATTGCCTCTTTATGAAAACACAAAGGCTGTTTGTGCTGTCAAAAACCGAAGTGTCTCTGACATAATCTTGCTCATTCTGAGCAGAATTGTGCTAATGTGCTACAAGATTTCTCTACTGAATCAGATAGTGAATTTGGTTATCAACAGGTTATTGAATTTCAAAAGTCAGATACCAAAATGTAGGACATAGATGACAGCCACCTTCAGAAATACTTTGCTGTTAAGCACCTCAGATTCTTAAACAGATGTTTAAAAAAGACCATAGTAAAATCATGATGCTGTTAGGTGGCAAGGGCAGAAGTTGGCAGATGTACTCTGTTCCCTTTTCTGAACAAGCTCACTTACCTCTGTATCCCTGTCTTGTACATCACTGGTACCTGAAACCTGAATCCTATGATCCAGAAACAGTTTAATCCCAATCCTGCTAGTAATATTCTGCAGTTTTGGGAGTGCTGCTTTGCTGTGATTTCAGTTGTCCTCCCTGCAAGTAGAGCTAACGTTTACAGTAGAGAACTCCTGTGAACACTGCCTGATGTTGTATAGTAGGGGAACATAAGGTGAAGCCATGTATAGCTTCTAAGCATTTTCAAACTCATCATCATTCCTGTTCTTATTGAATTCCATGTTTTGCCCCTTTTCCTCCCTGCAGCACTGTTTTGTGACAGATGCATGAACACAGCGCCCTTAACAGGATTGTGCCAGCAGGTTCATCAAGCTATCAAATGCACAGCTAATGCAAAACACGACATTACTGTGCTTCACAATGTCCGGAATGCAACAAGGGTTAATCCCAAGAATCAACACAATGACTCTTTAACTACATTACAGAAATTAGCAAAGAGAAGGAAGTTCTCATTCTCCTTCCTGCCACTGATCAATGAAAAATAATCTTTCTACATCCACTACTACGTGAGGAATTAGTCTGGTTTTCTATAGTTCTATCCTTAAGACAGCATATAGGTTTGTCAAGGTTTAGGGCTGGGTCAGCCACTAGACCAATGACAGGCTCTGTTAACTACAGAAAGTCCAGTTAGTTAGAAGAGACTGAGTAAAATCAGTGAACAGAGTTAGTTTGGCTCTAACTCAAACCAGGATGAGGGTTCAAATGCTGAAGCAATAAGCTCAGGACATTTTCCTTTTGGCTATCTCTAGCCAAGTGTGTATTGCTTAGGAAAGACCACACAGAAGGCACAGCAAACAAGGTCACTCCTTACTGCCAAATGTCCACCCACTGTTGCTTCTTTCAAAAGGATGTTGAATCACCAGTAATCTCTGACTCGGTAACAGCAGAATCCAGGGTCTCATCTGACAGAGACTGACTGTTTTCCTGGGATGTCTTTTTTCTTGTTTTCTTTCTCTTCACGCTGGTGCCAGAACTTTGATTCTCAGTATCAGGGGAAGTAGCGGTTTCACCAGAAGTCAGTGTGCTTTTTGTCCCTTTAGAAGTAGCACTGATGTCACTTTCTAGGCAAGAGGACTCATTCTTACTGTTAGCTTCCTCCCTGTCACTAGCATCTGTATCGACCTCTTCTGTGCTTTCATCCACGCTGTTCTCACCATTAACAGCTGATTTTCCTCTCTTGTCTTCTGCAGCAGCAGCAGCTTTTGCATTGGCAGATGCTTCAGAAACTGCCTTATTTGAGTTACCTGCCATCTCATCAGGGCTTGTGCTGGCTTGCTCCACATCTGCTTCTTCATCTTCTTCTGACACTTCTTCTATTGTGTCTTCTATTTCAAGGCTGGCAGAGGACGTTTTGCTCTTACAGCTGGATCCTGAAGTTCTTCTGTAGCTCGTGTCCCTGTCGCTACCTGATGCATTAGTGCTAGTATTTGACTTCTGGCTGGATCGCCTTGCCCTGCCACAAGAGCTACCTCCCCTGCTTTTTATACTGGACCTTTCACTGCTTCTTCTGCTGCTGGACTCACTAGTCCCTGATTTGCTGTATGAACTTCGCGTGGATGAGCTCTTTGACAGGCTACCATCTTCATCACTATCAGAGTCTTCCTCGTCATCGTCCTCTTCAGAGGAGTCCTCCTCTGATTCACTGCTAGAGCTGGATCCAGAGTCATCATCAGAATCCCCAAAATCATGCCCAGTGTCTTCATCTGAGTCCACAGTACTTTCAGTGGCTTCATCTTGGTCCAGAGTTACCTTCAAGTAGTCTTTGTCTTCTGACTCTGAGCTAGAGCTACTACTCTTCACGGATGACTCATCTGAAGTGTATTTTCTTCTCCTTTTCTTCTTCTCGTAATCACTTTCCTCATGTTCACTCTCTGCTGTGATGTTTATTGAAACTCCTGATTTTGTTTCATCTCTTTCATATTCTTCCTCTCCTTCTCCTCTTGCACGTGCTGAATCTTTGCTAGTAGGCTCTTGAAATTTTCTGGAGACACTAATGCGTTTTAACACGTGATTTAGTTTTCTCATCGAAGGTCTGTCATCTGTTGTTTTCTGGAAGTAACTTCCCCTGATAATCATGCTTTTCCCATCATCTACCTGGCGAGCTGACATCAACTTGGCATAACTGGAGTCTTTCCTACTGCCTTTCACTTTCTGCAGAATCATTGGGAATATCTTTGCTTTCTTCCACGGAGAACGAGCGGACTCAGATCTTCCTACTGGTTTGCGAGCACTGACTGCTATGCGACTCAAATGCATCACTGCTTTTAGTTTCCTTTTTCCCTGACCGGTCCTATATGCTCTTCCAGAAACATGTCTTAGATCCATCCCACCATCTAACGGTCTACCTTCTATTTGAGCCCCTGCTCTCTGGCTTATACCTCTGCTTGGAGGACCTCTGCCTTGACTCATCCCCTGCAAATTATGAAAATGGAACTCAATTACAATTTGAAAGACAGTTATTGTGAAAACTCACTCCCTAATATAAGTCAGTAAACAAAAGCAACATTTTCCCAGCACCAAAACTTACCTTTTTCACAAAAGCTTTTTACTAAAGTTATGGGTAAAGTGTTAGTTCTAACAACTACCTTACTCTGCAACAAAGCTTAGAGACGTTACCTCTTATTTAATTAAAACCCACATTAGGGATTAAGACTTTAGTATTACTGAAAAATAGATGAAAAAAAAAGGGACATTTAAGTCAACTTTCTTCTGGCTGCCACATTTTAAAACTTCTTTACATTCAGTTGTGAACTTTATGATAAATGAGTTTAGGGGATAGCTGTTCTCAGTGGAGAATCACCAGTTCTAGGCTGACTATTAGTAATACCCCATTTGGTTAATGATATAAAATGGAATTACCCATGGCTATGTGGATGTTTCTTTGAACTAGAAATCTACACTGAGGGAAAAATAGATACGGATGTCAAAAGAAACTTTGCAATTCCTTTTTATTTCTAGAAAGAGGTGCTGACACAGACTTTACTGGTCATCCGAAGGGCAAACAATGATTAGCCTTCGAAGAGCCGCTTATTTGGTCCATACCGAACAGAATATTCTAAACAATTACTGAAGACATTTGACAAAGTTTAGTGGTCCTTCATCTTTTTGCAGAGACAGAAGCAACACACCAGAGACACTTACCTCATCTGCTGTTGATCCATGTGGGCTATAGTAGTAGCCACCATCATTCTCCACCATGACTTCCCCATACTCATCGTACATTCCCGAAGGAGACAGCAGTCGGCGGCGACTCCCGTACTGAGGCAGTTCATACCTGGCAAAAACACCATCATTTCTTCAAAATGTACACCAACGTGTTCCCATGGGTCTCCACACAGCCACAAACACACATGCTCACACCTCAAAAGGACAAGAATGTCTGCTCTATTTTCTCCCTGCCTTTGAGAAGATTATTGTTCTTATTTCCTTAGTGGTAACAAAATCTAAAATTATTCCTCCTCAGGTGTGGGACCCTACACTTGCCCTTGTTGAACTTTATGAGGCTTTTTGACTATGGAGAGAATGACAAGAGGTTCCCTGGGATCAGCTGTGGAGAATTCCTGCAAGTCTATAAGAACCACAAAAACCCCTGAACTGCCAGTAGTCAGACGGGCATTACCAGAACAAGGGTGAGTGAAGTTTCTTCTAGGTAAATGTAAAAGAGCAGATGCTGGCTGGGAACTATAAGCAGAAAGTTATCAGTCACTGAACTCAGGCTGGTGAACCACGAAATGAAGGCAATTAGTTTCCAAGATAGAAGAAATAGGTAAATAAAAAAGTGAATATAAAAGCAGCATGACAAATGGGGTATACACTCTGCAGGCATCATAATCAGGCTCCTAAAGAAGAGAGAGTTATACAACACCCCCTTAACTTTCACAAAGACTTTTAGTGTCAGCGCATGCCTTCGTGGACACAAAGATTAAAATCATCCTGAGGTGAAGGGAAGCTTCCAAATTAGATGCTGCAATATTAAGTATCACCAACCTGAAGAGCAGCATTTCCACAAACAGATAGGAAAAATGAAAAAATACCCGTGCTCATAACTGTAGTAATCTTGCCCATAGTATTCTTGCCCTGGATCAATTCCAGACTCCATACTTAACTCCTGCCAAAAGAGAAACACCGATTGAATGCAAACAGTTATACACAGTCATGACTGATGAAAATGGGGCAAAGAACAGTAAAATGCAAATTAGTTAAATGAAAAAAAAGTGAGGAACACAGACAACTTGAGCCTCTCAAAGGAGAAGGCTGTGTTGGAAGATTAGGGCTAATTTGCTTACAGTTAATCAGATCTCTTTTTTAAACTGTTTTCTCTCCCATCAACAATCACAAGCAGCGCAGGACTGAGCTAAGTACTTGTCTGTGTCCTACAATAGCACCAGTGTGATCTTGACCTCTGTTTACATACTACATGGTCTCTCCTTGGGAGGAGAGACTGACCCTACCTGGCTCCAACCTCCTTTCAGGGAGCTGTCAAGAGCAAGAAGGTCTCCCTGTCATCCCTGTCTCGCAGCTGCCTATGGGTTCTTCTCCTCAACAATGAATTTAAAGTTACGTCAGAGCATCTCATACTTACAATGACTGCACGAATGACCTCTGGGCTGTACCACATAAATACCATTGATGGCACTATCTCACAAAAGCCACATTTGCTCTATTGCTTATTCTGGAAACAATATTGGCCCTGAAAGATTTGAAGCACAAAGTTCTGGGTTTATAATCTAGACTGACCTTTTTTCTTCACAGCAGTGTGCTACTGCTTCCATCACCTTGTCAGGCCAACCACTTAGTTCATCTCTAGGCATAATAATCAGTTGTCAGTTGACTGACATCTGCAAAAATAGATTGCAGCTAGACAGCGAGGAAATTATTCTGTCTGAGAATCTGGACATGAAACTAGCAAAGCTTTCAGTCTCTGTGATGAAGTCCGTGGGAGCAACTGAAAGATGCTCAAGAGAAAAATACCAAGATGGAGCAAATTCAAGGTATTTAATTAAAACAGTATAAATGGGGTGATGATGTCAGGACTTTCTTTTTCATCTAAGAGAGTCAGGGGAGAAAAATATTACCTAAGAGACTTTTTTTTTTACTAGGACATTGTGTAAAAGCTATCTAAAAAGTTATAAAAAATTTAAGAAATTAAAAATACTGGTACCTCTGGTCTGAGAAGAGAAGGTCTCAGCAACTGCTGTTGCTACAAAAGAAAATTAGAACGCGGTTAATTAGGCAGCAGCAATTAAACTGCAGGCCATTTGTGTCCACTGTTTCTTTTGCCTAGTATAAAGACAAATGCCCAGTTTATGTGGGGATTCCCTATGTTATTTCACCCAAGAACTTCTCTCAGAGCTCAGGAGAACTATTATGTGGCATATGTTGGAGATAGCGGGGAGGCACATGTCAGAAAAAAAGTTATCTACAACAGGTTGAAAGCAAATCTATGGGAATCTGTAGTAAAGTCTGTGATTCAGCTATTAAAATTTGTGATTTGAATATGTGATTTTATGTCTTAAGTCAAGCTTTTGCTGCAACACCATCGCTTTAATTCTGTATTTATATCCTTCAGTGGCTTTTCACTGAGTACCTTGCAACCACAGATATACTTTAATTCACAGCAAGGATTATCTCACTTGCTTTCTCTACAACTTCTGTGTGCTTTCTTTCTGTATGCAGCACTCAGTGAGGGAAAAGACCCTGGGAAGCTGCACGGAGAGGACCAACAGGATAATATGGCTTCATAGCTAAACATAGGTCATTTTGGGTACTCAGGTTGTTAATTACCCTGCAGCTCCAGTTTTTCTGATGCACATCACTTGCTGTTTTGTAAATAAGGATTGGATTTACTCTGGAAAATCAGTACCATTGTCCTCACACTCCTCCCAAAACTTGGTGGCACTATTTCAGCCACATTTGTGATTTGTAAAACACTGCTGATTAAGCAGCAGGAAGTATTTTGGAGAACTTTCCCATTATTAAATGAGTTAATTGAGATTTTTGAAGGAAACTCTCTGTGCTAGTCATTGCTGGAGGAACAGACACTGCAAGAACAACAGATGATGAGGTGTGAGGTAAGAAAACACAATGAGCACTGGGGCAATTCCCTGGGAAGATGCTTTTGGCAGTTTATCAAGCAGCAATCTCCTAGCCTGGAGATTAAGTTCATGCAGGATGGCTACTCGCCTCCAGTGAACCTATGCCTCATGAGCTTTTTGAACTGCATTGTATTTCTGGCCTCTAAGCCACATGGTAGCAATGAGTTTCACCACACAGGTTGTACGAGAGTATATTGATGTAATTAATGTTTGAAAGGTAATTGGGGAACAGCCTTACCTCTTGCTGTGCATATCCTCGCCTAGAAGTCAGAGAAAGAAAAAACAAAATTAGTACGCTTCTGTGAGACTATGTAAAGGTGCATATTGCAATTCTTTCCAGAGAGAGGTGAAAAGAGAATGTAATTAGAAATATTACTAGCAAGAAAAGAAATACATATCTAGAGTACAAAATATGTTTTTTCTTTAGATTTGCGCTGGGCACATGAAATCATCGCATGAGGAAGGCTAGTGAATCTTTGGGATCTTTTCTTGCTTTACGTTGCAATGAATGAGAAGAAATCCCCAATCCCCAGAAGCCAGAGAGCCAGTGCACCCAGTGAAACTCATCAAAGGGAAGGGGAGGGAATGCTGTGCTTGGTTTTTTGGGTGTTCCTCTAAGAGGGGTCCTGCCCCCACCACCCTCTCTGTTGCCTCACAGACCTACAGACACCATCTACAGAGAGGCTCTCTTATTACACAAATATGCTTTTAATCATCTGCTTCTGAACTTTCTGTACCCACTCAGGACTTGCAAGAATTTGGCCTGAAGCTTCTATCACTGATTCTTCTAACAACGTTATTATTAAAATTACACATTTCCTAATATTTGCTCAGCAGGAAGGAGTTAAATTATTTTTTGCTATCTATGATTTATTTTGCCACAGGCTTTGTGCTTCTGATCTTATTGAAAATTTCTTCTTGTTGTTTCAATTCCATTTTCTCAAAGCCATTCACAAGCATGACAAATGCACTTATGTCTATCAAGTTCTCTATTTTCACACTTTGTGCTAGAAAATTAAAATGGTTTAGACAAAATGAGGGAACAGCAATTTAGGTCTTGGCATTATTATTAAGGATAAGACTGCATTTTTTTTTTTTAAAGAAGAAAAGGGTAAACGCTTAAAATTATATTGAGCTTAACCTAGTACAGAGACAGCAGTCTACAGAAAATCTTGCATTACACTTGAGTAAATAATAAAGAACAGAGTAGAAGTCCTTTCAATTCTTTAATATCACCGTCTGTAAAGTTTTCTATTAATATTCAGCACATGGAATTGATTATCAGCATTAAATTAATGCTGTTACCCATGTAATATGAAACTAATGAACAACTGAAATGAAGATTTATCTTCAGAAGATGATCTGTGGCTTTTCAAAGCCCACTTGAGGAACACTGTGTTTAGTTTCCATATCGCCTACAACCGTCTTTGGATACAGAAGGGTCTTTTGTTGCACAGAGGATAAGTAAACACATTAATCTTAACTGCTCTTGAGTAGTCACTATATTGCAGATTAAAAGCATAATACAAGTAATTCTAATTAAATTTGGAATTAAACTTTCCTAAAAGTAGAACCATCTTGTGTTTGGAGAGATGTTTATACTACTCTGATAGTTCTGTGTGGCCACAATTAGAAGACAAAAAAGCCCCCAAAAGACAAAAAACACACATTAACTCAATACAGCACAAGGATCTATTCTGACAAAAAGGCAAAGGTCAAAACAACATAGTTCATTTCCAGGAAGGAATCAAATCTCTCCACTGAGGGAGGAATTGCTTTTGGATAAACATTATCAGCCAGACTTCACTGCAGCCAGAGAGAACTCTTCAGTGAGCAATGGGAAGCGAGGACATAGTGCCCGTGATGATGTAGGATAACATGACAGCTAGTACAGGCTGCTGGTGCTTAATATGGGAGAGAAAACAAGAAAGAATTTACAGGTGCAAAACGTGCCAACCTTTCACAGGTCTGTATTGCCAACACAGGTGAAAGGGAGAAACGTGGTTTACCTAAATCAGCAATTTCCCCAATTGCTGGCATCCCTGCAGGCATCTGCTATTTCATACTTTGTTTTCCCATTGAAAGCAAAAGCATCATAAACCCCAAATACTACTCAGAGAAGGCACCTGCTCAAGCAATTTGCCCTGACTCTTAAAACAGAGGTTTCCTGCTAGAACTGAGGAGAAATCCCCTGGAAGGGAGATGAGCGATGATACGCTGCTGCTCGGCTGCAGCCTTGCAAACGGGTTTGCCAAGAAGCGTGCTCCACTGACACGACCCCTGCGCTCCTGCTTGGAACTCAACTCAGCCAAGCCGACAATGAAAGAATGAGAGACAGAACCCAGGGTCACATCTGACCCTAACTGATCAAAACAGACAACCCAAAGAGGGCTCAATAATCATAGAATGAGAGAACACTTTGCGTTGGAAGGCACCTTTAAAGCTCTAGATAGACCAACCTCCCTGCACTGAGTAGGGACAGCTTCAACTAGAGCAGGTTGCTCAGAGCCCTGTCCAACCCCACCTGGAGTGTTTCCAGGGATGGGGCTTCCACCACCTCCCTGGGTAACCTGTTCCAGTGTTTTACCAACTGTACGGTAAAGAACTTCTTCCTAATAAACTTCTGTATGCTCAACTTCTTACCAGCCGTTATTGGTTATGATACTTTGTAGGGCTGCAGAACTGCAGGAGCACCCAGATATCCCAGTGAGACAGAACTTTCCCGGGTTAGGTTAAAACCATATCCTCTTGGTACAGATTATTTCCTGGTCTAACAGAATGATTTTTTAACAAAGGCTATTAAACAAACTAGCAGGAGAACAAAGACTGCATTAATTCTAGACAAAATGAACTAGGTTTGGTAAACTTTCCAACTCGATAAAGGTTTCCACACTGAGAAAGTAGCTGTTCCTTATTAGCGAAAAGCTGATTATGATGACACCCACAGAGTCTTCTGAGACCAATGAAACTCCATATTTAAAAAGTAGCTCCCATGCAATGCCCATTCTTTCTGCTTTCGGAATGCCACAAACAATTGTAGCCGAATGAAACCTTTGGAGCTTATGCTGTGAGTTACTAAACACCCACAGCTTTGCTGCGTGACACTACACACTGCAAAATCAGGTAGCATTTGTCTAATATTTCACTAGTGTGGCATAGTCTGGATCTTAAATCTTAAAAATTTCTCACCTAACAGCTGCTGAACTTTGAGAATTTGCTGCTTGTGCTGCAGTAGCGCCACTCTTGGAGAATTTAGTGTCATATGTGGGTCTCATGAATTATACAGCCAAAAATGCTGTGATCAAGAACCACACACATTTAGCTACTCTGTGTTTTGGAACTACAGTCCATTCTGACAGGAGTTTTAAACAAAGAAAAATTCAAATGTGTCAGCAAAACTTGTGTGATGGAGTTCAGGGAGTTAGGCTCTGGGACAAGGAGGGAAAAACTATCTTCAGCAGTTTCTGACTGAAGTATCCACACATATCCTAACTGCAGATTTGAAAGAAACACAAAAAACGAAAGAGAAAAAGAAAAAGCCAAGCACCATGGAAATGCTGAGTATCTCTAAACAGTCTGATAAGTGATTAATTACCTTTTTGCTCAGAATGACAGCATTTGAAACTGAACTGGGGGTCTAGTTTTTCTTCATTACATAATATCTGGCTTTCCCAATACGCTTTAAAAAACTGTCATATTAAACACAACTATTTTGAATTTTGTCCAAAGACTAAAAGGAAACTTGCAATTGAACCGAACTAATGTTCATTTAAAAGCAAAAACTGCTTTTACTTACCATTGTTTTTTCAAAGGACAAGTTAATTTACTCTAATTGTCGTATTTAATGTAAAGGTCTGATTTAGATGAGCGTGAGCAAAAAAGCCAGTAAGTAAATCCATATTCCATGGATTTTTACAAGTACTTGAAAAATCTTCACTTGGTGACACTAATTGGAGTGACTTTATTACAATTTCAAGATAAACAAGATGTTTCAAGCGTCAAGCTCGTGGCAAGCTAGTGTGGCAAGAGAGACGCCAACAACATATACATGCAAAATAAAAACCAAGCAAATGTTTTGTACATGAAAGAAATTTACAAAATAAAAACTTTTAACATGCAGATACAATATAAAAAAAACCCAAACAAACAACAATGCAATGGAAGGCAGCACACAGGTAACAGGAGGAAAAACAGTTGGGTTTGCTGACAAAGCAAGAGAAAACCCTTCCTCTGAGTTGTGATGCCAACGGGAGCTGTAAAGAAGCGATGCCAGCGGAGCAGAGCGCAGCGTCAGCGGCATCCCCGGCGGCATGGGAAGATGCCTCGCTGTGATAATGCCGGCTCGCTACTGCTGAGTCCGCTTACTACCGGTACTTGCTGGCTTTGCCATCCAATATTTGACAGTAAGATTCCTCCCAGGCGGTACATTTTACAGGGAAAGCAAGAGATTCCAATTACAGCTGCAGAAAAATTGCTCTGCTCTGATATTACCTCCAGTGAAGGCTGCTTAACATAGAGCAGTGTCGAGCCCTCTTCTGTCTATGACTGATCCTTGGGTGAAAATGGGACAGCCTTCCCCAAGAAGTTTTGGTAAACAGACTAAGAACCAGCATCACAGAACAGTAAGACGCAGCTCTCAGAAAACAACTTGCAGAATTACTATACATGACAACTTTCTGAGTGAACAGGAAAGACAATTTGGGATTAGGACTGAACCAGTGGTGATATACAGCAGAGAAAGGGAACAAGTCTGAATTTCTAGAGAGTCTGAGGCAGATACCATGTGCTGCATTAGAGTCATCCCACTCAATCCGTCATGTGCAGAAAACATCCAACTGTCCACATCACAGTGCTGTGGACTGAGAGGGAAAGCGCTTCTCCAGCTCCTCCACAACAGAGCCCAAGCTGCCGTTCTGCTGGTTCTGCTCAGCCGCAGCTTCTGGAGTTGGCAGCTCTGGCGTTGCCGCCGGTTTGAGCTTAGAAATGTGCTTGGGCAGAACGTGGTTTTTGTCTATTTGGCTGTACATGTTGGCCACAGACTTTTCGATTGCTGCTAAGTTCTGAATGTTTTTAAGAATACCTTTCAGCTCCCTGCGGGGAGGAGGCTCTGGCACTGTGGCCGGTGGTGGTACAGCTGGCTGTTTGGCAGGGGATTCTGAGTGTTTGGCAGGGGAGAGGTGCTGGGTGCTACGAGGACATGAAGAAGAAGAAGAAGACGACGACGACAAAGAAGAAGAAGAAGAAAGAGAAACTGTGGGGGGAAGCGGAGGATGAGGTGGCAATAGAGGAGGGGATGGAGGGGGCGGTGGCAGTGGAGGTGGAAGCAGCGGAGGTGGGGGTGGGGGGGTTTTAGGTGGATCTGGAATGCTTTCTGTAACTTCTTTGGTCTGAGGAGCTAGACAGCTTTGGCAAACCGTTTTCTTTATCCTAAAAGATGGAGGAGTTGGTTTGCGAGTTGGTGGAGGAGAAAGTTCTTCAGCATAGTCGTGGTGGGTGACGATTACAGAGGGGACTGCAGAGGCCTCCAGTTCAACTACTTCAGCACAAGGTGTTGGAGAGGACAGAGGAGAAGAGCGAAGGCAAGGAGAAGCAACCACACTTTTAGAAGACTGCTCTAGCACGTTCTCTCCTTCTTGGAAACAAATGCTGTGCGTTGGTGATCGGATGGATTTCATATCAGGAGATTTCACTTGCTTCATTTCCTGCAAAGCCTGCTGCTCAAACTGTCTTGCCTTCTCTTTTACAGTTAGTTTGGGGCCACTTAGTTTTTGAAAAAGTGGACTGCTAATATCAACATCACTATGCTGATTCTCAGTTCCTTTGTCCTCTGCTTTAAGTCTCTCTTGTTGCCACTGAACGGGGTCCATGATGACTGGCCTACTCGGAGAACCAGGCGTGCGTCTCTTAGTAACGTGAGCTGGTACCGTCCATGCACGGTGACTGCCTCCCAAAGAGGCATCTCTCAAGACTAGGCTTGAAGGAGAAAGAGTGTCTAGAGTATCATTTCTTTTCCGGAGAAACCCAGCAGCGGCAGGACTCTGAATGACACCTTCCACATATAATGGGTTTTGAGTAGTTAATGGGTTCTCATCAGACAAAAAAGTAATGTTACTTGAAGACTTGGGGAGATTATTGTTCAGTGATCCATTGATATTAGATTGCTTGTGAGCCTCAATAGCACGGGAAGCAAAGCTGCTTATAACTCTCTGACGGTCTCCTTCTTCTAAGACTGACTTTTTTCCCCTGCTTTGTTGGAAATGGTAGAGAAGAAAAAGACTTGAAAGAAAAGAAGACAATCACATGTGAGGAAACATGCATGGACATAGATACTTATGAGAGAGAAACAAAAGAGCTTACGATATGAAACAGAGCCATTAGATTACTTCTAGCAAGCTACTACTATCCAACAGAAAGAACACATTGACTAGACTACTGGGCAAGACATTTACTTTTACATCTTTAAAGGAGAGAGACTTGAGGAGAAGAAAAATGAAAAGTGGAATTTAATTAATTAATTAGAGACTGAAACTGCAGCACTGGGAGGAGTCAGAGGTGCAGCCGAGCACACCTGAAGCATAGACCTGTAGTCTGAAGTGGGTCAGCTGAGATGCTTGTCAGATTCAGACCACTCTCCTGACACATTCTTAAAGAATTACCAAGCTGGGCATAGTCTCTTGCATTTACTACACACATTCTGACACTGCAGTATCGATATGTGTATGAGTTTCATCTCTGCACCATGTTAAATCAAATGAAAAAAACCCCTGCGGTTGGATTACACTGAATTTCTACAGCAAAAGTAGGAGGTTTCATCATTTTCTGTAACTCACCTAGCACCTCCAAGTGCCTAATTAACCTACCTTCCTCAAAAATTTTTAACACCACAAACTTCTGAGCAGATTTTAAGATAAACAGCATTTAAAAATTGATATCCCCAAACTTCCTGCTTAGAGAAGTGTGCCCTTAGAGCCCTATTTTAAATAATGCTCACCTGAGGATGAAAATAAATTTATTTTCCCCAAAATTTAAGGCACCAGTCAATGTCAGATAGAGCTAAAAACAAACTCCTTATCCTTTGAAAGAGAAAATTACCCTCATCAAATAAAAATTCATTTCCATTGCTGCCATATATAAATTTACTGTAACTAAAGAGATGTGCCATCTAGCATGGAAATGCAATAAACCCCACAATCCAAATCAAAAAACAAGTCTTAAATAGCACACTTACTCCAAAAAGCTCTCTGAAATATTCAGTGTATCTGTAAGACAGGCTGTGGTAAGAACATGATGTCATAAGGGAACATTATGGTAGAAATGGGGTATAAAGACTGAATTCCACTTTTGTATAATTCACTCATGTGGTTTCCTACCTCTGCCTAACGCTGGTCCTCTACGTTTTGTGCGCCAAACTTAAAACCTTCCTGGCTTCCACAGTCAAGCAACTGCAGCTACAGTACAGCGTGAGTAGCAATGACTTCTGCATGCACAAATCCAAAGACCATATAAAACTATTTCTCGCAGCTTAGAGCTGCCCCATATTTTCACAAAACCTTCAGAGTTAAAAATTTTGAGTCTTGTATCTACCAAAATTTGAGTCATATTCTTTAGAAAACAGATAAAAAATGGTTAGGCTTTATTAAGAGATGATTAGGGGAAAATTTTTCCATGATTATGTGAAAGTTATACGTTTTAGACCTCTCGGTCAGATTGTTCCATCTTTTTTTGGTGGTGTTTTTTTTGTATCTCAGAAAGTATTACCAAAAGTAAACAAATGGAAATCTAACCTCCGGTGGTTCCCTAGCAAATACGCCCTAGCAAAGCTGGAAGAGACATTTAAACAACTATGTAATGGATAGGAGTTTATTAAGAGATATTAAATTTCCTCTTAAGTTATTTAAAATGTAGAAGTCCCCCAAAGGCCTGTATTTAGCAACGAAACACATCTGATTCTTAACTTTGGTTTCTTGTTTTGTCTAGGAGACTACACACAGAGAGAAACTCCAGCTTCCTACTGCTCACAGGGACCTGAGAGGAGCGATAAGAAGAGTCACAGGACAGAGCACGGGGACCATTTGTGAGTAACACCCAGCAAAGCCACCAAGGGCTATACCAGTGAATGAAGTCTCTCCAAGCATTGTGATTCTCCAAAAACTAGTGTGCCCAAGGCTTGCTTTTGGGCAGAATCTAACTGTACCAAAAATAATGGACTTCATACTACTAATAAACTAACTCCTTATTCTACAGCAGCATACTTTGAGGTCAGTTAAATAACCTTCATCTGTTTAGAGGTGAGAGAAATAAATGATCCTGAACTTGAAGGAATCCCTCATGCAAGATGACATAACATTTATGCTACTGGAACCGCTTATTTCCAAAGCCTCTCAGTTCCTTCCTTGCTTCACGTGATGCCTCTCTAGGATGAGGTTACCCTGCAATATTTTTCTGTTTATGTATAAGTATTTAAACCAATTAAACATCAGCTCACCAGGTTGAAGCACATTTCTGTAAACAGAAAGAAGTGTATCTGCCTGTCTGGGAATTTTAAGTAGTGGACAAGAAAGATTTGTTCACATCCAGTTGTGAGATCTGAAGTCCATGAACTGAAGGTAAACCTCTGTGCATGAGCTGGGTGTTGGTTTTCTTTGGGTTTTTAAAGGCAGGAGGACTATTTGGCTTTAGAAATAATACCATTCAAGTTCAGCAATCATACTTCATCTCCACTTCCCGGAAAAGGATAAAGAAGCACAGAAGTACTGAAACTTCAGAGTAAATGTCTTTCCTGTACTTGGTCAATGGACAAATAAAACATGAGTTTCTGATTTCAAGGTTTAATGGGAATTACTGAAAGGAAAATTAACTAGCATTTCTACTAGCTACAAATATTAAGACAATGAAATGAGCTTACTTACTGATGCCTATGTATCCAAAAAGACAGAGAAAAATGAAAATGATGAGACAAGACAGATTTAAAACTAAAGAGCTTAGTTCTACTTCATTTGCTATAACCAAATTAAGAAAACACGACACAAGGCAGCATCGCAAATGAAAGATGACTAAGGACAACTAAAGACAGAAAATATTTTACTAAAATTAATGAAAAGTGTTAATAAAAGGTATTTTCCAAAGAATAATTTCCTGAGGTATACCAGTGCCTCGAAATCAAGTATTTGACAGAAGAAAAAAACCCACGAAAAATAAAGGTACTTATTTTTATTGAAGTATGTTATTTTCTTTATAATCCTAAGGATTTTAATTTAGCCTGTAAGGATTTTTACTGCTTTATGTTTAACCCATTCCTTATCAGGATGTAAATGAGTATGTCTCAGTTATATGCAGACATCTGAGAGAAAATATTACAAATACAGCACCTCTTTTTGGTCCAGTGAAAACTATTTTTAGGCAAAACGAACACTAATGTAAGCCTCAAAGACAATACTGCAAATTTGTACATTTCCACCTATATGTTGCAGCACTAAAACATAAAAATTTTTTGCAGGTAAAGACCCAGCACAATGACGCTTGTTCTGGGTTTAGTGCAAGGGATTCATCAGTATGTAAAGCAGATTCACCCACTGGGATATCCAATTCCCATCAATTAGAAATGAATCATTAGAAATCTTTAGAAAGGCATCATTAGTAGAACTGAATCATTAATGGAATCATTAATTTCAGTAGAAACTGTGTTCAGTGCAAAAGAAATGGGGATTTTCTCACTGTATGTGTAAGTACAGAGGTGTGACTTCACGTGGTTCACCAGCAGAAGTGCTCACATTCAAAAATGCAACATGCGAACACTTATTTTTGCTCCCTTCCTGCCCAAGCAATAACACTTCTCAAAGGCCAAAGGCACGGGAGGAAGTTCAGCCATTAGGAGAAGTTTTGCTTCAAGTACAGCTCCTCTACTTTCAGAGGAAAGCTCAAGCTCTGGAATTATTTCCAACGCAGAGACTGCACTCAGCTGCCCAAGAGCTAAAGCAGCAGTGACATGCTCTGTCACGCCTCCTTAACATTTTATCAGCTCGATCACAGCATCTGGACAATTTCAACTTTCTGAGCAAAAGAGCTAAGGGTTGAAAACAGAGCAGAAGTTGGGCAATCCTCAATGACACCAGCAGCCTGCTCTCTACCTGCCTAAAACCAGAATATTCATCTTACGTCTTTCTGTGTTCCTTGGTTTTAAAATATATACGTAGATGATGAGTAAGTGTGGCAAGCTTAACAACAAACACCCCCACTATGAGACAAATATTAACCGGCTATTCTGCACTGTAATATTTTCATACTGAGAGTTAAATTGCTGTTGGCGCCCATAAACTTCAGCTTTACAGAAGCATGAAAAGGCAGGCAGCTTAGCAATATTCTTATTTTATGAGCATATAATAGGTAAAAGATATATTCATGGAACTGCCAGTGGTTTCTCTATTTTAGTTCCTTTATCTTTCATTTTAATATTCAAACAGTTTCAAATTTAGGATGAAAAAAACCCACAGCAGCTATTTCACAGAACTGTAGAATCATTTCAGTTGGAAAAGACCTTTAAGATCAAGTCCAACCATTAACCTAACTCTACCAGGTCCACTGCTAAAACATGCTCCTTGGATGTGTTTAGTCAACAGCTGTGACAAACATGGTGTTGGGTTCACCCTGGCAGCAATGACCTGCTGTAGGCTCTTGCTCTATCAAAAAACATTTGGTTATACCCTGCTTTTGGTCAACTTAGCAGACAAAATTATTTTTTCTCTCCTTACAGAGTCATCCTATTTATTTTCTGGATGTTTGAGAGCCCCAAACAGCTAGGAAAAGACCTCTTCACGAAGAAAAGCCTTTTAGACATAGACTGCATGAAGCGATATGCCTGGCAAATGAATCATGGCTTTGGTCACTAACAATTTTATTGATGTGTCACGAGGAATACTTACATGGTGCTGTCACCAAGCTCTTCGTAGAGGTTATTAGCAGCAGTGCTTGCTGGTTTGCCTGCTGGTAGAGCCATCTGGATTCTCGCAGTCTTTGCACATTCAGCCTGTCGCCTTCGGTAAGCCACACAGGGAAGGAGAAACACTCATTAGAAACCCTGACATAAGCCAAGATGTAAAGTTTGCTACATTTTTTTTTTTCCTGCAGTTCTCAAAACATCCCTGCGCTTTGCCTTCTTCAAAGGAAAGTAATATGGTGATTATTTTTTCCTGGCTTTTTCAGCTCTCCGTTATTTGTTCCCTCTTGGTGGAATCCCAGGGCACCCTTGGACAGAACCTCCTGCCCAGCAATGTGTCACTGACAGCAGGTATTTCCCAGGAAATCACATATGCACCAGCTTTGACCCTGATTTTGTGTGGAGGTTTATCTGTTCTGGCTGCCCAGGACTAGTAGTGGAGAGCACAAGTAAAGTGCTTCATTCTAGCACCAAGAAACTGTCATTTTAAACACAAGAAGACTCTCTAGCAGAGTTTATCACACCTTCTTATTAGAAATTGGTAAATTTGAGTAAATAGTTTTCCTGAAAAATGTACTTTCTAAAGAATGTGTAAAATCACTATGAAACAAATTTCTGTTCTCTACCTAGAAAACAAAGCCTGTGGTCAGTCCCTCATGCGTGTAACTGAGGTGACACAACTAATGTACCTGCTTTTGTTCTGAGGGTGGTTGACACCTGGTCTTTCCTAAGAAAGTCTCTCTATCTGCTGTGTGCTTGAGGAATACCACACACATGGAAATACTTCCTTTTTTCTCTGCAGGGAACAGGCAACGTCCTGAACCACGGCATGTTTAGTGTGCGCTAGCATGCAAGAGTACACACTGAGTAGCTGTATGAGTAACTTGACCTCGCCATACAAGGTGTTGAGGAGCAAGCTGGAGCACAGGAAGTAAGTCCTACTGAATGTCAAGCACCCTTTCTTCTTAAAAATACAGACTGGTAGGTTCTTGGTATTCCTCTACAGGCTGTTAGAAACAAAGCTGAAAATAAGTACTTACTCTTTGAATCTGTTTTGTTATGCAAAAAAAAAAGATAAAGAGATAAAAAGGAAGGTTAAATTAATTCTGTTTGCAACAGTTCTCCTAAACAGTGAACCTAACAGGAGTAATAAACTAGATGCAACTTAATTATTCCACACATAAATTTTACAGACTTAACGACATGCTTAAAGAATCATCATTTCTTGAATGGTTTAGCTGCTATGTGTGATATTCTTGAAATAATTCTGGAGTCAGCACAAACACAAGTTACATTTTTCTGTAGGCTTAAGGCTCACAGAAAACAGCTCCCTGCCACACACACAGACACACGAGTACAGCACATAAACATGAATATACCTCACCATAATTAACAGGTGTGCTACTAGGGATGCATTTCTACAACTGTTTTCTCATTTCAACATGTTTCAAGAAAGCCATAGAAAACATCTTCAGTAGCAAAGGAGTGTTATGTTTGGGTGCTATTTAGAAGATACAGGTCTTTTGTGCTTAGTAAATAACACATTACTTATGGTTACCCTATAGTTCCCTTATTTGACAGTGACAATTTTATGAATCAAATGTGTTTTCTTTCCAGTGAATATTGTTTTCCCCAAATTTAGTAAGCTGATCACTGATCCAGAAAGCACTGAAAAATGAACCTATGCACATAAACAGTTTTCCCAGTGAGAAAAATCTTAATATTTTGATAAGGTGTGCTGTCAGTATGACAGTTATATTTATCCCACTGTCATCTCAACACTCGGTGGCAGACTGGAGCACCTATTCTGCCAGAATCTTATCAGGAAAAATACTGAAACTCCTTTTGAAAATGAGAAAAAAAGCTGTAATGCAAGACCAAACCATAAGACTCATGAGAGCCTTATGCTAAAATTCCTTTCTTTTCCTCTGGCACACTTCAGTAATACATTTTCTCATTCAAGTATAATTTATTCACATTTGGTCTGCAATAAATCCATTTACAAGTCATACTTCTAGGCAACAAAAATGTTGTGCATTGTTTTAAGAAATGAAGTTAAGCAGATTCCTTAAAGCTCTTAGAAGAGACTGATGATCTTTTGATAATCTAACAGACATCAAGGAGAAATTACACTATTAGATTTGTTAAAGAAACAGGTGATTCAGATAACAACAACCTAACTGTAGGTTGAACTGGTTCAGTGGTGTTTCATTGGAAGTAAATTTTACATGCAATTTGGGGAGAAGTAAAAGCAGCCTTGAGACGCACTGCCAATGCTGCAGAAGTCTGTCAAGCTCTTTCAAACTCCTTTAAAAGGACTCTTCCCCTTTCAGCAAAATTGTTTGGAGAAACTGGGATGTAAATACAACCCAAAGAAAATGAGTTAAACACCATTAACCACCGTGAAGAGGCCTTTCTCCTCGGCTGGTTTTTCTTGGTGGCCCTAAAGAGAGTGCTCTGGGCAGATGGTTGGCTTTCCCTGTAGGATGCACTTTAAAAGATGATTAACACAGTGCTGTGCTAACTCCTGACTGCAGCGCAGAAAGGAAAACCACACAGTTTAAATCACCTTTAATCACCAATTAAAGACTGGGAGGTACAGACTGACACATACAGAAGTTGAATATAGCCATTTACTGGGAAAGATGCACAGGATTATTTATATTTTTATTTTGGCAATTCTTTGAGTGTTTAATTTGGAATCATAAATCTTCAGTGAGAAGAAATGAAGGAATATATATACAGCCTTTAAGTCCAAATGCATTGATTTTAAAGATGAATGGGCCTGAAAAGGCTTAGTTGGAAGGAATTTGTTAGTGATGTTGATTCTTTAATTAGTCTATTATCCCAATTATTTAGACCTCTTGAGTCTATGAGAGGTGAGTGGAAATATCAAGAAAGTTCTCTGCGGTGTATGTTGCTTTAGATGGCGCTGAAATGTCACAAAATCAATTCTTCATGAAACTTTTGTAATTAGGAAGCATACAGCTAGGGAATAAATAAAACTTTGTGTATTTTAGGATTTAAACAACAAAAAAAGTTAGATGCTCTTTTTATGCCTGACCTACACAATTTGATTTTTATTCATTTATAGAAAAAAAGCACCTTTTCATCTTTTTTTTTTAATTTGGTTTTTTTCATGGAATTCAGCACTGAATCTACACTTGTGTTTCAAACACCTGTCCTTTCACCCTGTGTTTCAGCATGTACCCTAAAACATTTACCATACCACAACTTCAGAAAGCATAACAAGATGCACTTCCTGTGCACCTTCTCTTTTCATGTACCTGAAGCATTGGGCCATTCTTGTGGTGTGAGGGGAAATGAAAAATATTTCCTCGTCTAATAATTTCCTTGCAATGAAGGATCATTTTCAAAGCAGGTTTGCTAAGAAGAGTAGCATCCCTACTACAACGCTGCAACCACAAAGAGGAGGAGGAGTACTTACTGCCTGTAGCTAACCATGACTATTAAAATAGCCGGCATGCAGCAGAGGATGATGATGACAGCCAGAGCAAGGAGTGCACCTTCCGTGTAGCCTACGGCCTGTGCTTGCTTCTTGACGTTCGCTACCACGTCCGGGGTCCGGATCTCCAGGATGCGTCCTCCCTGCCCCAGGTATGGCTGAAACTCTTTATTGATGTCCAGCAGTTTGCCATCCAGGAACCTTCAATGTCACAGAAGAAAACTATTAAGAGTCAAGTTCATTAACTGCATTTGAATTACTGCATAGTTGGGTTAATAACTGTGGTCTGATAAAGCACATACCTCTTCTTTATGTGCTTAAGAGTATTAGTAATTCCTTCTCATCCCAGTATCAGTGATAACCCCAATGTACTTAACACCAGTTCAAACATTGAAAAGAGGTGAGCTGAACCTTATCTTCATTTCTAGGGGCAAAAAAGTTCTCCACGCCACTGAGACCAGCACAGCAGGTACCTGCTTTGAGCTTCTTCCTTCAGTGGTCTGTGGCAGAGGACTAACTAACCCTCCTGCATATATCCCTGAAGACTACTCGGGCCTAAAGATCAACTTGATGCTACTTGAAAAGTGAGTACTTTTTTAGAGGGCTTTCCTCACCTTCTTAGAGAAATTCTTCAGCTGGAGGAATAGCCTGCAGCTTGTTCCCTTTTGCCTTCCTTTTCAATATTAAAATGAAAAGGGATTTGGAAAAGCTACGCTTTTATTAATCCTCACTCTCCTCCCCTCAGCTGCATCACTGCTGACTCTCATTTTTTCATCTGCTCTGTCCAGGTAGCCTCCATGGCTCTGCCAATTTTAGAACAGAATCATAGAACCATTTTGGTTGGAAGAGACCTTTCAGATCATTAAGTCCAACCATTAACCCAGCACTGCCAGGTCACCACTAAACCATGGCCCTCTGCAACAGATCTACACAGCTTTGAAACCCCTCCAAGGATGGGGACTCCACCACTGCCCTGGGCAGCCTGGGCTGGGCCTTAACAACCTTTTTGTGGAGCATGTTTTTCCTTATGTCCAACCTAAACCACTCCTGGCACAACCTGATCCCATTCCTAAGCGGTTGTTCACTGGGAGAAGAGACCGACTCCACCTGGCTCCAACCTCCTTTCAGGGAGTTGTGGAAAGCGAGGAGGTCTCCCCCGAACCTCCTTTTCTCCAGCCTAAACAACCCCAAGTCCCTCAGCTGTTCCTGCTCCTCACAAGACTTGTGTTCTAGACCTTTCAGCAGCTTCACTGCCCTTCTCTGGACACGCTCCAGACCCTCAATGTCGCCCTTGGAACGAGGGGTCCAAAACTGAACCCAGGATTTAAGGTGTGGCCTCCCCAGTGCCGAGTAGAAAGCACAACTTTGGCTGTAGTACTGGCACTGTGTGTTGAATTATTTGAGTAAGACTTTCCTCTTACAGCACGACTGTTTGATGGCAAGAGGAAAACACAGAGGGACACTGACCAGACAAGCTATCTCCAGTGGGAGTGAACGTCAGAGTAGCTAAGGATGGGTCCTCTCAACATTTGGCACAGCGCTGAGGGAGTTTATTCACTGGCTTCAGGCTGACAGCATCCTCTCCATCATGGCAGTTTTTGGGTGGAAAAATGTAACAAGTAAATCCTAATCAAAGGACCTCATTTTCCATATGACAGAAAGTTTTCTCTTAGATGATCTTTTGATGCCCAAACAGTATGTTTGCTAAAGAAATATACTTCAGGAGTTTGAAAAAATATTTTGGCCATGGCTTTAACTTCCAAGGGGAAGAAATAAATTCTTGGATCACTTCTGAAGCGAGAATTGTCTGTCTTACAAGCTGCCAAGGGGTAGGCTCCAGATACAAAGATCAAAGTAGGAGGCACCCAGTAGGATGGGGAGAATCCTGCTGGCTCTCAGCTACAGCATAACCCCAAACTCTTACATCTGCAGTGGTTCTCCCGGAGGAAGAAAGTCAAATAAAAAATGCTGAGATAAAGAAAGAAAAAAAAAAAAAAGAAAAACCAGCTACAAAAAGATTCTGATAGGATTTCTGCATATAAACTCGGAATGATGAAACGAAGTCTAAAATACTTTTTATTTCTTTAGTATGACCACAAGACAGAAATTACTAAAAGATCTTTGCTTAAAGGGTGTTATATTAATTTCTTAAAACTGATTTCCTCTCAAATTAATTTACTGCGGAATACTCATGTCATTGTTTGTCCCTGGCTTTTTTTGAACTTTGGGGACAAACTCTGACCTGTGCGTGTAATGGATTAGCTGGATTCCATTACATGTAGAAAACAGTTCATCCCACATGACAAAATGGTGCTGCAGTGGTGATGCTGGAGTACTGTGTCTAGTTCTGGGCTCCTTAATTCAAGAGAGACAAGGAACTGTTGGAGGGAGTCCAGCAGAGGCTATGAAGATGCTGAGGGGACTGAAGTATGTCTGTGGTGAGGAAAGGCTGAGAGCTCTGGGGCTGTTTAGCCTGGAGAAGACTGAGAGAGGATATTACCAATGCTTATCAATATCTAAAGGGCAGGGGGTAAGAGGACGGGGCCAGACTTTTCAGTGGTACTCAGGGACAAAGGGCTATGGGCACAAACTGGAACCCAGGAGGTTCCATCTGAACATGAGGAAAAACTTTGCTCTGAGGGTGCCAGAGCCTGGCCCAGGCTGCCCAGAGAGGCTGTGGAGTCTCCTCTGGAGAGATTCAAACCCGCCTGGACAATGCGATCCTGGGTGACCCTGCTGTGGGTGACCCTGCTGGAGCAGGGGGGTGGGATGAGGTGGTCTCCAGAGGTCCCTTCCAACCTTACCGTTCTGGGATTCTGGTTTCATGCTATTAAATTCAAAGAGCAGCAGCAGCTGCTCACTCACTGACTCGCACAAAAAACAATCCGAGGTCTTCTGAAGGACAACTTCCCTCTGCATTAGTAGGCTCTGCTAATATTCACAACTAATTCCTTGATTTCTTCTGCAAAACATTTTCTTGAGATTTGAGCAAAAATTCCTTCTCACAGCTTAAAGACCTGCAATGATGGCTCGCAAGACATAAACTGGTATAACCAATTCTTTACTTGTACACTAGATGTCACTGGTGCATGGTGCATGTCCTCTGAGCTGGCAACAGCATCTCAGTAGGGCAGCATTAAATCTCTGGATGACTTTAACAATCTCTCCGTTAAAATTCTGTTAGCATTTTCTTGACAAACCCTATTTTAACAGGTTCGTAACTCAACCGTGCACATTCACTCCATGATGAAACATGACACATTGTGCAAAAGATTCAGACAGGGTAAGCATTTTATTTTTAATGGTGGACATTTCCCACTTAATATATGCAGGAGAAATTCTCTAGATTCAACTGGCTTTTATGCTACAATAAATCAAACCCTCTTTTATATAAAAGATAAAAAAGGAGGCTGATCATTTCAGTCTGTAAAAGTTATCTAAGTGGCCTCAAAGTCTTTTAGGAGTTTGTGGTAGAGGGAGGAAATAGCAAAGCATAGTTACTGTTCAAACCCATTTCTTGGTGTGACGAGACACATTCCTGATTAATAAAAATGTCAGGTAATCAGTCACAGCAGACTTAAGGAAACTCTTGTTGCACATCAGTTGTATGAAGTACAGGATAGGCAAAAATCAGCATGGCTTGAGAGATCCAGGAGTATTCCTAGCTGGTGACGATGAGAACACCGCTGCAGTTATGTCCATGACTTATAAATGATGTCTTTGTTTTCCAGACAAACATTTTGCTTGAATGAAAAGATATGGGATCGGGCTACTTATCTGGGACTTTTGGAAGTGAGGCACCTCGCTCAGAATAGCGTGGCAGCAAGTGTGGCACAGACTGTGCACGTGCTGTTGCTGTGCACATCAGCATCAACCCAGCACATCCAGAGCACGCTGCATCACCTTGTGTCTCCATTTCAGAAACGACTGCTGGGCACGGCCTGATGTACTGGAGCAAAGCTTCCCAGAGGTGATTACTGGAGCCTCAAACATTAGCTTTGGTTTAGTGGAGTTTACTTCTTGTAACAATTATAGAACCACAGAATGGTCTGGGTTGGAAGGGACATTCAAAGGTCATCTAGTCCAACCCCCCTGCAGGGAGCAGGGACATCTTCAACTAGAGAAGGTTGCTCAGAGACCCATACAACCTGGCTTGAACACTTCCAGGGATGGGGTTTCTAGCACCTCTGTGGGCAACCTGGGCCAGGGTCTCACCACCCTCAGTGTGCAATATAACTACTTTCTAGTCTGAATTTCTCCTCTTTTACTTTAAAACCACCACCCCTTGTCCTGTCACAACAGGGCCTTTCTCCCATCTTTCCTGTAGGCCCCCTTTAAGTACTGAAAGGCTGCAAGATCTCCCTGGAGCCTTCTCTTCTCCAGGCTGAACAAGCCCAACTCTCCCAGCCTGGCCTCCCAGCAGAGGGGTTCCAGCCCTCCCAGCACTGCTGGGGCCTCCTCTGGCCCTGCTCCAACAGGTCCCTGTCTCTCCTGTGCTGAGGACTCCAGAGCTGGACCCAGCACTGCAGGGGGGTCTCCCCAGAGCACTGGGAGCAGAGGGGCAGAATCCCCTCCCTGGACCTGCTGCCCACCCTGCTGGGGATGCAGCCCAGGGTGCCATCGGCTTCTGGGCTGTGAGCGCACGGTGCCGGCTCATGTCCAGCTCCTCACCCCTCAGCACCCCCAAGTCCTTCTCCACAGAGCTGCTCTCCCTCCCTTCATCCCACACCCTGGGTTGATACCAGGGGTTGCCCTGATCCACGTGCAGGACCTTGCATTTGGCTTTGCTGAACCTCATGAGGTTCAGACGGGCCCACTTTTCAGCAGCAATGCAGCTGGTCGTGGGTGGACTTTATTCAGCTGCTGATGGGCATTAGCTGTTTCTCTTTAAAGCCAAGCACCTTTTGGACTCCAGCACTGCTCTGACTTCTGCCTGGGTGCCAGGGTGAGCCAGGGTGAGTCACTGGTGATATCTGCCTGTATCCCAGCCGTGCTCCACCCACGAAGGCAAACAGGTCTCTCTGCTCCACTTCTGTCCTCAAATTACTCCCACGGTCCTTAAAAGATCTTCATAGATAATGGTTTGCAGTGACAGATTTAACATAAACTCTGTTGAATTTAGGGCCTCTGCTATGGTTTAGAAGCAGAAACACAGCAGGTTGTTTCCCAAGAGCCACAGGTATCTTCTAATACAGAATGATGTTGTAAGCTGTGTTAAAATCACAACTGGCAGAATTCATGTGCTAAATCTGTGTTGCTGGTACAGTTCTCTCTTCTGTACACAGCCTGAAATAGTGGGGAAATACTTGGGAAATACCTTGTCTAAATTTATATTCCTTACTGCTAATTAAGTTTTTAAAACAAGGGGCTCCATGTCTTTCTTTCTACCCTTTCTCCCATCATATCCAGTTTATTAACCTTTTCTCCTATTGATCTTTTTTCTGCTAGGATCCAGAGCATATTCTTGGCTGGTTGTGATAGGATGGTTATGAGTCTTGGCAATCTCTTCCCAGTGAGGGGACAACCACTGCTACTGTGTCCTGTGAGTGGGGCAGGAAGAACACTGAGCCATCCCTCTAAAGATAAAACTCCACAAAAAATGGTCACAGAAGGAATTTCTTTTTAGATCTGGGTAAGCACCTGAGCTGAGACAAATCTCTTGAGGTTCACCCATTTGCGAGCAAACACTTCTTAACTGCAGATGTTAAAGTACTAAAACTCTTGCTTCATTTTTCTCTGTACTTGAGTAAGCTGACACTCACCTCCACCCTAAAGCCAGGAAAGCATTCCCTGGGATATGCTGATTTAAATATTAAAAAAAAAAAAAGAAAGAAAAAAAAAAAAAAGAAAGAAAAATAAAAGCTGAGTATAGACATGGAACATTTTTCTGAGGTTGCTTCTGTGCTGATATTCCACATCTCCACAGACCAGGCAAATGAATAATTTGAGCCCTTAACATTTGAAAAACTGGTTTTTAACCTATCTTAACTTTCTTCTGTTCTGTGTATTTCACTGGACACACAAACACCCCTAAAAAGGCATTCTCATATTTTCAAAGGGCACCAAAATGAAGAGGGACACATTTTCTGACTGTGAAGAGAGCCTGCATCAGAAAAATATTCTTTTTCGGGAGCTGAAAGAGCTCCATGCCTGAATACTAGCTCACCTTCACATATTAATAATAGCGAATTTGCAGAGAGCTTTCCAAAGAGAGGAGTAAAAGGGTGTCAGAACTGAAAACTGTCATCAAGGCTATACATTTTCTGAACCTGGACAGCTCTGAATAATGTCCTTTTGACCTTGAGCATTTCTAATGGGATCCCTCTTTGGCCATATTCTAAACTGGCTACAACTGGAAGAAAACACAGACTCTAGTGGATTAAAAAATTGTAGAGTGGAACAATAACAATAAAGAGGGACCAGTAGGTAGTCTGGGTGTAAGGCAGTAAGAAGTATTTCATCAAGACCAGTTTTGTAGTGCACATAGGGTAGGTGCAGGGGCATGGTGGAGCATGTGCAAAGAAGGGCAATGAAGCTGCTGAAGAGTCTACAACACAAGTCTTGTAAGGAGTGGCTGAGGGATCTGCAGTTGTTTAGGCTGGAGAAAAGGAGGCTCAGGGGAGACCTTCTCACTCTCCACAACTCCCTGAAAGGAGGTTGGAACCAGGTGGGGTCAGTCTCCTCTTCCAAGGAACAACCACTAGGATAAGAGGAAAAGGCCTCAAGTTGTGCCAGGGGAGGTTTAGGTTGGACATAAGGAAAAACATGCTCCACAAAAGGGTTTTCAAGGCCCGGCCCAGGCTGCCCAGGGCAGTGATGGAGTCCCCATCCCTGGAGGGATTTAAAAAGCTGTGTAGATGTGCTGAGGGATGTGGTTTAGTGGTGACCTGGTTAATGGTTGGAAAGGTCTCTTCCAACCAAAACAATTCTACAATTCTATTCACTACCTGCTTCAATAGTTTTTCCTTTTCTTTTTGTGTTGACTCACTTGCTAATAGAAAGAGACCAACAGGCTTCAAAACAGGCTACAGAAACATAGGAAGAGCAACAAACAATATACTTACTTAAACAGTTCATTCCTCATTATGGCTCTATTTGTTTGCGGGTCAATCGCATAGACCATGAGGTCAGACTTTGTGTAATCTTCTTCAGAGTAGCCATCCCCAAACCTCCGTGCACCGATGGATTCCACCACGACCGTTGCACCGGGAATCTGATCTTGGACATAGCGTTCCAAAATCCTGAATATGAGATGGAGTCAGAAAACTGCAGTGATTTACTTGAGCTGATTAAGACTGATGGCAGCCCAAATGAAATACTAACAGACACAAACCACAGGTTTAGAAGGATGGTAACCTTCAGAGCACTTTAGAAAAACCCTCTGCTCCAATATAACCTTTTAAATGCCAAACTCTTGGGAAAAGCTTAGTAGTGTTAGGAGAGGTCATCAGAAACAGTGTCCTTAAGTCTAGCTCTTTGTATTTATGACATCAGTTGAGTTTTAAATGGCTTGTGGGAAACACCATCCATATTTCACAAAAAACCACCCTGTCATCCTTTTATTAAGCTATATGATTTCAGAACTCTTCAATTCCATCTTCACACAGGGCGCATACAATAAATTTTCCCCCACAGAAGCAGCCACTTCAACCATTTTTGGTGGGATAATTCATCTAGCCTTCCAAATATATCAGGTGCCAGAACACCTGCTACTCAAAAGGCATGAGTAAATTTTATAGCCTTAAGAAAGTTGGAATATCGAGCTGACACGTTTACCACAGGAAAGAAAGAAAAGAAGCCTCAGAAGTTCTCTGAGAAGAAGATAGGTTGGTAGAACTGAGTGTCAGCTATGCCCAAGATAACACGGGCATAACAACAACAAACCAAACCAAATCTGTTCTTTTTCCAAAGATTTGTTACAAGTTGCCCGGGCACAGAACGGCACATGAATCATAATGCATCAACACACAAGATAAATGCAACTCTGGAGAATTAAAATATATTAGCAAAGATGACTGATTTTTTAGAGATTTACTTGTCATTTGACCAATTTTCTTTAACTTTATTACTTGATATTCTTGTAACTTTTTTTTTTTTTTTTTTTTTTTTTTTTTGGGACAACTGCATGTTCACAGACATCTTACTATGCACATTTGGAAGCCTTTGTTCTAAATTCTAAATCTTGTATTTTTCTACAGATTTCCAGACTGAACTGTTTACAGGATAAATCTTAAGATGTGATGGTCTTCCTAAAATATTCAAACAGGCAAAGGGACAATGGCTATTTGAAGAATGTCCCTCCAAACAAACAAACAAACCTCATGCCTATGCCAGGTTGAAATGCCTTCAGCGTGCCTGCAGAAGCACCAAACTGATGGGGAAAGGACCTCTCTGAGTACCTGAGAATCAGCTCATCTGGATAACCTTCAAATTCACTATGCAACAGAAACGGGTACTCCCATGAAGACTGTAGACTGACACTCCATCAGAGCTAGGAGTTATGGGACAACACAAGACTTTCTGGGCTAATTAATGCTATCACAATATCAAATCAAAACACAATAGCTGAGTTAGGAGGCAAAAGCAAGGGAATGAGAGGGAGCTATCAAGGATGCACCAGGATGCAGAAGACGACAAATCTCATTAAAAAAGACATCAATGACTAAGCAGTCCCTTATTTTAAACAAAATCTTTCATTGTTGCTGAAGTTACATTTTGCTGTTGTTTTTTTTTCTTCCTGGCACAAGATTTCCAAAGTAAAATAATGCTGTCAAAGTGGTATCATCACCATCTGCTTTTTCAAGACCACCAATTTGTATTTATCTATCCAGCTTCTCTGCGTGTAAGTTTAGTGTGCCCTTAAAATAGAAGGTCTTCTGTAAGGGTTTGAAAAACCCAGGTCTGTCAGAACCAGGTCCTAGCCTAGCAGTGAGTGTGTACTCTTAGTGCAGAGACATTTTCGAAGGGAAAATAAGGATATAGATTGTCCAACATGTTGTTAGTCGAGGGGCGTGCTCTAACCAAGCTCTCCTGTTGTTTGCAGATATGGTAAATTCGACTCACTGCCACTTCTGGCATGCACTTAGCTGTCAGTGAGGGTGATAACCTGTCACAGATACCTCAGGGACAATAATTCTCCCAGGTAAACCTTGACAGAACAAATCTGGTATATGCAGATTACTATAAAAAAAACCCTCCTCCAAAAATTACATGACTGTGAAGGACTAGAAGAAAATGCAACTGCCTTTTTGTGCCCTCTGCACAAGGATTCGGATAGACAAAATGGGTAGAATATTTACCTCCCTAATTAGCATACAACCATCTTCTGTTTCTGCACAGGGGAGGATTCTTTTGTTTCCTTGCACAGAACTATTATTTCACCCAAGCCAGAAGCACCCTGTAAGGCTGGAAGGTTATAATGCAGAGTCACTTTTAGCAGAATTGGTAACAACATTCCCTTTTCTCAGAAATTCCTGGCATGATTTCTGCTGGAATTCATTGTCTTTGAGAATATCTTTGTCTAAAATGTGATTAAAATTGAAGAACAAATAGTATCTCACTCCATGACCATGAAAGACAGGTACACTGCAGCCACTGGCTTTAACTGACATTATAAGAAATGCCACCAAGTACAGTGGAATGGCAGTTAACATTCCACCTGTAACAACTTAAAATTGCATGTTTAAGTTGAAATCTATAATAAAAATGCACCGAAGACTGAAAAGTAACAATTAAAGAATGCACTTAAAAGCAGGGCAGTTCCCCATAGAGTTATTTTAAACGTCCTTTAGCTAAACTTGTGATGCTGAAAACACTCTAGTGTTTTAAAACTCTCCTCAATTGGCCACCTGCTTGTAACACTGCTCATAAGAACCAGTTTTTAAAGTGCACACTTTAAACTACAGCAGCATCTGCAGTCCTACTGTATTTATCAGCAAAAGTCAGCCTACAATTAGCCCATCACTTTTTAATGCAATGAGTGTAACTGCCACCCTCCCAACAGTGGTGTAGAGAGCACAGAACCAGCAACTTAACACATGACAGGACTTTCTTATGGCTCTAACTGCATTTAGCTTCTGCAATGAACAGGAAAGCCTCCCAGTGCACCTCCACTACCACTGCCTTCTGGATTCCCATCACTGAGACTAGTGAAATGAAGGACAAGAGGCTTTTCGCTCTCATTCCGGACATTATGTACCCCTAAATATCCTGAAAACTCAGCAATGATTTTTTTTTTCTTTTCTTTTTATTTCTTTAGCTGCAGAACAAATGGAAAGGTAAAAAAAAATTACAGGTGTGCTAACTTATTGAACTGTTCCTCAGCTGGTGGCAATCTGCTTCCCAGACCATTTGTGAAACCATCAGATCAAAGCCCAAAATCTGGGATAAGGCACTACTTACAAGCTTCTTTGGAATCACACAAGTCAGTTAATTCACCTCAAAGTATGAGATACAGAATCAGCTGCACAAGAGCCCAGAAGCGACGGTCACTCAACCAGAGTCACCAGGTAAGAACTGGTAAGTCAGCAGCAAGGTTTAATGACCCTCTGTTGTCTGCACTGGAGAAAATACATGACACTGTCTGAAAGAGCACTGCAACATTCCAGCAGTTTCATACCCTCCAGCCGAGTTGCTAAGTTGTGTACATGTCCTCTGAACCAGCATGCAAGGAAAACACATAATTCAATCTGTGGAACATTTTAGATCCTCACCAGTAACTGAATTTAATTACTCCACAATTTTCTTAGCAGAAAATACAGGAAAATAATGCTTCACTTCTCTAGTGATTTGATATCCTGCTATGTTTTGGAGGCACATAAAAGTATTTTAAGAAATGAAGAAAAGTAATAATAATAAAACATAAAACTACATTCTTTCTTTCGGGACTCTGAAATAACTGGGTACCACATACTTACAGAAAGAAGTGTTGAAGATTTCATATCCAGCATAACTTTTGTCTCCTGCACTGAAAATTCTAGCTCCCCAAAATAACTTAGTAATAATAAATTTGTATCCCAGGTATTTGAAAAAGTAAGCAAAACTGGCAGCAACGCACAGCTGAGAGCATCCAGCTCTGCTGGTACATATCAAAACAGACTTTCTAAGTGTTTCATTTAACCCAAGTACACTCTCTCTCAATTTTGCTTAACTTCAGCTAATTTCTGGCTGCACTGAGTTTTTGCAAGGCTAATACTTGACAGCTAAGCTTGCTGGATTTTCAACAATGCTTTCACAATTCCAGCCACTTCTGAGCAATTAGCAATGGCTTTGGAGGGGGGTGATGCACTTGGGTCCCTGCTCCCAGGTGCCTTACGACAACGCGCACACAGCACAAGGAAGGTTACGCTACTTCCGTGGCCTCTGGAGAGGCACTGAGATGCTTTGGATCTGCCAACACACCTCCAGAAACCCTGACAAGTCAGTTAAGTCAGCCTGCTTTGGGCTGCAATGTAGAAGAAAAAAGCCAGAAGTGAGGTTTATTTGAAGCCTAAGAGTATTCCTTCTTTATAAAGTAGCCTTTTGATAAAGATTATTTCTACTTTTATATAACACACAAGACACATATCTAGCAGGGAGAAGCACCACTGAGCCAATTTACTCTGCATATAACAGCAACTAAATTATTTAGAAAACAACCCAGAAACAATGTCTTTATACCTAATTACACTAATCCAATAAAAGCATATTGGATTGCACACCACAAAGGAAATTTGCTTTCTTATACATTGCTGAAGTTTCCTTTCTTCGTTCTGTGCTCATTGGGTATAATCCTGCCCTCCAAAAAATCTACACAGACTCCAACATTCTATTTCAGATCATTTTTCCTAGTCACAGAAGGAACATTACGGTACCCAAAGAGTAATACACAGAGGCATCTTGACTTTGACCCAGGAGACGCATCTTCAGATCTCAGCACAAACAGGTTTTTACTGCCATAGTAAGCAATTCCAGAATAAAGCAGAAGTTCACAGCTTTATCTGAGAAGCCACGTACTGCATTACAGAGCTTCAGAGAAAACCTGTTAACAGAACAATGTTCAGTATTATTGAGGGGAGCGGGGAGGAGGAGATCTTTGAACCAGTGCTTCCCAGCTGGCCGGGGAAGGAGCAAGTGCAAAAGCTGGAGCTGAATAAGCTTCACTCTCTATTACCTAACTTAATAAAGGCAGTGTGCTGTTATTAATCATTCTGATTACAGCAGAGGGAGGCCCAGATAGCTCAGAAATGGAATGGGCTCTGTTAAACACTGCACAAACTGAGAACTACAGGACATGTGTTGTCCAGGCAAAGACAACATAGGGTGGATGTGAAATAGGATGCATCCATTTGGTGGCAAACGCCCTTCTAATCACATTACTTATTTATTTGCTGTCTTTGCAATTTAATGCAAAAAGAAACTATCATAGAATCATGAGTTGGAAAAGACCATCAAGTCCAACGGTCTATCCAACGTTACCATGACCCCTAAACCATGTCCTGAAGTGCCACGTCCACACATTTTTTGAACAGTTCCAGGGACTGTGACTCCACCTCCTCCCTGGGCAAGCTGTTCCAATGCCTCACCGAACAAGATGCCACAAAGAAAGGAAAAAGGCAGAAGGGAGGTGGCCCCAAGGGCCAGGAGCAAAACAAACCTGTAAAAAACCTTCAACGGCATGTTCACTGCCACCACCCGAATGTGCAAACAGTCCATTATCAGGCTTCATTCTGTAATTATGTGGCAAAAAGTCATAAAGCAAGCAACAGAATACTTCTCCTATGGGAAAACTACTGAGTCTGAGCAGTTTATGCACTGGAACTACATCCAGCAGGACAGACATGCTTAACCACCTAAAAGGAGGTTGAAGCCAGATGGGGTTGGGCTCTTCTCCCAGGTAACAAGTGATAGGACAAGAGGAAACAGCCTCAAGTGGCACCAGGGGAGGTTTAGGTTGGACATGAGGAAAAATGTCTTCCCCAAAAGGCTTGTCAAGTCCTGGAAAAGGACACCCAGGTCTCCCCCCCATAGGGGGTCCCCACCATCCCTAGGGGTACTTAAAAGATACGTAGATGAGAGACATGGTTTAGTGGTGGGATTTGTAACACTGGATGAGGGACATGGTTTGGTGGTGGGACTTGTAACATTGGGTTAATGGCCGGACTTGATCTTAAAGTCCTTTTCCAATAGAAATAATTCTATGATACTATGATTTCCTGTCAATTCACAGACAGACAAGAAAAAACAGCGGTGCACTAAGGCTGAATATTTTATTACAGTCAAGAGTGCTTTCAGAGGCACTGCACTTCTGAACGAGCACTTCTAAGGCAGCCAGTCCATGGGATAGTCATGTCTGGCTTTCCTAAAGGTACTGAGAACACTGGAATCCCAGCAATTCTTCGTAACACCTCATTTCACTATACACAGCCACACTGTGACAAATGTGCTGCATTTCAGAGCCTTTCACTCATCCTCCCAATTAACTGAACACAGTGACATTCTAACAAAAAAGAAAGTGGGAACAACGGAATAAAACATGATGGCATACACAAGTGCCACGTCAAGTGCTCACGTCAGCGGTCCCTTTGAAATGCCACTGACTGGCTTCTGCCACAGAGACTAGAAAACACCATTTGCTGTACTGTCAACAGCAAAACACAACTGAAGGAAAATCATCCACTGCCTGAAACACTTCCCTAAAGAGAGGACTGTGCATTCCAGCCCCTATATATCATAGGATTATAGAATGGTTTGGGTTGGAAAGGACCTTAAAGATCATCTAGTTCCAACCCCCTACCATGGGCAGGGACACCTCCCACTAGACCAGGTTGCTCCAAAGCCTGTTCAGCCTGATCTTGAACACATCTGGTGATGAAGCATCTGCAACTTCTCTGGGCAGCCTGTGCCAGTGTTTCACCACCCTCAGAGGGAAGAACTTCTTCCTAATTTCTAACCTAAATCTCCCCTCTTCCAGTTTGAAGCCATCACCCCTTGTCCTATCACTACGAGCCCTTGTAAAATGTCCATCCCCAGCTTTCTTGAGACCCCCTTCAGACACTGAAAGGTCACAAGCTCTCCCCAGAGCTTTCTCTTCTCCAGGCTGAACAAGCCCAACTCTCTCAGCCTGGCCTCATAGCAGAGGGGTTCCAGCCCTTGGATCATTCCTGTGGTCTCCTCCGGCCCCACTCTAACAGGTCCATGTCCTTCTTGTGTTGGGGGCTCCAAAGCTGGACATAGTAGTCCAGGTAAGGTCTCATGAGAGAGGAGGGCAAAAATCCCCTTCCTAGACCTGTTGGCCACGCTTCAGGATGTGGTTGTGGCCTTCTGGGCTACACTCGCACATTGTTGGCTCATGTTGAGCTTTTAATCAACAAGCACCCCTGAATTGTTCTCCTCAGGACTACAAATATATAAAATATATTATATCATATACTACCACTACACACAAATTCATATAATATATGCAATGTACATGTGATGTATATCACACTATACAATTTATAGCAATATATATTGCTATAGTACCTATATTGAAATTGCTTTTAAGTGGACCACACTTCTACGCAGCAAGGCAGAGCAGACACTCCTTTGAGAAATGGTGGCAATCAAGCTTATAGATGCAGCTATCAAGTCAGAAGGCTGAATGTGCATATTTCAAAACACTCACTCCGTGTGTCTTGGAGGATCAGCATTTGATTTTATATTTGGATTTTCTATTAAAAAACTTCGTTGTCTATACTGCATGGAAGTTAGAGCATGGAGTTTTTTTTAATGATGGAACTGCCCCATTCCATTCTGTTATGGGGTATTAAACGATTGCAGCCCATAACAAAATGCACATAAGTAAAAGCTCCCTGAAATTATCACATGTGTGTATTGTCAGTAGTTTTGTCTTAAAAAGTAGGGAATAAGCTCTATTAAAATACACACAAACATCAGACAGATAAAGTTGCTACCCGAGAACATCAGCACTTGGATTCCACTTCTAGAGGCAGATCTGACCAGAAGGCTGCTGACATCTGAATTCCTCAGCTCAGGAGAATGAAAACTGCCAGAGCACTGCAGAGAGAAGGCAGACTCCAAAAGCCTGCAATATGGAACCAGTAAAAGCATCTTGGGACCTCAGCCTTTATGCTAATACAGGCACTCTGAGTTGCCTGTTATGAGGTCAAAATACACAAGAAAGGAATAACCATCAAGACCATGCTGGAAATACAGGAGACTAGAGAAACCTCTTGATGTAGAAAGTAAAAATTCCAGTGGTTCAGTATTTATACTTATTACATTATTATTCTATAATAAAGAAATGATCTTTTGTTGTACCTATGCACATTTATTAGCAGTATGTGATTCCACTGGACTCTCTTTTCCACTGAAAGATTACCACACCACCACTTGCAGGTTTTCTTCATATGGACAGAAGAGAAACACTGTTCTTTCCAGTCTCACTTTTCACTGCATGGAGGAAAGAACAAAGTGGGACATCTCATATCATTTTGGAAGTGAGGAGACAATCCTCATTCTGTTCTTTAACAACCCCAGAGCAGTCCAAGTGCAGCTAAATGTGTATGCCCACCTGACTGGCTCAGAAAGCACACACAATACAAAAAACGTCAACATTAACCTTGAAAATGATGCCCAAATGGTTCTGGCTCTAGTTCAGGGGAGGAAAAAAAGTTCCCCAAGCAATATTATCTCCATTTTGTAGCGTTTGTAGGCTGTAGGGCAAACCCAGCCTTTTCAAGAGAAATGCCTATGGAGTATTTCATCAAAGCACTCATTCTGAGCCACTCCATTATTCCATTTCTGAGAAAATGATTTGTCATCTATAGAAGTGTGTACAGAGGAATTTAAGTATCTGTGGGATGAGGGAAACACAGGTCTCTCTTGCTATTGTGGCATATTTGAGCTTAGCTGGAGGTTTAAGTTGTAGTCATGTGAAAACTACTAAAGAACTAAAACTACAAAGAACTAAATGCTCTGAGCATGGCACAGGCTGTTATGTTCCAGCTGAAATGCTGTTGCTTGCCCAAGTAGTAAGCACTCAAAAGCACTGCTGTATGCAGAGAACACTGGGTCGTCTGCCTTCACCAAGATGCTTTCTGAAGGAGTGGAACACACACTTAATTTTCCACTAAGCCTCACTCCCATTTTCTGTCATCTTCTGTATCGGGCAGAAATGGACCTCACTGAACAGACACAGTTAAAGGGGGTGAAAGAAATGGCAAATCTGACATTGATGCACAGTCCAAAGGATATGAAAAGCTTGTTGACGAAATTAAAGCAGTTGGAGGAAAAACGAGATTTTGCTTGCTGAATGACTCTTGTAAAGGATGACGACACCACCAGGAATGTTAGCTGAAGACATACATACCCATGGTATCCCTCAAAAAGCCCAAACTCCTAAGCCAAACAGATAGTGATGTTTTAAATATTTTCTTCTCTGGCATGTACTTCCTTTATATGCACCATTAAGCAACATACCTCTAAGTGCTGTGCTGAGTAAGCCTTTGCAGTGTAGAAGAACTCAATTACATATTTCTTAATGCCTTGTACCCATTCTCTAGTGAAAATAACAGGCAGATGGGGAGACTCCGTTGTAACTTGTTCTCCAAAGTCATTTAAATCACTATTTTATTCTGAAAAATCACTGTAATTTCAAAAATGACCCAACTACCCTGTTCCCTAACATTCCCCACCAACAAATATTGCAATTGGTGGCTAAATGTTGTATTTTAAGTCATTGAATCACCATCCCTGGAGGTGTTTAAAAGCTGTGGACACGTGGTGCTGAGGGACACGGTTTAGTGGTGACTTGGCACTGCTGAGTTAACAGTTGGACTCGATCTGAAAGGTCTCTTCCAACCAAAATGATTCTATGATTTTCAGAGATTAATACTTACTACCACCCCAATGTCAAAATTAGAGGAGAAAGAGTCGAGTAATTTCTGTAGTGACTAATTTAGATAATAATATAGACTTTTTATCTGTTAAAGAATTATACAAAGTGCTCTATTTTTATGAATTTGTGAATTATTTGAAATGGCTCAGAAACCTCTTTGGGCAAAAGTACTTAGCTTGAGAGGGTCTTCAAATTATTTGGTATCTCTTTGCCCGTGGTTATAGCTTCTGTATAGCGCATGAAAAATCACAAATTCCTATTATTTCAGTTTTATGTCCTGCATGAATTATTAAAGCCTTTATAAAAACAGGGAGAGAGCAACAATAGAGGAAAATCCTAGGGTCCAAGAAATTTGAAGATGACAATGAAATAAACAGCAATAAATAGATTTCTGTGTGAAACAGACAAGTATATGTACTCAAAATACTTTTTTGCTCTCTGCAGATACTTTCAGTTAAGAATGTGACCATTTCAAAACAAGCCAAGGCAATCTCTCCTGGCAAGTGTTGTCCTTGAAAGCTTATGTCTAGAAATAAAATTCTAAGTTTGCTGGCCTCACAGTGTTCGTCAAGGTAAAGGCTTCCCAAGCTAACACTGAGAACTCAAAACCTGGCAATGTTTTCTTACTTTTCACTCATTCAGAAGCTTCCCTCACAGTGAAATATTTACACATCTGTCAGAGACTTCCAGGCACAAGGGCCAGAATAGCATGAAACAAGGATTAAAAGACTCCAACCTGGCAGAAAAAGAGTTTCTGGAGCATGGAGACTGTGGTTCTGGGCTGTTTTCCAAGACTGGGTCAGGAAATGCCAGCTATTCCTCCAGGTGGCAGAGAGGACCAAGGGTATGGTTACAGCACCGTTTCTTGTGGAGGCACTGATGGCTGCCAACACCTGCTGGGCACTGGGAAGAAGCTGCACCAGTGTTTGCAACAGGAGAATTTGCAGGGATGGTGAAATGGTGAGACATCATCTGCTCTTGCAGTTCCTGCCCTGGGACACCCACTGCATCACTTACCCTGCAAGTCCCACACCATACACTTGACACTTCATTCAAGCCAGGCTCATTCCACCCTGTTTTCAAACCACCTTCTGTAAGAGCTGTCTGCATTTTGATGGTGGCTCCTTTGGCACCAGGACAGTCCAAAACAGAGAGGATTGCACCTTTAATACTAGGTTCAGTTTGGGGCCCCTCACTCCAAGAAGGACATTGAAGGGCTGAACTGTGGCCAGAGAAGGGCAATGAAGCTGGGGAAAGGTCTAGAATGCAAGTCTTGTGAGGAGTGGCTGAGGGAACTAGGGAAAATGAGGCTCAGGGGAGACCTTCTCGCTCTCCACAACTCCCCGAAGGAAGGTTGGAGTCAGGCAGGGTCAGTCTCTTCTCCCAAGAAACAAACAACAGGACAAGAGGAAATGGCCTCCAGTTGTGCCAGGGGAGGTTTAGGTTGGACATCAGGAAAAATGTCTTCCCTGAAAGGGTTGTCAAGGCCTGGCCCCGGCTGCCCAGGGCAGTGGTGGAGTCCCCATCCCTGGAGGGATTTAAAAGCCATGGAGATGTGGTGCTGAGGGACACAGTGCTGGGTTAATGGATGGACTTGATGATCTTGAGGGTGTCTTCCAACCAAAATGATTCTATGATCTCAAACACAGCCTAAGACCAATTTAGCATGAGATCTATCCTACATCATGTGAAAACACGTGGGACAAAATGTGTTCATTTTCTCCACTCAAGAAACCAGAAGATCAGGGACGCTACGAATTACTGTGTGAAGAAAATCTGCACAGTGTAGCACAGTACGGGTTTAGTTAATCAGAAACAACATTTTCCTATTACTGTTGCTAAAAGATACATTGTTCTTCATCTCTCCAGCCAACACCCACACCTGACACCTGTGGAAAGCCAGATCTTAATTAAATGTTAAGAAAGCAGACTACTTTATTATTCTTAGCTCTAGGAAATGGGAGTCCCTGGGAATACAGACTATTGCCTGAACTACTGAATTAGTGTTTCTGCTGTTGGAATCTATCAGACCTAACTTACACCTGACTCAGAACAGAGAGAAAAAGAGAACATATCCTCAATCTCCAGAAGCAAATCCGTTGATATTTTTTCCTGGCCCAGTGATGACGTGAGCCATTTAGAGACAACACACTGCTTTTTCAGTGAATGATTAGATCACCAACCCTAAGGTACTTCAGTTTCTGTGGAGAATTAAAGATATGACAACAGTCAGGATGGAAGAGATCTGTTCAAAACTGAGAAATGCCACTCATTACTGATTAAAGAGACTGAAGAGTAGAAAGATTGTTTTTAAACTATTTCTTATGGTCTTACCTGTATTGTCTAATTCATGGTTATATGCCCAATGACACACGGTATAGAAAACAGGCCTTGTTTTACAAAAAGAAACTACAAGTGAAAACCCGACTCCTGGAAGCTGATGTTGTTGTGGGTGTGTGCTATTTATTAAAACACTTCTGACCAAAAGGATTTTAGCTGGCTTCCAGTATGATAAAATATTTTGCTTTTATTGCAATGCATTAATGTTCCCAACTGCCCCCCAATCACAACATTTTACATCTACTAGGCCTGAAAAATGATGTCCTGTTAACAATTTTTGAACCAAGGCTCAGCCTTCCAAGCGGGCACACGTGCACACAAAGAAGTGCTGTACCTCTGCCTCCTCCAGAGGACAGGCAAGATGTGGATTGGGGGAGTGGGAGGGAGAGAGGGCACTGCTGTCACACAGCCAGTTGTGATACCCATCAAAACACCCGCTTGCTCATTTGCAAGTCTTTTGGCAAAAAAGCAGATCATGGCATAAAAGGGAGCACTCCTGTCTGAATCTAAACACAAACCCAGTGAATTGTCTGGTATTTATAGAGTAAATAAATTAATTACCCTATGAGTTGATCTTTGTTTTGTTCCACGAGGGTGGGAGGAACATTAGAGACGATGACTTGCATATCCAACTGATTGACCACAGAGACCTGGAAACAAAAGAGTGAAATTCAGTTGGCACTCCCATGCATAACACCCTCCATACAGAAAAAATGGAATAATTACTTTCCTGCCTTTGCAGCCGTGCCCTGATGTACAGATTTCTCATTTTAATTCTAAGTAAGAGAGCTGGGAAATCTTGCTTTGCTTGGCAGCCAAAAGCAATAAACAGCAGGCAAAGATTTAACTAGAACCGTAATTGTGGGTCTGCATCAGAATTGTAGATTTTTAAGGCAGGAACTATGAAACCTGTTCTTCCTAGTTCAGACTTCACTTACAGAATCGTGGTTCTCCCATGTGTCAGATTCAAAATTACTTATACAAAATGCATTTGGGCATTTTTCATGACTTGACGAGAAAAATCCAACCTTGGAGACATGCAGTTTGCACCAACATAAATGCAAATACAAGATTAATTCAACTACATTAGTGATACTTTGTTAGAAAAATCATGACAGAAAATTGTTCATTTACTTTGAAGTTATCAAAGTTTTAATTTTAATCTCTGTTTTTTTCCAGGATTTTTTTTTTTTAGTTATGGACATAACCATGTACATTTTTCTACTGAACTTTTTTCTTGAAAAGGACAAAAAAAAATGCCTCTAATACACTCAATACTTGCGTGCTTTGTTTAAATAAATAAATAATTAAATCCATAATTCCACCAAAGAACAGACTGACCACAGAACAAACCTCTCACATTAGCATTTCCTCCGACAAAAGCACAGCAGCTCTTCAGTTTTTCAACATCAGGTTAAGAAACTAGAAAACCTATACTAAACTATATAAATCCATACTAGAAGAGAAATTTGGAAAAGTAGGACAATGTTAAACCTGGTAAATTTAAAAATCATCAGTGCTAAAAGAAGAAAAAGCAACCCCCAATTTTTGAAAGAGAAGCCTGAGCCCTGTAAGCACTTCAGTGGACAAGACGTAATGTACTTTCACATCAAACACTGATTCACCAGCTTTGAAGCTTAATTCAATTTTAAATATTTAAGCGTTCTTGAAATGTCATCAGAGGCACAGATCAGAATGTACAGACTTCTGCGTAAGAAAAACAGAATTATAATGAACTCCAAATACATTTTAGACTAAGATCATTGAAAGCAACTCTAAAGCAGTGAAAAGATTAATAGAATTAACTTAATGAGACAATTCAAGCAAACACTGTGCGCCTCTGTGCTGAGTACTTCACAAACAAAATGCTTACAAAAAGGCAACATTTCTTCTGATATTCAAGAAACCACAATTAAAGACTACTTGTTCATATAGAAAAATATGAGTAAACACACAAGCTACAGTAAAACAAGGGCGCTGAACAAAAATCAAGAAAAAGCTAAGGTTTCCATAGTAACATGAAGTTGCTTGCTATCCACATTTGTAAAGGCTTTTGTTTTTCAGTTATTAAAAGTAGCATTAAGATGAGGAAATAAATCCAATTTAATTAAATAAAAGGTGTAGGGAAGCTGTCTCCTTCCACTGGAGGAGAGATGGAAGCATTCTGGCAGCAGCAGTAGAAGGTGTGGGGTGTGGGGAAGGGAAGTCTTCTCCTGAGGTACCACTGTCACCACTCTTAGGAAGTTTTTGGGGGCATAGCTGCCAGGGATCATCTGACCCCACCATTCATTAGAAAGCTTGTGTGACTTCCAGTCTCCTGAGCAAAAACACAGCCAGGGCCTGTGATGTTCAACAGCAGGCACCAGCCTCAATCACAGGGCTGGAGGTCAGCATCTTCAGATGTCTCATGTCCATCAGTATCTGAAGAATACATTGCTGAGAACCAGGAAAGTTTCAGCTTAACTTTAAATTTAAGTGGAAGAACAAACTGGGAGTTTGTAGCAGAGGCAGGGAAAGTAAACAACTGGTGAAAACCTCTAGCCCATGAGGAATAGCCCTGTGACCCCAGGCTTCGGTCGCTAGGCACTTTCCAGTTTTTAAATCGAGCAAGGCAGAGCCTACAAACAATCTCCATCATTACATGGCACCAACAGGCTCCTGAGAGGAACTTATGCTGAGAGCTGAATGAGGAAGGGGCCTTGGGACTGCCCCAAACCCTAAGAAACATTTGATTACCGATGATATTACAGTGACTATTCACTATCCACGCTTACTTCATACCTTTATGCACTTGCTTGAAGCAAACATTTTAAAATGTAATTTCCTAGTTCTTTCTTTTGTCTCACAGAGGCTAAAAAGGGAAATTCCATCATGTGGAACCGAACTATGGATCTACAGATGTCTAACCTGATGCATCCTGACAGTCTGAGTCAGCAGGAACAGACTGGTATCCTTTACATGGACATCAAGACATTCTATGAGTGTATTTGGTAGCTTATGCTTCTCAGAGAGCTGTGCTAGGGTTCCAAGAAAGCATCCTGACCCCAGTTTTGGAGAATACCTTACTCTGCTCAGGTTCTTCCCAGTACTGTCTCTCTGGTGTTGCCCCACCTCTTCTCCTAGACCTCCTTCCAGCACAATGCTATCTTCTTGCCCTGCATCTTATTCTTTTGCATGTAAATACATTAATTTCCCTCATTTATGTGCACTCCTTGAGCTTGTATTGAAAGGAATGAAACCTCCCAGTCTGAGCACCTGACACCACAGTGACAGCAGGACAAATTCTGCTCTAATCATGAAGCCCAGGAACTTAGTCTAGTTAGAAAGGATCATCACATGCGGACCACGCTCAGTGCAACCCAAACGTTCCTGGTGGGATGGTATCAGTCTGCACTTGTAGCTGCACTACAGCTACTCTAAGCTTTCACACCTTGCAGAAAAACACTGAGAGTACTGCTCATCACTCACTTGGACAACCTAGAGATACCTCTATAAATTAATGAGACATACTTCACTTTTCTAATTTTAATGTCGATACCTTCTGGCTATATTTTAATACGCTATTACTCTATAAATTGCATGAGAATGCCCTATCATTTTGGGAGGTCATGCATAAGGATATCATACATTATGTTTATTTGCTCAATTCCTGCATAACTCAATATACCAAGTATTATGGCAATCATCTGTATCATTTGACAGTGTTCCCATGAACTCGATTATGTACCTTCATCCCTACAACATTATTCTAATATTAATCCAATCCATCAAGTTATATAGACTTTAAAGAAACTTGGATTTGATGGTTTCTGTGATTGGATGAAGCCAACGTCCTTTACTTAGCACAAAACCATGAGCTCAAGGCCTAAAGCTGGTGCCAGCTTTGAAACGTTGCTTCCCTCAAAATCTAAAGTACAGTCTCAGAACAAACTGAGCTGCTTTAAACTTGTCATGCACAAAACCAGCGCTGTTTTTGCTGCCATCTAGGTCCAGAACACAACTTAGGTCCCGTGTTTAATTCAAACAATTAAAAACTAAATTGAACCACTAACACTGGCTCATTGAATAAACAGAAAACTGAATTCCAAGTCTATTGTGGTAACTGAGATCAGTACCTATCTCCACCATGAGACATGAAAACATCTTTTAAATGGTCATAAAAGTTTTTTTTATTTGCTTGCTTTTTTTAAAAAAAAAAAAAAAAGATATTTCAGTGACTTAAAAAGATGTACACGTTTATGGCCTTCCTATAGGTCTGCCCAGAATTCAACTTTATATAGTGTCGGAATTTTGCCAGGAGGAGTTATTACACAAAGATAACACCTGGCTCATACTCACAAGTACTTCCGCTTTGCTGCTCAGTCCTTTTCCATAATTGTCAGTTGCAATGACCTGAAACTTGAAATAGGATCTTCTCATGTTTTTAAACAGCATTGCAGTTTTTATTAATCCTGTGTAAGCTTCAATCACAAAACCTTCTTTACCGTCCTTGATTGGAGGAATGATGAGTCTGTATTGCACGGCACTGTAATTCCCAGTGTCTTTATCATCAGCCTAATAGGAAAGAGAAAACAAGCAGAGGCAAATAAAGTAAATACACATGCAAAGAATCGTTAACCCTGTCCTTTAAATAAAGTTGCATATTGGTCCAGCAAACTTCTTCCATTGACAATTAAAATATCAGATGCCAGGGAGCAGATATCGTTATTACTGTAAAAGGTTCATTTAACTTTGCTGCACACAGTTTTGCTTTTCCAGCAATTTCTTTCTCCTGCATTGGCACTAAACTTATAAAACAAAACAAAAAAAAAAACAACCCATAAATAAACGGGCTTTTCAAGTCTGAAAAAAAACTGAACAGATAAGAGCACAAGAATATTCTCCCTCTTCTTAGAGAGATTATTCACCCTCACTGATTAAGCACATGTATTTTTTGAGTAATTGAATCATTTTTTGTTACAAAATAAATAATAATAAAAAAGGACTGCATGGCCCAATGGACCTGGCATAAGGCACCAGGCTGCCCTGGCCTTCTCCCATCACTGGAAAATGAGAAGGCAGTCCTGGCATCAGTGAAGCAGCCCCAGGAGCTCCATTATTTCACCTGCCTTGTGCCTGAGGACCCTGCATATCCCCATCCTGGTCTCTCCTTTGTACAAATCATGTTCCCATTCAAAAAACAGCACCCATATTCAGCTAGGACTGATTCTGAGAACCCTTACAATGCTTTCACGTGCTCCATCTAGAATGGGGTCAGTGAGATGGTAGCTAATTACCACCTGTACATTTGCCTGCTCATTAGACTTGGGCACCACCTCAGCAGCTGGGACACTTCAGCATCTATTAGCAGACTTTCATCAAAATATTGGCATGACCTCTTAAGCCTGTGGCTTAAGCCAGTGTTGGAGGAAAAAAACCACCCTTAACTGCAAAAAGGTGCAGGTCTGTGTGTAAAATCCATCCTTCACTGTGACTTCAAAATGATAAACACGATCTGCTAAGGGTTTATGTCAGTGTCAAGAGTTGTTTATCATAATACGCCACTGCCCTCTAAAAAAAGCATTATCTGTCTGATGTCATTAAGCCTTCAATAGACGGCCATTAATCATCATTAATTGATTCCTCACCATCAGTGAACAAGATCTATAAGGTGGAAACTTCTCCTAACTCTTATTTTATCTTCATTTTTCTGATAATTTTCAGGGAGGAGAGGTATCAGGCAAATCTATGCAGCACAGTGACTGCATTGTGCACCATACAGAGATACCTGCAATGGACGGATGATGCAGGTACTCAAGGCTGTACGTGCTTCCCATGCTACTCCAACTGCTATCAGACCAGATGGAATAGATAGAACTATATGGCACTTCAGTGACAGTATCTGGGCTGGTTCAGTGAGAGGCAGGAAATGCGTTTCATAGAGCGCTTGCCATCGTGCTTGCTCCAAAGGAGGAGCTCCCACAAAGACAACGGCAGCCAATCACTGCAGACACAGAACTGTTTAAAATGGTCCCTGCATCCTTTGTCCATGTTTTGTTTTCCTCTAAATTGATAAAGCTTTATCTGGCTTGGCTATGGAAAGAATAAATACAAACTTGTTCTCTAGTTCTACAGGTTCTTTAAAGGCTTTTGCAATCAAAATTACTGCCTCTTGGATGATTTCAAACCCCCTGATTAGCATTTTTAGGAAAGATTAAAAGATTTCTGAAATTTACCCCACTCTGTCAGTCAAAAAGTAAAGATATTGGTAAGCTTTTCCAGAGCACTCCTGCTATCCAACTGGCGTAGGTAACTACAGCCCCAAACATCACGGAGCCAACAGATGGGAGCTCGACAGGAGGAGTTTCAGGACTCGGCTCATTTTTGGATTTCATTTTGACAAGCAAATCACTGAAGGAAGAAATAAATGTGCAAGCATGCTGTAGGGCACAAGGAAGTGGCTGTACCTAAGTATCAGGTTGATGCACAAGTGCTAACAGCCATCACTGTTTGAAAGCTAAACATCCATGCCTGGCACCGAGCTCAGGTCAGCCCCATGAAGAAGGCCATCAATGCCCGAACAGGTTACCTTCATTGCTCCAGAAACTGCACCAACCTCTTGGACTCTTACTCCCACCACAGTTTTGTCTGATTTATTCTCAGATTATCTTGTTGTGGTGAGCTGACCTTGGCCAGCTGCCCAAAGTCCAGCCAGCTGCTATCTCACCCCCTACCTTGACAGAAAGGGGAGAAATTAAAATGAGAAAGTTTGTGGATTGAGCTAAGAACGGGGAGCTCAATTAGCAACCACCACCAGGGATAAAACAGACTTAACTTGGAGAAAATTAATTTAATTTTCTGCCCTTGAAAATATATTTGGATGGTGAGGAACAAAGACAAAAATTAAAACACTATATCTCAGCTGTGCTTGGCCATGGGGCTATTGGAAGGGGCTGTGCCTGGCCTGGGGCAGCCAGAGCTTCTCCTCCCAAAGCCCCCTCAAGCCCTCACCTGGACGCGGGCACCCCATACACAGAGAAAAATCAAGTATTTCATTTCAAGAACCTGTTCTTAACCAAATGCAAAGGAAATCTTAAAATTGTAACTGAAAGTTTTCACATGATTACTATTACTACTAAAATAACTCTTACTAAAGAAACATTTAGAAACAGCGTAACAGAAATAAAAAACAAACACCCTTGAAAACATGTAAACTGTAGGTTACAGAACCATTCAAAGTGTCTTCTCTTGATGCTTTTTTTGGGATCAGCTTTCTCAATGTGCCGTAAGAGTGCTTTAGGTCCAATATATGCTCAAAGACGAGCTCAGGAAGCCTCTGCCTGTAGTAGCAGGGGATACTTGAAGATTTTGAAACTAGTATTTGGTACGATCCATCTAGAAGACCACCTCTGCACTACCCAAGAGACAAGAAAGAAACCTTGATTTCACAGTGATGCAGAGGAGCCAACTTCTAAAAATAATCACCTCCTTGCCTCACACCTAAAAAAAAATCACTATGTGAGTTCATCTAAGAACAGGCAAGTCTGGTCTGCGTTGGAGCCCCCAGCGTAAAAAGGACAGGGATCTCTTGGAGCAGGTCCAGAGGAGAGTTACAAAGATGACCTGAGGGCTGGAGCACCTCTGCTGTGAGAACAGGCTGAGAGAGTTGGGATTGTTCAGCCTGAAGAAGAGAAGGCTCTGGGGAGACCTTCTTGTGGCCTTTCAGTATCTGAAGGGGGCCTACAAGAAATCTGGGGAGGGAATTTTTGTATGGGCTTGTAGTGATAGGATGAGGGGTAGTGGCTTCAAACTGGAAGAGGGGAGATTTAGATTAGAAATTAATAAGACGGTCTTCCCTCTGAGGGTGGTGAGACACTGGCACAGGATGCCCAGGGAAGCTATGGATGCTCCATCACTGGATGTGTTCAGGTCCAGGTTGGATGGGGCCTTGAGCAACCTGGTCTAGTGGGAGGTGTCCTTCTCATGGCAGGAGAGTTGGAATTAGATGATCTTCACGGTTCCTTTCCAATCCAAGCCATTCTATTATCCTGTAAGTACAGCTTGTACAGCATAGCTCAGTTTAAAGCCATAAGCAATACAGAAAAGACCAGTTTGGCAAAAAATGCTGGCACACTCAACTTTGCAGGTTGGTAATGGAGCTGTGGGGGGAAAAAGGAAAAAAGTAATCCCTGTAAGCCCACATGGCATGTGTTTTGGCACATAAGGTGCATAGCAGCAGGTAGGAGAGCAATATCCGATCTGGCTCCTTTGGGGTCTTCACCGTAGCGCGACAGGATTTACAGCGAGTGCTCAGCCACCTGCCAAAGGCCCTCTGGAGGTGCCCTGTGAGACGAGCGTTACGCCCTTTCAATACAAAGCCAATTTCATTGTTAAAATGGTTTTATTACATTGGTTCGCCTGGGCTGTGAACCTATCTTTTTTCTTTTTTTATTCCTTCTAATACTAGCAAATTCTATCTCAATAGGAAGTTACACGACTTTTAATGGTAGTTTGTTTCAATAACAGAAATCAATTTCACCTTCAGTGTTTCACCCCCGTGTGCGTGAGCAACTACGGACAAACAAAATTTAGATCCAAATTAATGTACCGATATTGCAGGCACAGACATTAAATAAAATCAGCCTTTCTGAACAAACATCATTACACCAGGGCAGTGGCTTAGAAGTAATGCTATGGTTAAGTTCTACATCTGAGTTTGATGTGTCCAAAGTCAGATGAAAGAGGCATTTTGAAATTTTAAGCGTGCAGGCTCTAAAATCCTACCGTTCAGATGCCCAAAGCTGGTAGGCTATGAGTTAATTTTCAGAAGTTCTGAGAACTCACTGGCACTCCAGAGAAATTAATGGGGCCTCAGTATCGATGCCTTTCAGGCTACTTCCATCCCAGAAACCATCTACATGCAGATGAGCAAGGCCAGGTGCAAAACAGCCTGAAGAGCTTGGAAAAAACAGATTCCAAGTTCAAGTATTTTAACTTTGCTATTTCCACTTCCCCCCCCTTTCACTGCTTTTTAGACTTTGCTCCAACCTAACAATGTTAGGTGACGTTGAGCTTTGTAGGACCACCAGAGAGAGCCTGTGAGCTGCTAACACTGATGTACCAACTTCTTTAACACAGAGTAAGAATGTTTGCCATTGTTGTAATATGTCCTGAAGGTAAATATTTTTGACACTTCATTAGGAAGAGATATACGACATCTCAAGAGTTGCATTATGACTGTCAAAGAAGAGAAAGAGCTATACTTAATATTACAGCACTACATCTTCCTTTTCTTATGTGCAAGAAATACAGATGTCTCCTAAGTTCTGCTATGATTGCATACTGATAAATACGTAAGATTTTAGGAATTAGCAGGCTAAATTCAACCCTCCTGTAAGTATGCCCATACAAATAGATTTGGTTGGCATCACCACGTGCTGCCTCCAGACCTCCCCCATCCTCTTCCATGGAGGAAGAGCTGCAACTCCTGAAGTGCTCTCCAACTCCACTACCAAAGCATGTTACACCAGCCATGTATCAACTGAAATACCCTGGCTCTAGGTTCTGATGTTGAGAGTATTTACTGCAAAGTCATTAACAGTTATTTTTTTTTAATCATTTTATTGGCAGCTACCTCACTTGGAGCAAGAAGCCCAATAAGCCAGGCTTTGTGGTGATCACATCTCCTGCACAAGGATTGCCAGCACAACTTGCAGCGAATCATTAGAAACGTTAAAATTCCTGGCACTGCACAGGCAGCAGGGAGATGGAGGTGTCTGTGCCGGGCTCGCTCACAGGTAAGCAATGTCTCAATCTGCCCAGCATCAGAGCAGCAATGGGTTGTTTACACATCCGTGGTCTTAAAACAGAGAGGATGCAGTAGGGCACTTTCTGTTGAGTTTTGGTTTCACCTTTAGGAGGATTGAGAGGGGGGAAAAAAGTATTAGCTCAAGTATGGAAATATAAAGGACATACCAGAGTTGAGTCAAGCTGCATGTCTGGAAGACAAGAGATGTACTCCCTACCTGGAGTACAGTGTCCCCTCACCTGGAGTACTGAATCCAGCTCTGGAGTCCTCAGCACAGGAGAGACAGGGACCTGTTGGAGCAGGGCCAGAGGAGGCCCCAGCAGTGCTGGGAGGGCTGGAACCCCTCTGCTGGGAGGCCAGGCTGAGAGAGTTGGGCTGTTCAGCCTGGAGAAGAGAAGGCTCCAGGGAGACCTTCCTGCAGCCTTTCAGTACTTAAAGGGGGCTGGTCAGAAAGATGGGGACAGACTTTTAGCAGGGCCTGTTGTGACCGGACAAGGGAGCATGGTTTTAAACTAGAAGAGGGGAGGTTTAGACTACATATAAGGAAGATTATTTTTACCTCGAGGGTGGTGAGACCCTGGCTCAGGTTGCCCAGAGAGATGGTCGATGCCTCATCCCTGGAAACATTCCAGGTGAGGTTGGACAGGGCTCTGAGCAACCAGCTCTAGTCCACTGCAGGGGGGTTGGACTAGGTAACCTTGAAAGAGCCCTTCCAACCCAAACCAGTCTATGACTCTTAGGAGAATAGATGAGTGGAGAAGTAGGGTGATAGGCATCCCTTTAGTGGTGCCTCTGTAACCAGTTAGTCTGTCCCAGCATATATATTTTTTCTGGTGTAACTAATTCATACAAGACCTGGGCTTCATGTGAGGACCTCACACAGCACCTGTCCCTAAAGGCTGGCCAAACATCTCACAGCTGAAAATATGGTGGAAAGAGGTCTGTAAAGGAAGATATTTTTGAGGAGCAGATGCCAGGAGATGCAAATGTCTGTGGCAAAACCAAGCTTATGACCATGAGTTGAGACATGCTAGAGATAGGTAACAGTGTAAAGGAGTACAACAGTAGTGAAGAAATAGAGATAAAAGGAGGGGAACTGTAAAAGATACAACAAACTCACTGGCTTAAGCTTCTGTAAATCACAAAGTAAAAACCATCTCAAAACCAGTACAATGGCAGATGTGGCTTCCGAACTGAAAATATTCCAACAATCTGTAAATTCCTCCCAGCGAAAATGGTCTTGTTTTAAAAGCTATTTTATGTGCCAGCAACTGATTGGAAACAGTTGAACCTGCCATCTGCTAGGGAAAAGAAAAAAAACCCGACAAGCCAGTCCTATTCATTTTACATGCCCTGTTAGCATCCTCGGGCTCACAATTAAGGATGACCCTGCTCACGAGACTGGAAAACAGTTAAAATTAACAATTGCATTTCACTTTAAGCAGCTAGTTTGAATTTAGCTCATGCTGCTGATGATAACAACTTGTAATCGTCTGATGATTATGCAATAGCTTTAGGAGCTGTGGCTAATGAAGATTTTCATGCTCATCCCAAGAAAGCCCATGGCAGTTTTGGTGACAATATCAGAGGGCTATTGCCACGTGGCGTTATTTTACGCATGTCTCTGGGTGAGGGGAGAAGTGCCCTCCTGTAACGCTGTGATCGTGCGGCCGTGTAATTGCACCTCACGCTGCAGAAATGTGCAGACCAGAGAAACGTAAAATAATCACCTTTCACAAGGGCTGCAGGGAGCCAAAGATTAACTAATTTATGCTTTAAATGCATCGTCTGTTAGGCACCCTTACAAAGGTACTACAACACAGATGAAAAGAACAGACTCTGATAGGATCTATGGCTGGTCGCTGCCCAACTTGTTACGAGTAAACTCAGCTCCAATGAAACATCCAAGAAATGCAGGTAGTAAGAAGAAAAAGTCAAGGAGGATCATTCACTTTTTCCTCCAAATGCTGTCAAACCCCCTAACGTGTGGAAATACAGATGAAATATTATAGGCTGTCTTATGGGAAAAAAATGTAGAATAAGAGGTATTGCAAAACCTGTATTTAAAAAAAAAAAAAGAGAGAGAATCATTGGTTTTATAGAATTTTCCTGCTATGCCAACAGCAGTGAGTGGTCAATACAGCAGGGTCACGTGTATGTGCTGGGAGGTAGCACAGACCATGCGTCTGTTCCTCCACGGGACTGGAACGATCCAGCACTCCAGGAATACTCTCCCCTTCCAGTCCCTGCAAGAAGGATATAAGTCTGGAAGGCACATGAAGGACTAAGGGTCTTAAAATATTCAAAAACTACACAGTCATTGAAATAACGATATTAAATTTGAAAAAAAAATATAATTCACTCCAGGCAGCAGTTTTTCTGAACGCTGCTGAAGGAAAACAAAAATTCTGGTTTTTAGAGTAAAAAGTTTAACAAGCCAAGGTATTATCTAGAGGTATGTTCTTTGAAAGAAATTACCATTGTGTTTGGAATTACTGTAATATTATTCTTAGCAGGGGAAGCAGCTTCCTGTCAGAGGCCAGATGTTCCAGCAGACGCGTGTGTTTGAGGGTCTGCTGCTGTCACTGCAAATAGGCTTCAAAGTAGATTTTTTTACTTCTACCAAGTATGTTTTTTCCCTAAAGATTGCTCTCTGCGATTTATAAATCACATTTTAACTAATAAGAGGTTGTGACTGGCAAAGCAGTTAATTTTTTACAAAAAAGTTCTCTTGTGTACACGCAAAAGCAAATTAGAGGAGGGAAAACTTTGGCGTTTCCCAGCAGAAAGCTGTCTCGAGGCACCTAGGCTTGAACTGCACTTCTACAGAGCTTGCCACTGCGAAGATTTCCCTGTCATTCCAAAGAAAAAGAAAAAACCTGAAGAAATCTAGAGTTTACAGGCATGAATAGGAAATAATGGGAAATTTGAAATGGATAAATGTGTCTGGGCAGGAAAGTAATCCCAGGGTTCTCTCTGTATGTAACATATATCCATGTCCAGGAATTTTAAACATTTATTCTATCAGTTGCTAAGTTAGATTGCTTTCAAGGATTATGGTTAAATAATAAGTAATTCCTGCTCCCCTGTGTGTCATTAGGGTAAAAACCTGTAGCATAAAATGACTTTGTTTTATGTTGCTGTTCTGTGTATTAAGATACTCAAGCAGTAATAAAGGAAGAAGTTGAATTATGAAGTCTATCAGAAAGGGGCACAAAAATACCAAAAAGGTCTAAAATGAAAATCTGGTCAATCATTTTGCAAGAATCAAGTTTCTTTCAGGAGGTAGCTTCATTTCAGACTCCACTAGCTCCTATAATCATCATCAAACCTGTCTGCTGGTTTCATATTAGAGCCATTTCTATCCTCTACAGGTCAGCCACTTCCACAGACTTTGATTCACTGGCATTTACTTTGGCAAGCTTCTGTTTCTGCAAACATTTTCAGGACAAAAAAATACCTTTATAAACTGAGGAATAATTCAGGAAAAAACTCTTTCTTTACTAGAATTAGGACCTCTGATATTTCCACATTTAAATGCACTTCAATACACCAAACTAGAAAGATTAACACTGCAAAAGAAAATGTTTTAGAAGAAAGAGCTAATAACACACCATTATAGTGAAAAGTCAATTCCCACTGGTAATTTCCCTTAAGATTGTGTTGATTTGAGGTTTGTTTTTATAGAGCAGATTGAAAATATTCTGTATGTGGCTAAATGAAGTTTGGTTCTAATTCTGAGGGGAAAACTGAGAGTTATATGAAAACACCAGTGGAAAAGGAAAAGAACTAATTCTGATCTAATGAAATGCAAAGCAAATCTCAAATCACAAAATTAATACATTAGTAGTTACGAGTATTACATCTGTTTTTAATTAACGCAGTCATAACAAAAAGCATGAAAAGGCCTTTAATCATGAAAATGGGATCTTAAATACATGGGGGGGGGGGGGGGGGGGGGGGGGGG
>JANVCC010000057.1:8943335-9160756 GCA_025345505.1 Todiramphus chloris collaris | reverse complement strand
AGGGAAGGAGAGAATTGCAGAAGAGGAGAGAGAGCATCAAAGATTATTATAACACCAATCCCCCTTAGGGCTGCTAGACACCTGAAACCTTTTTTTGAGCACCACCAGACCTGTGATGAACTGAATTATGCAAACTGCTGTCCCACCAACACAGGCCCAGTGTGATGGTTGCAGAGAGAACGGGAACCCAAAGAACCACCAACCAACCTGGGCTGCAGCTGTCCTACCACTCTGGCTTCTGACTACCCTTTGGCCTCGCACACAGCCATCAGCCTGGCCTCCAAAGACCTCATCTGTGCTGTGTCTAACTTTGGGGGCAATGAATAGGCTCAAAAAGGCGGTGATGTGAAATGGCCTGTAGATGGGAGATGCCACCATCAGCCTCAGCTATCATTTCAAGAGAACTGCTGTTTAACACAGCTCCACCTTTCCTGCTGAGCTGTTCGCAACAGAAACATGGTCTTTGAGATGCAAGGACTAAAGCCTTGGTTCAAAAAAATGAATATATTCCTTTTATTTTTTTCTTGGAGACATTACTACTAATCAGCTTTCAGAGGACACTAGCCTTAAAACACCCACATTCATACAGAATAATTAATATGGCACATCATTAGCCAAATGAATTCTAATTAAAAGTCTGATAATGATTTGTGGTGTTCTCCTGTGCTTAAGCTTCCTTTTTATCTACTTGGAGTAAGCCTTCTAAAAATCTAGAGCAATATAATGCATTAACCTCTTCTAAAAGGATCTTCTACTGCTGCTGCCAGCAAAGCTGCTGCATGTTATAGTGCCTGGAGAAGCAATCTATAGTATCTGCCTCAGTCACATATGGAGCTGTTCTGATGATGAGAGAAGTGTTTATCCAATATTTTATTGGCCTATTTGTCTCTAAATTCAATTTGTGTGTAAGATTATGTGCTCAGTGCTAGTTTTCTTCTCTCCCTGCATTTTTTTTGTCCATTTGGCCCATGGCGGTTCGATGATTCCTTACTCCCAGTGCTCCTCACCAGGCTGTGTGGCATCATTAGTGCCAAGCACTGGGGTGCTTTACAAAACACTTTCCAAGTGGGGGAAAAACTGCTATGGTGGGAAGAGTGACATTTTGCTCAAGACACAGAGAACAGAATGATCTAAGCAACTCGGTTCAACATACAATTGTTCAGCAGTGTATTTCTGACAAATTTATCTAAAAACGATTTACAGAAATGGCTCCATTAAAAATTAATGACTACAGCAAATCATTAGGTACTGCTAAAGAGGAACTAATTGTGTTGGGCTTTTTTTTCAATTCGAAAGCTGCAGTTTTTGCATGGGCCCATAAGGCTTGTTGTGTTATTTTTATATAAATAATACTCATCAAAAATGAACCATTCTTATGTGCTAATAACATTGTACAAAGACACAAAGGTAGTTGAGAATAACACTGAATGCCAAAGTGATACACCAGAGATCTGTTTGCAGCTGAAGGGATTGTCAGCAGGACAGCGATTACCCAGGGCAAAGCCTGGGGAGAACTACTCTGAACATGCAGAATCCCAGCACAGGCAAGGTTGGAAGGGACCTCTGGAGATCATCTCGTCAAGCTCCCCTGCTCCAGCAGGGTCACCCAGAGCAGGGTTCCCAGGATCACACTGTCCAGGCTGGTTTGGAATCTCTCCAGAGGAGGAGACTCCAGAACCTCCCTGGGCAGCCTGGGCCAGGCTCTGCCACCCTCATGGGACAGAATTTTTTCCTCCTGTTCAGACGGAAGCTCTTGGGTTCCAGTTTGTGCCCATTACCCCTTTTCCAGCTGGCCACCACTGAGAAGAGTCTGGCCCTATCCTCGAGCCCCCTGCTCTTTAGATATTGCAAGCACTGAGAAGATCCCCTGCTTTCCCCTGTCAAAATGCAGGCACACAGCTGGGAAGAGAGCTGCAAGCACCATGATACACCCCTTGGCCTGGACAATTGCTGGGAAAGGCCACTGTGGATCTTGATGTGATAGGGATCACCTGGAGGTGAGGATCTGGGCAGAAACACAGCTGTGAATCCTGTCCTGCAGTAAAAGCATCTCATGGTATTAATGCCAATGCTGTTCTGACATTTTCTTTATCACCTATTGCAAAGTTAGCTATGTTTTTAAAAACTTAAATTTATTTTTTTACCTCTTTCTTGATGTAAGTCACATATTCTCTAAAATAGAAACATAGTGAATTTCTACTCAGATTATAAAATAATTTTCGATTCTCTTTAGTATCTACACTGGCAACGACCTACAATTTAGTACTTACCAACTCGCTTCTCTCAGCTCATCTTTTCTATATTTGATAAGAAAAAATTATATTAGCTTAAACTGCTGCTAAACGGTAACTGCTGGCAAGTGCCTGCCACTGTGATTGTTATGCTTAACTAATTTAATTACAGCAACAGCAAATAAAAGCAGGCATACCCTGTAAATCACATTAACTGCAGAAGCTATATCAATATCTTAAAAACCAGCCATTCCAATTACTGCAATCAACCCACCCACCCACTGATCATGTCCCATGGTTATTTCACCCTCTACGACTGGACAAAGCAAACCTGTTTGCACAGGTCTGCTCCAATCTCTCCTCACACAACAGAAGCTCAGTTTAAGCACTGTGTTAAAACAGCTCCATGATAGCCAAGAAGACCTGTCCACACGGAGCTATCCCAGAGTTCCAGCGCACTGAGCTCTCTCTCAATGCAGCCACATCAGTATGATCTCCCTCCTGGCCTCTGATGCTCAGCTCAGGAACGTGTTGCAAATGTCAGGAAGCTGAAACTGGAGATACATGAACATCACAAAGTTATGTGTGGTGTTCATTCAAACCCTCTTCTAACGTCACCAACAGCTTTGAAGTTGAGCTTTTAGGAGAAAGGAGCAAGTTTCAGGATGAGTCTTGGTTTTCTGTCGTGATGCTTTCCTCAAAAATGGATGCATGAATAAATGCTAATAGAAACCAAACCATTATCTGTCACTTTGGCTTAACATGAAATTCCAGACCCTGATCTTCAGATGTTAAATGCTGAAGTAGATAGTGGTACCCAGATGATGAGTTGTTCCCTCAACTCAAGTATTATGTACTTAAATCCCAACTTTCCTTTCAATATAAACAACATAGTAATGATCAGCTTCTTGCAATAAATCTGACCCTTATTTTCAACCAACTGTACCTCCTCCTGCCATTCCAGATAAAGGAATTTGTCACAAATAGAGACAACACTGGTGTCTCCAAACTTGGGGCTTCTAAGAAGCAGCACTCTCACCAGCCTGCCAGAAGGTCCTTGTTAGGAATTTTTTTGTCGTATCCATCATTGAGGATTTAAGCTATTCAAGCTATTCAATGAACATATGTTGTGCTTAAAATATGTAAATGCAATAATGAATGTTATTTATTTTCTCTGAAAGTCTGATAAAATATGGTTAACTATCAAATTATGGTATAAAAGTTGCTTTATACAAAAACTTTTGCTACTGTATGAAGGCAATCAAATAGGGTGCCATGTGGTTGCCTGCCCTTAATGCTTCCAGCACTTGTCCAAGTAAGTCACCTCCAAAAAAGGAGAACTTTGCCATATTTTATCACTTTCACATAAGAAAGTAACTGTAGGTGCTCACAGTGTGAATGCTCTTCATTTGTGACTTAAAATATCCCTTTCTGTGATCTACACCATCTTTATGGCACTTAATGGCTACACAATCAAGGGAAGAGTCATGAGAAGTATATCCCTTAACCTGAATTGCATTTTTATGACATAAAAGCATCTCCCTAATTTTTTTCCTCCTTCTCTCTTCACAAAATTGGATTGTCCTCATTTCTCTTCTAACATGCCCTCATATTTTACAGGCTTCAGTTTATCCCCTCTCCCACGCCATTTCTTAAGCATCTCACCTCACTCAGAGAACCAAACTTTGGCAATCATCACCTCTATATATCAACAGCACAGTAAATGCCCTGGTACAAAACAATGTTATGACTTATATCTCTATCCAGGCGCAGGAACTGACATAGGTCATCAGAAGCATGGATATTCCCATGGAGTGATACAAAAAGAAGGGCAATGAGTAGGAGTCTGTATTAAACATCCACACACAGTGACTAGGAATTTTCAAACAACTGCCCTGACTATCCAAATCATTCACTACTAATAGAAGTCTCTAGCTTTCAGGTTTGCAAGGAACATCTGTCACTTACAGCTATAAATCAAGAGAAAAAAAAGCTCAAAGAAGGCAGGAGTTAATCAGCAGAGTCCCTGCTATACCTCTAAAATTACTAATTTTGCTTAACACAAGGAAAACAACTTCATTTCAGAGTCTGTTCTTTTTTTGGTAACAACCACCTTACACTTTAATTTAAAATGAACACTGTCTCCTTCCCTCAGGATAATGGAATGGACATATAAAACCCAAACAATTAAAAAGTTAATGTCACTTCTACACACTTAGTACCTATTTATTGCTGGTATCTCCTTGAAGTACAGGGGAAAAAAGTGGGTCCCAGTGTGCAGGAAGCATTACATACTTTGCTACAGTGGTGACTGTATGGCATCATGGTGGCATATAACACGAAACTATTCATAATTAAACAGTGTTGGTTCACCGAGTCTTAAAAACAATGATTTTCACCATCTATGTTACACAATTTAACATCTTTCAGTTGTAAAAATTATTCTGCTAGTCAATACCCCATGTTCAAGGCTCAGCACAGTTGTTGTCAGTGACAATGAGAGTACGCTGAGAGTATCAGTTTCTTTTCAAAGTCACTCAGATACCATTAAAAAAATTAGCAGCTATTAATGAATGCAGATGATGAAAGCAAATACATTTAAAATGCCTACTAAGAACCCAGCTTCCCCATTAGAATCCAAATTTGAGTAATGTCTACAGTGCAAGCTAAGTCTTCTGTTAATGTTCTTAAAAAAATTCAACTTGGAAAACAACTCATTTAATTCTACTCACCTGAATTCTTCAAGAAAAGACATTAATTTGATTAATTCTTCTGAACATTAATTGGAATGGGTATCATATTTAACTAACAAAGCAATTACTTTTTTCCTAAAAGATACAAAATAAGCTCTGACTGCTGAAAATGCTTTGTGCCAGAATAAGAAATTACAGGCTGATTTTCAGCAACAAGCATTTCTTAATGGTTTCTAATTTTACTTTGACTAAGACACAGCTATGCTCGACGCCATCCACTAGCAATAATGTATGTCTCAAACCATATTCCTTGCTGCCTGTCAACAAAGTCAGCGAGGATTCTGTCATGAGTTCTAACAGTAACAGGATAGAGGCATAAAACTGTAATTTCTTTTGTGCCCTCATTTGATAGTCTGGGGGAAAAAAAAAAAGACATTAACAAACACATTGCCCCTACCTTCAAAACTCTGCTTAATCATGGTCAGTGACACTACCACTAATTCTTTGGTTTTTGCACCTTGAATTTCCTTTTCATTGAATCAAGCAGACACCAATGTCTATCTCGCATCTCTTCTCACCTTATTACCTCCCTACACCTTCTCTTTCTGTCACGGAACTTCTTACTACTGCTTTTCAACTACTCAATATTCTCCTAATAATGCTATGAGAGAAGTGGCACTGCCTTTGACCTGCCAGGTGATCTTATCTGATCAGGTTCTGTGAATTACCCTGCAGGCTGGGCACAGGGTTGCCACCAGACACCACTTCATGCTGCCTGTTGATCAACATCCTTTGCTATGCCAGGTACACCCCTGGGGTAAAGTGGTATTAAGGCTCCTCCACGTTTTTCAGTCGGAGACTAGAGAGCACAAGGGCAGTGCGCGACGTGAAGTTCCTGATCAGCCCCATTCGGGAGGCTGTGTCCCTACCTGCTGTGGCATCAAGCACAATCTGCCTGCTGGGAAGAAGTGGCATAGGGCAGATTTATACACTCTAATGTTCCCTTTCCAAGTTATTATTTGGTAAATTCCAAGATGGTTACTCGGGACTACCGTAAGTGTTTCTAGAAAAGACCAATAGGGATACTCTGAGGACCAAAAATTACCTTTGATGAGCACTGTATAAAAAGAAAGAAATAATAATAAAAAAAGATATATTCTCTGGACTAGTTCACAGAGAAAACAAATTTCATTACAAAGGCTTCTATCTGATAGTCAATGCTTAACAGTTTCCCACTTTTCTGCCACTTCTGGGCTTTCTTTGGGAAGAACCACCCTGAAACAAAAAACAATGGACATTTTTAATAAGCTCTGATAGTCTGGTGCTCTAAACACATCATGAGGTCAAAGTCAAAGCCTTAGCAGGTCATATTTCTGTGCCCTTTCATGCATAAGCTCGAATCAGCAACTTCAAAGCTATTCCACTGCCACGTAAGGTGACAAAAGAGGCAGGAGACATGCTGAGGTAACAAAATAAAGGCAGAGGAAACAAGCTGACTTGGAAAGTCCTGGCAGCTCAAGCTGTCTCCAGCACAAAAGATTGCATCACAAAGCATTTTACAGCAAACAAATAGCTTTTGTTCTAAGCTGGTTTTATGTCTGATGCTAATTCCATTCTATATATTATCTTTCCTTGAATTTCACCTCTCTTTTTCAAAAAATATTATCTACGGATAGTCAATTTTACTCAGAATTACATCACAGCACACAGACCTGGAATTGCTTTGCCGACTTGAAACAGAAACTGTTCTTTCTTTTTCTAAAGCATAAACATGCTGGCTGCCAAAGAAGTAGCCAGAAAAATGGAAGGTAAAAATTACAGTTAAGCATAAAAGAATCCTCTAAATAGTAACATATATAAAGTGATGGCTACAAGTCATCAAATGAGAACGAGCACATAAAATGCAATAGAAATAAAGTCTGTCTTTTAAGCTCAAAATCAACGTTGCCCCAGTAACTGCTGAAATGCTGGGCGAACGCATGTCAGTCATACACACACAAATGGAAACCAGCACACTCATATTCATAATCAAACACTGGTTTTGTAGAAAGAATTACCTATGCTGTGCTCATTATACTTGTTTAGAAGAAGAAATCAAATGGAAATTACTGCCAGTGTCTGAGGAGCTCCAGCAGTTTTAGAAGAAACTTACTTCATAACCTCCTGTGAAAAATCAAACCAGTGAGTAAAGATTTTCCCACTTCTTTGAAAAATTTCAGTCTTACCTTAACTTTAAGCACAGAAGAAAACATTTTGGCATCTTCAGACACTCCTCCAATGTACATTTTTTTGGTAAAGACAGGCACATGGTCATTTTCATCCTTCACTTCAATAAATACCTTGGCTGTATTACCTAGAACAGGGAATGAAAAGCATATGTAGAACATTTTGCAACAAATCTTGAACATGTGCTGGGGTTCATGCATTTGCAGCCCAAGCAGATCATGGAAGTGTATGGATAATATTGTAAAGATAAATATGTTAGAAATAATAGTACGTTTGTCAAGGAAAGTATGAACTTGAAGGAGGTAAAGAGATTTTATGCATTATTTAAAAAAAACCCAAAACCTTTATAGTTTCCTCATTTGACATTTTTTGTTTGAATGAACCTTGATTTAATTTGGAGCTGCAATTAGTACCCTTATAGAAAATGACTCCCATTACCTGTACACCTGCACTTTGCTATTTGAGCTATCTGAATTTGCCTGAAAGCAAAAAGCTGCCATGGCTTTCTTTACAAAGCAAGCTATTTGGGGAAAATATAAGAATAGACCTGTCAGTCATTTCTGAAATAAGCAGAAAAGCAGAAGGAATACTTCTCCTACTTTAGTTACGCAAATCTGGGTCATATTAATTTCTCACAAGTGTTAAGGGAATGAGCACGTGATGGATGCTAGCAGCTATGCTACAAACAGCACCTTCCTTTATGTATATTTTTATATATATATTTACATGTTTTACATATATTTATATATTTTATATATATTATTGTATATTTGATATATTTTTATAGATATTATTACTAATTCCCATGTAAAAAAAAATGGGTAATTCTGCCATGGTGTGTGTAAACTCACAAATGATGATACAACAGCACTGGCCAAGCAGTATGAACTTACTGTGTTAACTGAATGCATACCCAAGCCCATCTTCATCACAACCCTGGCAACTCAAGGAGGATTACTCCCCCTCTAGAAGTTCAACAGGTTTTTAAGCAAAATACCACTGTTAATTTGAGTTTTATTAAACAGTTACTGATCCACCCCGCTGAACAATAAACATCTCCTTGTGCAAGGAAAAAAACTATGGACCTCGTGTGAAAAAGACTCAACTGCGCAGTAATCTATACCAACAGCTGTTGGTGTCTTTTATAACTGTAGAATCCAGAAAGACTGCTGGAAACGATGATATCCAGTTCATTAAAATCACATTTTCAAGTGATAAATCGCCTCCCTTCAGAGTTGGTTTGCCCGCCTTGTTTCAGTGCCAGGGTAATTTAGATGTTGCAGAGGTGCCAGGTTGATTTGAGTTAGCTTCAAAACACAGACTCATTTACAAAGATCTTAGCAGCTGGATCTTTAGGGGAGAAAATAATTTAAACCCAGACTATTCTTAGACTTACGAAGTCACCAAAGATACCCTATCTGATGGTCCAACTGATGGGAAACAAATGAGGACTTCATAAACTTAACTGAAACCTGAGAAAAACTTTTGAAATACCATCCCATGCACTATTATTGGGAGAAGAAAAAAACAGGAAGGACGGAAAGAAATGAATTGATGTTTCCTCAGAGGAATAATCCAATATTCATCTTCCACTGCACTGATCTGTACAGATGGGTTAAACAGCTTGTAGGTGTGTTACTTCATGAGAAAATGACTTCATGACAAGCTCTCTTTTTATGGACACGAAAAAAAAAAGTGGTAATCCAACATCTGAATGTGGACAGAACAGCCTATTTGTAATTATCACTAGTTTATGTTCATTTTAAAAGAATGCTTCTCTCTTTGACTACATTATTCTAAGATTCTAGGGATCTATGATTTATTAGTGAAGAAAAAATTCAGTTAATGAGGTATTGTGAGGTCAAATCTCTCTCTTGTTAAACCAGATCCTCAATGTTTCTGGCTGCAATACTAAGATACAGAAACTACAGCTCTGTTGAGAAAAATGAGAATCCCAGGCAGGCTTTTTCACTGCTGCTACACCCTTTAGAGAAGGCGGCAGGAATTGAAGCAGGATTACAGGCAATGTGTTCAAGTGACTTTGCCCTGCTGAGCTAATAAACAGTTCTATCAATGGCTGGCACCAGTCTGCTGCTGTAGGGAAGATCCCAACTGTGTCACGTTCAGCGCTGGTAGGACTGGTGCCAACCTGCACCGGCTCTCTCTAATGCAAATTAAACATCTTTCACGTAGCGCTTGCTATCTGCATCACTTCAAGCCAGTCTGGGTGAGGAGGCTTAGCCTTGTGCAAAGTTTGCTTTGCAGTTTGCTCGAAGCCATTTGTTTAATTTGCTGGTAGTTCTCCGAGCTGCCAAAATGCTGATTCGTTTAGCGACGGTTCAATGCTTTGAAAACGAGAAATGGAAGTTATTACGTTAAGCACAAAGCAAATTAAATATCTTGCATATATACAGACTACCATTAGCATCGTTAACGTTAATTTAAACATATACCTTCATTGTATCTTATGGCCTTTTACAGCTAGCTTGTTTTTCATTCATTCTGGCAGAGAGGAACACGGCATCTGTGAACTCCTTGCTACCACGTGCTTTTTATCCCACTCCAACCTACGGCCAGCCTTAGGGAACGACTCCCGGCCAGTTATGGCGAGTGCCTCATTCTCACCTTGGATGAGCCTGGAAGCAGCGTGCATTCAAATCCCTCATCAGAAATCGTGCTGTGTGTGTGAAGGTTGTACCAATGCCTTCACCGGGGGGATCTCCCCGGCCGCTCCGCTTGATTCTGTCGGGACATGTGGGCCTTTGGTGCCCACACACAGGGTATGGGGCTTCTATACCCACCAGCCCTGCCTAACTGAAGAGGCCACCCAGCCTGAGCATGTTCCTAGCAAGTCTGGTTTAGGCTTTGGGATTACACTTTCTTTTTCCTTCCTATGCCACATCTGTTAACGCTTGTTCTAAACATCATTTGTGTGTGTCTCCAGCCCTCTTCTCTGGTACCCGAAGGGAGGCAACAGCAACCACTGTATAATGTGCACAGTTACTTTACTCTTGCAAGTAGGACAGTGAACACTGAAGGACACCAGTATTTACACTCACCTTCCAGAGGGAAAATTTTGTATGCCCACGTGTGTAAAACCTTATAGAATCATAGACTGGTTTGGGGGGGAAGGGACCTTTCAAGGCCATCTAGTCCAACCCCCCTGCAGGGACCAGGGGCAGCTGCAACCAGAGCAGGTTGCTCAGAGACCCCCTTCCAACCTCACATGGAATGCTTCCAGAAATGGGGCTTCTACCGCCTCTCTGAGCAACCTGGGGCAAGGGTAAAAAATTTCTTCCTTCTCTCTATTCTAAATCTCCATCTTTTAGTTTTAAACCATCACCCCTTGTCCTTTCACAACAGACTGTGATATAAATTCCATCCCCATCTTCCCGATAGGCCCTGTAAGTATTGGAAAGCCACAATAAGGTCTCTCCGGAGCCTTCACTTCTCCAGCCTGAGCAACCCCAACCCTTTGAGCCTATCCTCAGAGAGCAGAGGGAGGTGAGAGGGAAGGGAGAGGGAGGGGAGAGGCAGGGGAACTTCCCAGAAGTTCTTCCCAGACATGCTTGTTGAAAACTCTTTTCCAGTATCACTGCCTATCTAAGTAGTACTCATAATGTGCTCAATTCCTGTGAGCCAGTAGATTCTTGTCAGGCTGCAGAAGCTGAACCAACAGAATGCTTTCTGAACACTGGGACTGCGTTGACTATGCTTTCAGCATTACCAGATTTGTTTTATGTTATACCTTTGCCAATGATACTGCGACTTGTCTTCCAGAATGTGCCAAACCAGCCATTGATACAGCTGCTTGATGCTCCACGCATCGATAATTTTAACATAAAAAACCTGCATCTAGCTTAAGCAGTGGCTGTTTGCTCTGCAGTAGGGAACAGCAGATTCTTCTCTCTTAAAAGTTCATTTTAATCAAACTGGGAATGAGAACTGTAATTTGTCAGAGTTCAACGGCACTTTGCTTTACTGCTGTCTTACAAGTCTGTTGAGCAGACTTTGTGCTTTGGCAGGTAAACTGAACTGCAGCTGCGCTCGATCTTGCCCTCCTAAATTTGGCAGAACCAAGCAGGAATAGGCATTGAATATTTTTCTGTGCCATTTTGGTCTGAATCAGAATAAAGCCTGCCCATAAAAACCTGAAGAAGCTCATCATATGCTGTAGCAGATCAAGAAAGGTTCAAAAAAGAAGCTTGGATGAGATGCAAACAGCAACATCTTTGGAACAGCACTGATCCAAGGTCTGATTTCAATCAATATAAACCATCTTTTCCTAGCAAGCAATTAACTGAAAGAGAGCTCACATTTTAGGCGGCAGCCTCTCTAAAATGCATCATTTTCTTGCCCACAGAAATTTGAAGCGTGTCCCAGTGGCTTTCTGGGAAGCTACCCCAGAGCTGGGTGGCAGAGGAGGCAGATCCGCAGCTCTTCAGGCTCTGAAGCAAATTTTCTCCATCTGTCACGTCTCCTGGATTCAGGGGCTGGCAAGGCAGCCAGCTTATAAAACACCAGCGGCACAAACTTTTGCAACATGTTTGAAACTAAAAATGTAAGGCTACTTGAAAAGTCAGTAACACAGGGACACAGAATTCATTTTTGTATTTAACTTTGTACAACTACTGTTCCCAATGAGTACAGAGCAGCTGTACAATTTCGGTTGCAAAACCAGTTTTATCCCTTTTTGTTTTGTGATTCCCAAAGGTTTAATTTGTCATTAGAAACCCAAGAGCTCCCTCCAGGCTGGTCCAACACTCCTGAGATACCTCATGCCACCTGCATGTTGAATCTACTTCTAAGTTGATTTAAAATAAAAAACTCATGCTACTCTGAATGCTGCAGCACCCATGAGAATTTGGAGGGATGTCTCGGTTTAGTTCTCCCCTGTAGCAGGCTGGATGTAAACACAAGGACACAGCTCTTGCTGTTTCTAAAATGGAAATCTGCTTATTGAGCCAGTGCAAGCACAACTGCAAAAAAGAGTACTGTTTGCAGTGCTTTTCATTTCTCTTTAATTCCTCTTAAGATCCAGTAAAAGCAACTGTGCAGTTCTGTAATCATTCTTGCATCTCTAGGAATGTGGAATACATGCGTGCTGCTCTTCCTTTCCTTTCTCTTTAGAGTCAAACAAGTCACCAAGAGTGTAAGCAAAAGTAAAACAAGAGGATGCAGGAAAGATGACAGAGGGACTACAAGCGATGCCAGCAGTTTCCTAATGAAGATGCAGGTGACAAGATCAGGGATGTAGGGGAGAGTTCCACTTCATTTACAAATCCATGACACAAGAAATCTCCCTTTTCACCCCTGCCATGAGAATATGACTTACACGGGAGGCAGAGGCGTCTCACAGTCAAGTCCTGAGAGACCACTAAAACAAGACAAAATCTTCAGTAGAACAACCTGCAGTCAAAGATACTCCCTCTGGCCTCCCTCTCAACAACTGATTGAGCAAGAAGCTGTTAACACAGGTAACATCTAATGAAGACAAACCTTTCAAGCGGCACCACGCCAACTGGTACCACCTTTGCCTGTAAGGCTTAATTTTTAAACAAGCTGTTTGCATCTGTGTTCATTTGCGGACTGACACCGAACAGACTGGGGATTACCCATCTGAGCAGCCACGGAGGACGGGTGAAGCTCTGCACAGACAGCAACTATACATCCACATAAGAGAGCAAATGACAATGGCTGTTGGAAGCAGTTCAGCAAGTGGTAGTGTGGTGGTAGGCTCAAAAGGTCATCTGTATGGAGCTGGGGATGAAAAGATGCACTCTTCTCAGATGCTGGAAACTGTGAACACTGGAAAAGATGAGACTGAATCCTCTGCTTCTGTACTCTGGGGAATCTGGAGGGCACTTTTGTCCATGGTGTACAAAACAAAACATATTCTGGCTCTCTTGTAAATACACCTTTCTCTCCAGATGGAAGTGGGAAGCCTTGGCATCCCCCACCACAGTGCATGTTTTATCTGCCTGGCACAGGGACCAGATGCCTCGTAATGCTTTAATTCTTAAACCTGAGACCATGCTCACTTTGGTGACAAAACTATCTTCACTCCTTCCTGTCTATACAAGCACAAGTCTTGTGAGAAGCAGCTGAGGGAACTGGGGTTGTTGAGCCTGGAGAAAAGGAGGCTCAGGGGAGATCTTCTCACTCTCAACAACTCCCTGAAAGGAGGTGGGGTTGGTCTCTTCTCCCAAGGAGCAAGTGACAGGACAAGAGGGAACAGCTTCAAGTTGTACCAGAGGAGGTTTAGGTAGGACATGGGGAAAAATTTCTTACCTGAAAGGGCTGTCAAGGCCTGGCCCAGGCTGCCCAGGGCAGGAGTGGAGTCCCCATCCCTGGAGGGTTTCAAAGCTGTATAGATATGGTGCTGAGGGACATGGTTTATGGGTGACATGACAGTGCTGTGTTAGCAGTTAGACTTGATGATCTTAAAGGTCTTCCCATCAAAATAATTCCGCGATTCTATGAATACTGCTCTGCTGCTCTTTCTTACTGTGTTTAGGTGGCACTTTCCCTTCACTGCTCTCTCTGGGTTCCTGCAATACCCTCTGCTTCCTCCTGTCCCTTACTTCCTGTAGCGAGATGCAGACAAAAACTTTACCTCAAATGAGGTAAAAGATGTTTCTTCCATTCTTATAGAATAATATAATAGTTTCAGCTGGAAGAGACCTTCAAGATCATCAAGTTCAGCCTTACTCCTAGCCCTATCAAAAACCACTAAACCATGTCCCTAAGCACAACATTCAACCGCCTCTTAAACACTTCCAGGAATGGTGACTCCACCACCTCCCTGGGCAGCCCGTTCCAATGCCTGACAACCCTTTCTGTAAAGAGATGCTTCCTCATATCCAGTCTGAGCCTCCCCTGCTTCAACTTCAGGCCATTTCCTCTTGTCTGTCACTTGTCACCAGGGAGAAGAGATCAACTCCTGCCTCTAAAACTTCCCTTCAGGTAGTTGTAGAGGGCAATAAGGTCTCCCCTTCTAAACAGCCCCAGGCCCTTCAGCCTTCCCTCATAAGACACGTGCTCCAAACCCTTTACTAGCTTTGTAGCCCACCTCTGTACCCTCTCCAGCATCTCAATGTCCTTCTTGTAGAGAAGGGCCCAAAACTGGACACAGTATTCAAGGTGCATCCTCACCTAAGCTGAGTACAGAGGGATGATCACCTCCCTGCTCCTGCTGACCACACTGTTCCTGATCCAGGCCAGGATGCCATTGGCCTTCTTGGCCACCTGGGCACACTGCTGGCTCATGTTCATGAGGCTGTGAGTCAACACCCCAGGTCCTTCTCTGCCTGGCAGCTCTCCAGCCACCCCTCCCCAAGCCTGCAGTGCTGCTGGGGGTTGTTGTGGCCCAAGTGCAGGACCCAGCATTTGGCCTTATTGAAAGTCATGGAATTGGCCTTGGCCCAGTGATCCAGCCTATCTAGATTCCTCTGTAGAGCTTCACTACCCTCAAGCACATCGACACTTCCACCTAGCTTGGTGTCACCTGCAAATTTCCCAAGAAATACTTATTTTCCCTATCCTTCCTATATTTTTTTTTTTTTTCCTCTTCTCCATTGCAGAAAAACTGAAAGCTTCCATCTGGAAGCTAATAATCACAATCCTAATTTGACCAGTCATAGACTACTAGACTATGGTCCATTGTTAAAGACAATCCAATATGCAAAGAGCAAACAGAAAGAAAACCCAGGCTGCTAAATTAAACTGAAGTCCATCAATACTGAAGGTCTTCTGGGGCTCACCATCACCAGTTGCCAATTCTTTAAGACAGAATTTTAACATTTCAAATTCACCATAATCAGAAAACCTAATTCTTCTACCATTCAAATGAAGTAAAAATGCTCTGCAATTTTATATTATAAAATTTCAGTTAAAGGACCTCATTTAAGGAGCTCGATTCTGCGGAAAATGAGTGTGATGTAGCATGGTTTAGCACTGTATTTTAAAACTCCAGTTTAAGTCACCAATTTTATGTTCTCATACTCCAAAGAGAACCTCTATTTGCTTTCTCTCCTCATTTATTTATTCACTTATTACTACACTACCAGTTGGCGCTATCACTGAATGACAAGCTTAGTTACACTTAATGCAGTATCATCCACTTTTCTGCTGCACAAATGAAAACTCTAACTCCTACTTCTACATAATTACCTCCTATAATATCACACAGTTAAAAACAACTTGGTACCCAGCTCCTGAGTTTTGTAAAATTCAGCACTGTTTTGTGGCTGAGCTGTTCAGCAGCGCTGTGTTCTCTAGCTCCAGAATGGCTTATTGCTGCAGCTCCAGAGTAAGTCAACTCTCAGAAGGGTTCACTGATTCAGTGGTATCTAACACTAGAACTGGCAGCAATTCACTGCCACTGAGCATCAGAGTGGTGTGTTGATTCAATGGCATGTGATTCTACATAAGTGCATTCAAAGCCACCTATCTCCAAAGCAATTCATCATTTCAGGGTCTCCAAAGCCCACAGTGGTGCATTAATTCTGTCTCATCTCCTCCACTGTAACTCATCAAGTCAGTGCCCTGAAACTCGGAAATAGTATTTAACCTGATTAAAACTCATCCAGAAAGAAAAAGGTGCCAGGAAAATGGGAAGACATACATCATACAAATGTAGAAATCAAACCTAGAGGTCAAAGGATCCCCATTACTAAGATATAAGTGATTTAGTTAGCCTGATACTTGTAAAGTATTTTAAAAATAGACACCTACCAAATTCTTTAGCTACCCATCCAACAAAGCGCATGTTCAAAACCTAACACATGCTGTATACTTATGGATATTCAAACACATACAGCAAGTGCAAAGGAAGTGGACAAAATTCAAATTCCAGGCATTACCAAGTGTCCCTGAATAAAACAATCAATCCCTCACCTTTTTGAAATTGCTGCCCAGTTGGAAGAACTGCTCTGCTGCAGACAGAAAATGGGTACAGAGGCCACTGCTTCCCCGGCTGGAGAAGTCTGTCCAAAGACCTCTGCAGGAACCTGATCATACCCTTATCTGTTCATCAATGTCAGAGAAAGCTTTGAAAAGAGCTGTAAGCAGCATGGAAGCCTTATGTCCTCACTGCGTATGGCGGGGCCATGTTCTACAGAATACAACCTTAACTGGAGATCTCCCAGATGCAAAGAAATGCAGGCAACTGTCACTAGCATTCTCTTTCTCTCCAGATACATTACCAACGGTGGCTGTAACAGTGCACGGATTCTTATGTTGCTCTTAATACCATTAATCTTCTGAAGACTGAATGATCCCCATGTGTTACACCACATGCAGGCTCAACTCATTCTTGAGGAAGAAGAAATATCCATTGTAGTACCCACTTAATTTCCAAAAATCTGGTTATACAGGTAGTATTGGAAAGCCCGAGGAATGTATTTTAAGTGCTACACCCTGTACAACCTCCCAAACTCCAGTCTATCTCCTGATTTTATGGCATGTTCCCAAATACTTAAGCCCATTAAGTCTAATATCTTTAGGAACTTTAAAAACCTGTAAGCAGATTTTAATGAAATACCAATTTCAGCGTTGCGAGAAAGTTCTACAGTAGTATCTTTATACAGAAGAAATGTGCACCCTGTTTGAATTACTAGCCCAAAACAATCAGAATTTTGATCTCTAATCTACACAGAACACCCTTAAACAAATTCACCAAATTGGCATGGGAATAAGCTAAAGACGAGTTTCCTAATACTCATGGCTACTGTCGTATCCATCAGAACAATAATCAGAAGACTTATTATAGAAAACAAACTGCAGTATCAGCCCAGTTGGTTAAGGGTGGCCCTTCCTTTGTGACCCTCTGATTTGGAACTCACAAGCTGCAATGTGGGAAGGACAGAGTCTGTCTGCCATGGCACATCTTTGTCACCTTTGCCAATAACAGGGCAGCACTTCAGCTCTCTGCCTGCCAATGTGCCAGCCAAAGAGTCCAGACTGAGTAGCAAAAGCAAACAAGCTGACACAGCTTGCAGCTCCCTGCAGCAGAGGAGAAAAAGGGATTACACCATGCTCCAAGTCTTAATTTGCCCTGTACTCTCTGTGTCTGGACACAAGCACCATGAATGCTTTCTTACTCAGGACAGGTGATAAGATGACCCTCTAACATGGAACCACAGAACGTCAGGGGTTGGAAGAGACCTCTAGAGATCATCGAGTCCAATCCCCCTGCCAAAGCAGGATCACCTAGGGCATGCCACACAGGAACACATCCAGGTACATTAGTGACAGATGAAAGACCAATGGATTTTTTTTTTCCCTCTGGCTTGCCATATAGATCTCCAGAGATCAAAACAAAGCACAATCCCTATAGCATCATACTGCCAGCAATCCTTTAAACGATGCAGTCAAACTAAAAAAGCTCATTATATTACTGGGAGGTTCCAAAATTGTAAGGTTTTATTATGTAGACCCTTTGATATGTGCCCAAATCTCGCCACCATTTAGGAACAGTCTGGTACTGGTGTTTTGTTTAACGTGTCTCCCCTTGTCCACCTCCCTGGTCTGACAAGTAACTAAATATTGGTATGCTGCATAAAACTGAAGTCCAAAGGAAATCTGAAATCCACTGGTATTTTGTGGCTTCAAAATACTGATGCAAGGACACTTTTTGAAATGTATTATACACACCCATTCACAAAGAGGAGGCACCCACATCCTGGCCTCCTGGGGACTGCTCAGCTCACAGAGGTGAGAATGCAATGAGAGGTCCAGCAGCGCTTCCTGGACAGACATTTATCAGTCAAAAGGGATGAAGTTTTCCCCTCAAACTATCAGTTCCTTGGGATCGTTATGGTCAGGAGGAGCCTGTTTTTTTTCCAGTGCTAAAGAGGAGAAAAAAAACTCCAGCCACCTGCAACAGAGCAGGATCATAGCTCATACTGGAATAGCTTCAACTGCAGAACAATGACCTGAAATAAACTGGCATTCGATTTGCAATGAAGTAATATTTTCACAGCCTTTAAACAAAAGTTCAAGTCCTCCCTGCCCTTCTCTCAGTGCAACAGTTCACTGCCCTGGAGTTATTTTCATTGCAACCATGCTCCTCCTTAGCTAGAGCAGGGAAAAACTGAGACTCACGGGGACCAAAAGTGCAGAAAGAAGCCCTGAGACAACAAAACCAGTCTGTGTAACCAAAATAGGTTTCGGTACGAGGTTCGGTTTTTTTTAAGTCGTGCCCAACTGCAGCTTAAATAGGCAGTTGTATAGGATGAGACAGGACAGTCAGTGAGGCAGGTGTTTGAAAGCCAGCCTTCTCTGATCATTTCTTTACAGGGAGGAGGATAAAAATAATCAAAAGACCATACAAATTCTCTTATTAGAAAAAGAAAACCATCGAACGAAAAAAGAAAACCCTCACTGTGAGACAGTGCCAGGGCAATACTGTTTGTAAATAAACTCCTTTAAATAAAGGGACCTTTAAACAAACTCCTTCCTGCCTAGAGATGCTGCCAAAAACCTTCTTGTCTTTGTCGCAGCAGGTCCTTGCTTCCAGTTTGCTCTCAGTCAGGGTTGCAATAAACTCCACGCAGACCCTCAGGGGTGCTGAAGGAGTTTTTTTCTTCCTGTCACCCTTGCTGCATTTCCCATTCCTCTTGGTAGCCTTCCACCATTTGCTGTGATGTTCCCAGCCCAGCAGGGAGGAAAGCTGGCATTTGGGCTATATAATGTGTTTACGAAAAAGTAACTGTGACATTCCATCACAAAAAGCCCTAATTACACTGAGAACTTTCAGTTTGTGCCAGCAGCTCTCTGTCTATATACAAACATTGCCTGTATCTGTGAGACCTACAACTGTGTGACATCAACATGATTTGTGAGGATTTAGCTCGAGACTGATCAGCTCCACATATGGAAGGCAAACACAGAGATCTCCAAATGTGCTCTCTGCTGCTCATGGACCACGGTCATCACTGGTGTGGTTTTGATAATGAGGTCACTACACAGAGCATGGTTATCAACAGCCTCAACAAATCACAACACACATATATATTAAAAAGAGATTTAAAAAGAAGGATTTTTACACTTACTTTTGGAAGGGACACGCAGATTGGATCGCACCACTTGTAAGGAGTCTGCTTGAACTCGAAGCTCGTAACTTCTCACACTTTCATAATCCAGAGACTTTTTAACTGAGATCACGCCTGTTCTGTTATTAATCACAAATACATCTGGAATCCAGCAAAAACAGAAGTAACTTTCTAAGACACATAAATACTTTTGTTTAATGCCCAAGTGCTTCTATTTTGGTGACAAGACTATTCCCCAACACTGTCTTCAGAAAGTCGTTCCCATCCCTCCCTCAGGACTCTAAAAGCTCATGTAAGTCCTCTTTGAAGATGTCTTCAAAGGAGCACAGCATCTAAATCTGACCTGGTACTGCAACAGACAACTTGAGGACACACTGGGAAAAGTGGACAAGACAAACAACTCACTCTCATAAAAAGGAGGATGGGATGGGGAATTCTTCCACATCCTTCCAAATAACATAGTGTAACTTTGCTTAGAGATTTCAAGGTGAATCACAGAGAGGACTCAAGAAGGATGCAAATGCAGGAATTATGTTTTGTTTAAACATCAGGCTCTAATCTGCTAGTGGCTACAGCATGGCAAAGTCCAGAATGCCTTAAAACAGATTTCTAAGCAAGAAGAAGAATCATAGAACTTTTTTGGTGGGAAGGGACCTTTCAAGGTTACCTAGTCCAACCCTCCTGCAGGAAGCAGGGACAGCTACAACTACAGTAGGTTGCTCAGAGTCCTGCCCAGCCTCACCTAGAACATTTCCACATATGGAGCATCCACCACCTCTCTGGGCAACCTGGGCCAAGGTCTCGCCACCCTCAGGGTAAAGTATTTCTTCCTTCTCTCTAGTCTAAATCTCTCCTCTTTTAGTTTAAAACCATCACCCCTTGTCCTGTCGCAACAGGCCCTGCTAAAAACTGTCCCCATCTTTCTGACAGGCCCCTTTAAGTACTGAAAGGCTGCAATAATGTTTCCCCAGCGCCTTCTTTTCTCCAGTCTAAGCCATCCCATCAAAGCTATCTGTATTTTTATTTCAGTATGCCACGGATTCACTCCATGTGGCACCGATGTGAATTTTCACATCAGTGAGAATTTCACTGTGCTTCAATTTTTATTGACATTCTGCTAACTAATCTGATCTTCAGCCAATCTCTAAAGGCTTGATAATGGCAGTCCCTCCTGCTTGGACGGATGAGGTGGGATGTCACCTCAGCAGCTTTACTTTGAATCATTATTTTTTGAAGGGTCCCAATGCACGCACAATGCCCAGCATAACCACTAAGCCCGAAACATTAGTACTTACCCTCTTCGTTTCCTGACACAATTGAATATACAATTGTCTGGTTCAAGGCAGCTGCTGTAACAACGGCAACGACGGTTCCTTTTGGTGCGCTTTCGCTCACTGGTGCGGGTCTGCAGAATTGAACAAAAGTATGTGTGTTATCTTCCAGTTGCCTGAACAGCAGATGACTGGAACTTACTAGCTTACAGGTTAGCAGTTTTATCCATCTGTGAGGCTGCCAAAGAGAGAGGATCTGTCATTGCAGAATGACATATTAAAACCGCAAAGGTTCAACCGCCTCTGCAAGCGCCAAAACCAGTACAAAGACAAACTGATAAGAGGTGACAATATAGAGTGGTTCTTTGACATGAGAAATGGAAAAGCAGGGAATCATGAGCAGAAGATAAGAGAAAGACAAGAATCGACACAAACTGATACACTCCAAGTAAAATTTAGAACCTAATAGCTCTTTTATTATACTAACCTCTACTAAGAAGACTCAGTAATCTATCAGAAATGCATGCAGGAAAATTCACTCATGGGTAAACCTCTATCACTGAAACATCAAGGACTTTAAAGCCACCTCCACAGGCATTTCTACTCTTCAGAATGATCCAAACATTTTCCTGCCAACCCAATTTGATACTAAAAGCCAAGATGATTTTCAGGAAATCAACAGCAACCCAAGTATACAGACACATCTTTTAAGCATTTGGGAAATTGCTTCTGATTCACTGAGCACTGATTCATGTAAAGAAAGTAAAAGAAAAAAGATGACACTACTAACACATCGGTATCTCATGTTCTCCATAGCCTACAAACACTGAAAACTAAGCATCTCATATTCAGCATCATTTCACCATGTATAAATAATGAGTTTTCTCCTGAAACACAGCAAAGAATTATTTCACTCTTCCTCTTCCATTGCTCAAATGTTATCTCCCCAGAAAATGGGATGAATAAGTTTGTGAGATGCTGTTTCCTCAAGAAAACTGTAACTGCCTCACAAAGAACAAAGAGCCTGTGCTAATGTATTTAAAACATAAATCTAAACACTTTTAACAAGCAGAATGAGACTCTTGAGGTAATCTCAAATCACGTTGTCAGATTTTCATGACAGCAAGGAAAGGCTGAATTCACACTTGAAACTATTCATGCTAGTGAAGAAATGAATCTGAAAGGAAATCTTTGCACTCATCCATAAATGCAGATGCATCTTTATTAAAACTAGCATTACCCAGATATTTTCTGTTTTTAAAAAAACTACATTTGTTTGGTATAAAACAAAATAAAAGGCAGGTGAGGATATGTTGAGATAAGCTCTTAAATAGGTGCAGTTCAGTTGTGCACTGATTTTCAAAACTCTGGAATCTACGCCTGCTTTTGTTTCAGAGAGTATTTTATGACTTTGCTCCTTCATCCTCTATGTGTTTTTCCAGTCCCATACCACATTTTCCCATTCTAAGGGCATGGTGAGGTGTCTGTCCTTCTGAGCATACCCAGGCCTTCTACTTACCAAATAATGGGGAGAAAATGCTGTTCCAGGCTGAGCCACACGGAGTCATGTATTGGTGACTGTACTGAAACAGTGACCTCCCCATTTTTTTTTGCAAAAAAAGATGATGGCATGTTCACTTTACTCCAACACACATGCACAGAGCAGATCACCATGGCTCCCACCCCTCCGCCTCAAGTGTGCTATCAGCAGTAGAAATAAAATTAATTATTGCTACCTGATTTATTAAGCGTCAAATCTCGTGCTATAAAATGCTTATTAATGTGCATTTTACAAACCCAAAGGTTAATCCTAGAGACAGGAAAGCAAGACTGTCAAATCTGAAGGCATTTCAAGCTGTCGCTCTTTTGATGAGATCAGAGATGGAGGCCAGCAAGGAAAATAAAAAACCTTTTTAATGTTGCATTGCATATTACATTGTTTTCTTTTTCTCCTGAAGGCAGATAATTTGAACAAAACCCCTCATGCCTGAGTATACATAAACCCCCCCATTTCACCCGAAGCACACTTTCACTTTATTCTTTAAATGGCAATAGCCTTGGAACTTCCCCTCTGACATAGCTGAAGCCAATGAATTGGCAAATCAATATCAATTAGCAAGCGGCTTTTGTGTTCGCTATGAGAGGCCAGAGAGGGAGCAGACAAAAAAACACCGCAGTCATGGTATTGATTTCATTTCCCTGATTTACCTGAGGTGATCAGGTTCAATGGGAGCAATGCATCAGCTGAATTAAAAACCCCCCGCTGGTCTCTAAAGAACATTTCGCTGAAATGTAGAGAAGTGAACCGTCAAAAGACAGCGGTATTCAGCTGACAACACACTGTTCTTCATCCTGTACTACAAGCTCTAATGAGCTTTCTTTGGGGATAAGTACATTATTTTCCAATTTTTGAATGACTAAGATGTATAACAATGTTTTTTTCTTTTTTTGTAAGTGCCAGACTTACCCTGGGAGGCCACGTTAGGCGACAGCCAAGGGATTTTTTTTATGCAATAATTTTGCATTACTGGATGATAAAGGCCACTTATTTTGGTGAGAAGATGTGACATGAGCAAACCAGGGCCGTCCAGTCCAAGTCACCCAGTGGAAGCTTTAGAAAGCGTAGTGAAAGGGACAGAGCCACTGCCCTGACAGCCACGAGCTCTGACCACACCTGAGCAGAGGTCACCTACGTGGGAGTGGAGTGGCAAACCCTTACAGTCCAGGGCTGACTTATCTGAAATATTTCTGAGCTTTTGAACAAAACACCTTCTCCAAACTGTAATTTCTAACATACCCCCGCCACCACTTACACACAGGGGTACCCACATACATACTGTCACTGAATGTACAAAGGCCTTGTGCATTAATGTGATAATGCACCCTCACTCTATACATCTTAGAATCATACAATCACAGAATTGTTTTGGTTGGAAAAGACCTTCAGGATCTTAGGGTGAAATGGGATCAACACCATTTAACACACATTTTAGACACCTAAGCTGCAACTCAGCCTACCCACAGTCTTAATCTCGCCTCCTGAACGTTTTAATTTGCCTGACCACCTTCTGACCATGACAAAAATCAATGTATTTCTACACTGATGCTTCACTCATTCACATGGCATTTTTCTGTAACTGTCACAGCAAGGTGCAATTTCAGTCGGTCAGTCTTCTCTTGAATGTTTTCACAAAAATATTAAATGGTATCCAGGATGGGACGGATACCAGGAGAGGCCCCCATTGCTGCAATGCAGTGAAAACCCCATAGGATCCCCAGACTCTGTGTGAAAACACACAACCTACCCCAACATTTCCTGACAAGCTGTGCTGGGAAAAGAGGGCAAGAAAGCAACAAGGTGGAAAACAGGAGCAGCCTCAATTCGCTTTGTGCCACGCTGAGATGAAAATGGCATTCAACAGCCTTGGATTTGGGAAGAGCCAAGAAAGGAATTTAAAATTAAGAAAATAGATGTTTGATGATAAGTCTTTCGTCCCACTCTTCCGATCTAGTAACCCCTGAAGAAGTTAAAGATTTGCCCGTATTTCCTCGAAGCCTCTATTGCATTGCTCACTGCTTCAGTATGAAACTGTGCCACAAAATGTGTTTGCCCCTGAGGGGAAAATAAAAAGGTGACATGAAACTAGAAGAACAACCAGACTGAAATAAAATCATTATTGATACATAAGAACACTTGAAAAAGAAAACAAATTGTAAAAAATATTTTTTTAATTTGCTATATCTCTAAGTATCCCTATCTTGATCAGAGGGGGAAATAGAGACTGAACTTATATCAAATAAATTGCAGGGCATAACTATTTTTAATAACCAAAGTGAAACTTTAACTTTTCCTCTCTTCTGATTCTTTTTTTCCCCTCACTGCACATGTCAAACTCTCAACCACTTTTCAATTTGCCTGGTATCCAATATGCTTTAAATTCACCATGAAATGTTCCTATCTCCAAAAGCATGAACATGAGATTTCATCAAAAATTAAATTTAAAACCAGCAAACCCAATAATAAATTGGAAAATTGGTTTAGTACTGAAGTTTAATAGTGTGATGTGTACGTACACTGCATCAGACACTTCAGCTGGCCCTATTTTGTGAATTATATGGGAGTCCAGATTCTTAGATTCTTAAGATTCTTAGCTCAGCTTGATTAAAATGTCATTTGGACTTCTCCTGGTAAGATCATCTCCCTACCTTCTCTCACAGGGCATTTTACCTGAAGCTATCTGAAACGTGTGTCTGAACAGCACAACTATTCCTGCAAATACTCTTTTCATCCCACTCCTCATGGAAAGTGATTTCCTTTGGCATTTTGTCCATCTGATGCTTTGCATTAAAAAGCAGCTGTGTAAGCCATTAAAACCACTGGAATTTATACATCTTTCTGGAGAAAGGTCAGGTGTAGGCAGAGCAACAGAGTATCTAAAATGAGGTGAGTTAACAGTGAAGTTATATGGAACCTAAAATAGCTAAATAAAAGCTCTAAAAACAGCAACACTTAAACTGGTCTGGCTATGCAGCTGAGCTTTTAAATCTGTGAAAAAAATGTACAAGTTTCTAACTGGTGCAGAAAAACAAAAAGAAAAGAAACAGGAAAGCAAGAAGTAAACATCACAATGGCAGCTCTTGCTCAAAAGAAGGACTTATCCACATTTTAGAGGAATAATTGATCAACTTCTCAGATTTTCAGTTTTCAGTCAGTGAAACTGTAACAATCTGGACAGTCTGGCAGAGACTGATTCTTTTTTTTTTCTGGAAATTACTATTTCCTTCTTAATTAGATGTGTGTTTCAAGCAGCTTATCTTCAAAATGTCCTGAAAAGGATCATGTATTCCTTACTGCACTTAATATCCTCACTTTCTGTCTCAATTCTCAAACTGGTTCAAGACATTCTGACCTTTTCATGGTATTTACCTCTAAAACAGATGACAAGGGAGTCTGGACATTGTTACAGTGAACACCTGCCATAACCTATTATTTTTTAAACCAAATGTCAAATTTTGTTCCTGTGAAAACTCTTGTCATCAGGCATAAAGCATTTGTGTTATCCCACCAATCTTCCTAAGTTGAAGACATGAAACTTTCTGTCAGGATTACTACAGAAGCAAAAAAAGGAAGGAAAAAAAACTCCCATCCCTTTCATCAAGTACAACACAGGACACGCTCGCATACTTGAATTGGCCAGATGGACGAGTATCAATAGGATCAATTCCAAGAGCAGGGATGATGCTGTGGCTTTGCACTCTTGCAACACGCTACCAAAAGCCAGGAGGGTTTAATACCACATATTCACATTCCCAGAGAGACTTAGTTCTACATTTTCACTGCAACATGGTGTTGAAAGCTCTGAGCCTCACCAGGCACAGCAAGGCAAATTCCCTGCATGGACCCAGACCTTGGGCTTACCTCTTCTGGTATAATGAGGTAATGTGCAGCTACATTCATTTCACTAAATTTCATTGGAAAAAGAAAACCAAACATAAAATTAGTTTCCTTTTCATTTGGTAATAAAAGAAGTAGAAGGTTTTAATAAAATGCAGTGTAACACTACTAAAGCAAGGAAAACCAGGAAAGAAAGCGTGATCCTTCTGCTATGCTGTAATCTCCTGCTAACTTGCTTACTAATTTTTCAATGGCAAGTCACACTTCACTATCTACATAGAAATCATTTAATTACCTAACTTTTAAAACCACACACTAAAGAGAGCCTTCTTTTTTATTACCAACTGAATAACAGAACACCTTAGAACATTGATTCCAAAGGCAAAATAACACAGGTTTTCCTGAAGCTGAGCTCCAACTGACATGTGAGGCAAATTAAAATTGCATGTTGGAACACACACACCATCTCTCTAGCTTCAGTTTGAGGAAAATTTTTGATTATTTCTCCTTCAAACCCACCCACCCACACCCCTCCCCCCCCAAAATGCTGCATCAAAAAAGATGCCAGTTATATTTCAGTCATAAAATGTAAATGTAAATTCCATTTGGAGAAAGGCAGGACAAGCAGTGATGGGACTTGGAAAAGGATTACCAGATGGATGCTCTGAATCTAGCATGATTAAACAAAATACTTTGGAGGGGCAAAACTAAACTCCTGTGACAAGAAGGGGGAAATGACCCCTCCTGACTGAGCACTAAAAATGGCAGTTAGCTCTCATAGCAAGGAAAAAAAGAAATCTTAAGTACACAGCAGCTTGAAGAAATGCAGCTGATGAGCAGCCTGATGATAAAACAACTGCATTTAAGGCAAATGTTTCTATCCTGGCACACGGTTTCATTTTCAGAAGCATCCTGACTCTCTCAAGAATGCCAATTTACTTACAGGAAACAAGATATGACTTCTCAAATTATTTCTCAAAGCAACATGTCAAACACAAATCAGTAAGAAAATAGTGTTTGATATCTCACTATTGCCTACGACCCCAAAATCTTCTCTTCCCCTCCAAATCCCTGGTGTATATATTTTGGGTTTCCCCCTCCCACCCTCTTCTACTTTTGATGCGTACAAAGAACACCCTCAGCTGCTGTGCTCATTTCTGAATGGAATGTATCACTCCTGGTTTTTTAAACATATGTAGATTAACCTGCTCCTCTCTCCAAATAACCATGTCTCTTAATACTTGTATTCTTATGCCTGGTATAAAAGGGTGAATCAATTAGCACGATACTCACGGCAAGGAAAGCCTTGCGGATGTTCTGTGCCAAAACACACCTTTTTGAAGAAGGCACCGAGTCAGAGAGATTTCAAGTGTTAAATTCTACCCCCATTCTCACCGCTGTGGTGCAGGATTCCCCATTCCCTGGTTCACAATGACAATAACTGTTTGACTGAACAACAGCAAATTACAGGGCTGGGAAAAACCTCATGGATTAACACTTCCAATTGACTTCTGGTGCACCTCCATAATTTTGCTTTATGAATTCCTGCAATGTGCAGCTATTTGTTTGGATGGTATTTGCCTACAGTATTGATGGATTTAGTTAAGTGGAAAACATTACACCAGATCTTCTACTGGGCAAGCAAGAGACCCACCTGTCACAAAATCTCACTTTTTAACCAGAACACATTTTCACAGTAGTGTTGTTGCTAGTAGAGAAACAAAATGCCATGCTACATTTACCTCAAGTAATAGCCTCCAATTCACAACATCGTGTATTTCCTCCTAAATCGGAACTAAACTTTGGATTAACATAGAACTGGACGCATCTTTTCCAACAGGTTGGGGACCTATAATGCAATACTAACAGAAGCTAAAAGTTTTCAGTATTTTCCTTTTTCTGCTATGAAACGGCTGAACACCTGTTTAATGTGCCCGCAGGCAATAATTAGGAACCAGCGACGCTGCTTGCAGTTAACATTTCATCTCCTGCTACAGCAGCACATTGCCATTAGCCATGACCTTCTAGTTGCAGAGGATGTGGTATTTATTAATTGACAAAACAAGGAAAAAGATCCCACATCCCTTTGAACTTTTACTTTTTAAAAATGAGAACGTACTCATAAAGTCGACAGGCTTGCTAAAAAAATTAATCTCTTTGTATTCATCTGAGGTTCACTTCACATCTGGTCTTCATTGTTCCATAGCACTACTAATTATGATCTGTTAATTAAGAAATGAAAGTGCCAGAAGTTTGGAAGAAATGGAAACTTCTGGATCAATTACTTGCTCTGGAGTTCCCTCAAGAAGTGATCAGGGTGGAGCCATCAGGACAAGAGAAGCAATAGCTGGGGAAAGGACCACTCAAAACAGCTGATTTGATCTTCCCAAGCAAGTGATTACTGCCATAGGCATGGCTGTGCTGCCAGAACTAAGCACAGTGAGATAGAAGTCAGCATCAAAAACCTTAAAAAACTACAAATAGCTACAGCCTGTTTTGGGCAGCATGGCAGAAAATCTCATGTGCCACGTATGGGCCCCCTTTCTCCATCACCTCGCCGTGCCTGGCACCCCCAGGCCCTCACTCTCCAAGAGGCAGTGGAAGTGGCAGCTCAAGCCTTGTCCACCCACTGCTGACCCACAGGTTCAATTCTTGTGTCTCCTCCTGCCATCAGAGCCAGCGAAATCCCACTGACCACCAGCCATGCCGCAGGGAGATGAAGCGAGAAGAGAACCAGAAGCAGTGTCCTTCCCAAGCAGCCAAAGGTCAAGAGAGCTGAGAGGCAGATGAGCCATCTACAATTAAACATCTGCATGTTATAGGCCTTTGATGTTTTTTGACTTATGCCTCCTCACACTTTGCATTTTTACAGAACAAGCAAAGAACACTGTTGGGAAAATGCTTTATTCAGCAGGCACTGCTGCTGTCAGCTCTCTCAAAGTCATATTTAATATCCATGACAAGGACAAACAAGGATCCAAGCAGAGAAGAATCCACATTGCTAACTCAGTTAAACTCTGTGGCTTCAGGGTGAAGATCCTGGCTAGGAACCCTGGGACAGCCTGCAGTGTCAGCTGAAGCGTGGTATAGCCAGTGAGGCTCACATGTAAAGATGCACTAGAGAAAGACCTGTAGGAGCTGCTGTGTATGGGCGTCCCTGGAAGACAGTCACATGCAAGGAGCACTAAGTATGGACCATCTGGTCCTTATTAACTATGCTAACACTTTGCAAACTCCTGGGGTGACATCTGGGAAACCTGCTGGACCGGATCATGCAGACCTGCTGGCTGATGCTGCTCTGCTTCTAACAGCACGTGAATGCTTGGAGGAGGAATGTTCTGAAGCATGCTGCACCCAGGCTGCTGTTATGCTTGGCCTTCACTTGCTGGTTTCCATCAGAAAAGTTGGCTGGTTGCAGCAGATCTCTTTCTGATGTCCTTCAGCATGCAGTTATCTTGGTCATTAGGAAGGTGTCACAGTTTATGGTCAGGGCAGCCCCTCAGAGCAGTAACAGATGCTCTCTGTTAAACCCCCTCCCTCCCCAAAGGACAAGAGAAAGGGAATAAGGGAGAGACTTAGAGATTAGAAAAGGAAAACTAGAACAGCTTTAATAAAAATGAAAATAATAATAAAAGATGTTATGTACATACAAAACCAGTATCGAACCCAACCCCCCCGATGGTAATTATGTCATTATCACCACTGATGCTGTGGAGCAGGCACTGGGAAAGTCCCAAACCGGACCCATCAGCAGATGGGAGCTGTGTTCAGGAGCTGGATTCTGGTACCAGATTCAGCAACACACAGATCAGGATCGAATGCAGAATGGACAGAGGCCTCCTCAGATGTTCTGAGGAAGAAACCGAAAGAGGACCTGAGCCAAGCTGAACAAAGCTGACAAAGTGGGCCAAGAGGGCGAGACCCTTGTGATCTCTCAGCTTTATACTGAATACGATATATATGGGCTGGAATCCCTCGTTGGTCAGTTTAGGGTCCCCTGTCCTGTCTGCTCCTCCCTGCAGGTGCAGCCTTGCACTTTCTGCACCCCACAATGAGTACGCAAATTCCAGCAGTGGCCTTGGTCTGCACACTGATCCGTGGTAGTAACTCTAAACATGAGGTGTTATCACTGCCAGAAGCAGACACTGCCTGTGAGAACAGGCTGCTGACTTCAGACAGTGCAGTTAGGTAGAAGAACTGAGCTGAAAAGTAAAAATCACTGAACAGATTTAGTTCTGTTCTCACTCAAACCAGGACACAAGGAATGGTATTTTATCGCTCGTCATAAAGTAACTGCTCCGTGGTTCTCAGAGCTCTCGGTTTCCCTTTGCTGTTTCATACGCACAGCACAGCTGCATTTAGAAGTCTGCAGTATCATCCATGGGATGAGGGTGGTGAGACACTGGAACAGGCTGCCCAGGGAAGCTGTGGATGCTCCATCCCTGGAAGTGTTCAAAACCACATTGGATGGGGCTCTGAGCAACCTGCTCTAGTGGGAGGTGTCCCTGCCCATGGCAGAGTGGGGTGGGCTGGATGATTTTTAAGGTCCCTTCCAACCCAAACCACCCTACCATCATTTACAATCCAAAAAAAGAAGGTGGGGGGGGGGGGGGAAGTGGCTAATTAATTTGCCCCAGATTATGGAATAATGCTGAGGAAAAGCCAGTAAACAAAATGCAAATCTCTGACTCTCATCCACTTGACTGCTGCCTCCTGTGCAAGTCACTTTAAGATATGGATAATAATGGGTCAAAGCCAGCCTCAGTATGACCAGGACTCCACGCAGGAGACCCTAACATGCTGGTGTGCTTGTTATGGAGCAGAGAGCTGCCAGGCCAACAGCTCAAGGCAGAGCTGCACTTTTACCTCCCCCTCTGCCTAATGTGGCTGTGCCTTTCTGATCCTGCCATCTGGTCCCCTCTCTCCTGTTTTCTGTGTTTATTTCGGATTTGTAATACATGCTGCAACTGGGCAGGCAGCTTTAGCCTGTCAAACTGACCTTTTTCTAAATACACAGAAATAAAGTTTGTAGAACAGCTAGAAAACAATGCTGGAATCATCCAGATTATGGTAATTATCCAAGCAAAGATCAATACTAATCCACTTGAAAGCCACTAATCCTCAGTCCTTCAGAAATTTCAGTATCCACACACAACAGTTTATCATTTTGCAAGCAGCACCATTACTCTTTGCTGACATTTACCCTAAAGATATACTGTGACAACTGGAAAATAACGTTCTATGAAACCTGCCAGTTCCAGCTCGCATCACTGTCAAGAAACCAAACATGAAGCGCAGTCTGCAGAGTGTGACACGCCCTGAAAACCTTAGGAATCAAAACTAGCCCTGCTCCAAAATGTTTGAGAGCATCTCAGTGCTGAATCAGAAAGTTAGGGGATTATTTTAATTTCTGACATTGAAGAAAATTAGTAACTGCCTTTGCTGCTTCCAAAAAGATTTTATGGGGCTGTTTACAATGCTGTGCAACAAAGAATGGAGTAGAGCTGTTTCTTTGAAAAGAAAAATGATGCTGTTCAGCTAATCCAGAGGAGTTCGCAAGGGGAAAATACAGAAGTCATTCAGTTGTCATCTAAGCGTATTAGGGGATATGAGCCACTTTTTATTGTAAGTTTGCTTCAGTGTACTGAAATCAACTTCCCATCTCCTGGGATAAAACTGGACCTAAAGGTGGCCTCAAAAACTACGAGCTCCGTTCATTTTTCTAAAGGCAATGCAAACTCTGCCTGTGCTCCTAGACCTTTAGCATCTCTTCTCACAGCCCTGCAATCAAAGATGCTGTGTCAGTTGACCTGAGAACTGCAAGATACCTTTTCTACATGGCATGGGAGGACAACTCACTGCTCCTGGAGCTGGACTTGAGCTGGGCTTGGCGCAAGCAGTGTAGCACTGTGGCTGCATTGCAGTCTCTCCCAAAAAACACTGCCTGGGTTCACATTTGTCACCAGGTAAGATTCAAGGACAAGCTCCTTGAAGGTGAAGGTCGATCAGAATAAGTTATAAAAGAAATTAAAGGGGGAAAAAAAAAAAAAAAAAAAAAGGGCATTTCTAAGTATGGTCCTAGCAGGGAAGAGTCTCTGTGACAGCTCCAGCCCCTTGGCTGGCTCCTGAGGCCAAGTAAATTAGCTCTTGCAATTTACCCAAAATGTGAAATGTCTAGCAAAGGTCTGATAATTATCATATTTCATGTCTTTGTTAAATACAGCTACACATTTTTTCGTACATAAATAGGACCTGTTCAATTTTTTCTTGAAAATAGTAACACAAAAGGTTAAGTCTGTTACAGAAAGGCTTTAAATATTATTCAGAAATTGCATGCATTCACATGATGGCTGAAATTACAGAAATAAAATGGAAACATTTTTATTTAAAGGTCCTCCTTTTGCTAAACTGTGTTTCATATATTTGAAGATATCTAATAAAATACAGGGAGCAGCAGGAATAATCTCTCTCCAGAAAATTCCTTTGACGAAGGATTATCATTTGCATTGTCAAGAAATGCAAAGTGTGTAATTTCTCACTGTTCTTTCAGATTTCATATTTCTATTTCAACATTAAATGCAAAATTAGTAGAATATTTTGCCATTTTTCATTTCTTTAATATATTCCTACAAAATGCTAATACCTTAATCATGAGGGGAAAAAGAGAACACACATCAGAAATTTGTCTAAACCCCTTAAAAAAAGCTGAGCAAGTCCTCTCAAGAGGGTCTGCTGAAAGTGATAATGTTTCAGACAATTTCTGATTTTTCTGTGATACTTCGTGTTGAAAATATCTGTACAAAGCCCATTACATTCTGATACTGATTATGTCGCTACATTTGAATCAAGAGCACATATTGCAGCAAGCCAGTAACTTCCTGATATTGGGAGGATGTGTGCGTTGACCCTATTACTATACAAATGTCAGAAACCATTTACAAACACATTCTCAAACTAAATTTAACAATCTGATCAGCCTGGGCACTACTTGTGGGGTTTTGACTTAATTTTAAGAAAATGGGGTTGTGTGGGAGAGTAAATGTTATCGAATACTGGCTGTGTAGCAATAATAACTATCATCTGCACTTCTACCATCAGAGGTCAAGTCTGAATTCTCTCACATTGCACATGAATGGAGTACAGGATCAAAACACACTCAAAGCAGACTGGAGGAAACTTAACCCAGAGCCTTGGTGATCCCAGCTACAATTTCAATGCACAAATTTTTTTTTCATTTATCCACACGACTGACATTTTCAACAACTTCTGAGAAGATAATTTCAAACAAACCTCTCCACACTACCACTGTCACCTACAGCTCAGATCTTTTCAGTTGGAGACAACCTGTTAAGATTGTAAAATCATGCCACTATCTGATACGATTAGGGAATGGCTGGCTGCCAAATAAAGAAGTCATTCTGAAGTATTTTGTCACCCTCGCTTCGTCAAACAGGAGTCCTGCGAAAAAGCCCTGCATGTAATTTCACACGGTTGTGCTTCTGGTGAACTTGAGAGCTGAGCTCTCTCAGAGCTGAATGCAATTTATTTCCTCAAGAAGACTTAACATCAGTAACTATGTTAGCAGCTCCAAGTACACAAAGTTTTAGGTGCTCAGGTTCAAATGTTCTTTTTGTGTCTTATTGCCCTCGGTGAGCCAAAGTGAGCAGCAGAAGGTACAAAAGTTGAGGTATATGCAGGGGAAGCGCTTCCACACTAACAATAGAGTATTTCTGTAACCCAAGTATCTCAGAGTAGCATTCAAACAGGAACTTACTTCACATTAAAACGCAGCAGTTGTGAAATGTGAATGAATAAATGCTTTACCTGTACTCATCCTGTGTAAACCGTGGAATTACTGAAGGCTGCAGTACAGCAATTTCTACAGTAGTGGTGTTGAACTTCACAGGATCCCCATCATCGTACGCAATGACCACTAGCTATAAACAACACAGAAAATCATTCTCTTAGTCCAGGCAAGAACATTTTTTATGTTGACTTCCAACAATACTTGTACTTTCAGGGTCTAACAAGTCAGATGAGATTTTCTTTCACTGCAAATCATACATTGTATAAGAACAAAACTCAGAGGAAAAAGGTGATAGCCATCCACATCTGCTTGAAAATTTACAGAAACACAGTAAGCTAGAATTCCAATACAACAGTCTTCTACAAATACTTCTCCAAAACACACTGCTGGCTTCAAGTACATTTTTAAAAGGATTCCCTTCACATCTAATCACAGACTGTCATTACTCAGAAGCCCAGAATCCATTTCAACTTCTTTAACGGTATATAGTTCAATTCTACCTTTACGCAGTGGATTAGCTTTTACTAAAAAATCACCTATAACTTCCAATAATCCAGAAAAAGAGCTAGGTAAGAATTCTGTGTTGCTGACATTAATATTTAAAACTGAGGTCTGATATCAAACCAAAAAAATAGTAACATTACCTCCCCTCCAACAAAATCTTCTTAGAAAAGAGATCTTTCGTATGCTAAAACATGGACAAGACCAGAAGACCTTCTCCAAAAGCAGCCCATTATCAGGCTTTTGCTTATCTGATCTTTACTCATGTCTATATATTTAATCTGTGTTTGGCTGCTGGGACAAACAGGTTCTCCTATTTTCAGCTTTTATATGAAGGTATCTGCTAGCAAAAGGATGAGACACCAGCCCACTGGAGATGGAGTAATGGACAGTTTTCCTATTTTCTCTCTCTAAATTTGTCCTTATATCAAGAGATCGCTAGATGGAGCAGGTCAGCACCTCATTCTAGCATAGGGTTTGCAACTCAATTCCGCAAGACCAAGCTATTCTCAGAATAGGTAGGTGAAGAGACAGCTTAAAAACAAAGGAGGCATTTTTTTCAGCCAGTGCCTTAGGAAACTTCCCAGTGCAAGGTATCCTCACTGCAGAAAGTATGAGTATGTCAAAAACTGAAGGAAAAAAAAATCATAGAAGATTCAGTGGCAGATAAAAGCCTGATGCTCTAGATGAAAATAACAAATCAAAGTCTCCACATCACTGATTTCTGGAGTCTTTTCTGTGCCTCTTCCACGAGCATCTGTGTTTTCCTCAGAAGTGACAATCTGCTACATTTATCATCAGGCTGCCCTAGTATAGAGCAGTCTTCATACAGAAATGTAGTGCCATATCCATGTGCACGTCACCTGCGTGTTAGGTGTCACAGCTTCAGAGCACGGCCTCACAAAATCATTACTGAGAAGTAAAACTAAGAAGTGCAACAACAGAAAAGCTACACTGTTGTTGATGTTAACCAAGGGATAATTCTCTTCCCCTTTGAGTTTTACTATGTTAGTTAGAAAAACAAAAAACAAACCTTCAAATTACAATTGTCCTAAGTTGCTAAAACAGTGACAGCACTGCAATGCAAACTCAAGCTCACAGTTTGACAGGACACTCAGGAATTGAAAACAGTGGACAGCTTTATTCCTTAAAATGAAAAGTATGCAAATAAACCTCTATTTCTTATTTCAAAAGTAAGTAACTGGAAGAAGAAACAAAACACACCTTAATGACCATATAGAAGAGGTGGGCAGTTTCCAAGCAGGGAAATTACATATAAACCCCTACATAGTATAGATATTTTTATTTTTAGGTTATTGGCACACTTGAATTTTGCTTTTTTAACTACAGTCATGTATTTAAGAGGGGAGATCTGTCCAAATGATTTTGAATAAAATCCTAACTCACTCCATACTCACTACAGTTGAGACTCTTCATGAAAACAGAAGCGTGATTTATATCTCCTTAAAGCCAATGTTTTTACATCGCAGTGCTTGTGAACAGGAAGGCCCAAGCTACCCAATTGCACAGCAACTTTGTTCACAAGTTATCTCTCTATTCTTACAAAGATTGCTGCATGGACAGCCCTGTTGAAATCAGAGTTCAGCAAGGTAACCTCCTAAACCTGAGCTCTCCTTCAGCTGTCCCCTTGTTTTTTCTGCCCTCTGAACAGCAGCAATCACACCCATTCAAGATGCTTTTGAAAACAAAGGCATAAAGCACATCAGGAAGAAATTAAGGAAGTAATGAAACAAAATAAGAATATGCAATATACAGCAACACAGAGAAACACGAAGTTAAAAGGAATTGCATCAAACGCAGGAAACATCTACCGACAATATATGGCTGTAGGAGTTCATACCTTAAACACTGTACTTGGCTCTTCATTCAGGTTTACTCGGGTTACTACACGCCCAGAGTTTTCATCCACATCAAAAATACTGGCGCTGTAGGGAAACTGGACAACATCCACTTTGTATCGGACTCGACTTGCTGGTGTGCCCTGTAAGGCAAAAACAAAGCAACTCGTGCAGTTTTGTATTTTTATGCATCTTACGGAGTTAGGAAAGGTTTAAAATGCAACACTGATAAACAGACCATCAAAACCAAAACTCGTTTGTCTCCCTCATAGCTCGGTTGGTTACTGAGCATCCCCCCTGTCACTCCCCCAAAACAGAGTGACATCTGAGAGGTTCAGTAAGAAAAATGACTAGAGGTTTGGAAAGCAGACAGCTGAAAAAACCCATCTACTTAAATACTGACAGAAGCAGTGGTCTGGTTTATAACTACTGAAATTTTTAAATAACAGAACTCAAGCTCAGCTTAAGGTTGGTTAATAAAGCTTTCAAAATTATTTTAACATGTTCTAAAAACTCCTCTGAAGTTCAAGAAACTTCTAAATGCTCTAAACTTCCAATACTTACTGAGCTGGTCTTGAAAGTTACAGTGTCTTGCTGCTGAAAGTGGGAAGATGTGCATTATATTATTTGCTGAAAAGTTAGACTATAGTTCTGTATACAGGACAGTCCGGTCTATGGGACATTTACAAGCTTCTCTGTTAGAGGAAATGAAATTAAACCAGCACCAGGCTGCCTGGGCAGCCTAAATAGACTTCTTTAAAAATACAACTCAAACAACAGCATTTGAAGGCTTTACTTTTCACCAAAGCCTAGTAATGAACTACTAATACATTTCAAAATCGTCATCTCTAAGATGTGAACCACAGAGGCTGCAGGGCCTGTAGCTCTTCCAAACACATTCCAACACACACTCTCTCTGGGGCTGAACCTGATGGCTCCAGCAATTTTGGCACAACCAGCTCAAAGCTCACATCCACGCCTTCCTCAATAGAGACGTGAACTTTCATCACACTGCAGGGCTGAGATTGTTACAAGTGTTTGTGACATTAGAGAACAAAAATGAGAATACATTTCCTGTATCAGTGGTAAGAGAAGATGCAGTTTTGCAAAAGGATTTTAACTAGCCCTGTCACGAACCCTCTCACTGTCCAAACCCTTCTTCAATGAGAAGGACCAAGCACAGACAGCCCACGTTTGTGTCACAAATTGTCTATGTGCACACGCACCCAAAAATACCAAATTAAAAGGGGAATCAGAAGAGGCATGGCCAGAGTGTATAACAAATGAACTTTTCAGATCAGTAACTCAGCATTTTCTACTAGAAGGCTATATACCTGATAGAACTGTTTTAACACTAACTGCCTAAATAACTAACATTCATTGTTGAGAAGGAAATTCCTTAAAGTATCCATTATATTCCACTGATCCCATTCCAGCAGTCACCCTGCAGTGATCTTCTGAGGATGTGGAGTACCATCATGTGTGCCAGCACATCCTAAGAGGCAGCAGCTCCCACATCAGAGAGACGGGAGGACCCTGGTAGCTTGTGCTGATCTGTGTGATCTATCAAGCCCCAAAAAGCAAAATGGGCAGCAATACCAGTCTCTGGGCCCTCCACAGTCTCACTGCTCCCTGGCAGCACCCCAGGCTCTCCTGCAACAGTCGCTTTCCCGCATGTGCCCAGAGAAGCTTCTCCAGTGGCACCAGGATGGCTCCTGAACTTCAAAGCAGCAGACACCTCTGGCAGCAATTACCCAACCACTTTTTGGATGAGATGAGCTGAATGGTTAACTGGTTACATAGAATGTCTGGGAGACATTCAGTTTTAATGGGCTACTTCCACTCAGTGAGTGCTCCTTCACTAGTATTGGTAGTGATTCACTGTTTTCAAAGATGAAGAGGAGATGTAGCAGCAGGTTACTAAAGCAGTGATGCCAGTATGAATATAAACCATGTACTAAGGAAATGTAAGAAAAGGGTCACCAAAGAAGGGGTTGAAAGCAAAGAAATTGTTTGCTTTTTTCCCCACACTATTATCTGAATAACTATATAAATAAAGTCTGTATTAAACTGTAACTAACTACAAGGAAACATGAAATTTACTGTTGTAAACTGCAATGGATACAGCTGCAGAAACAGTTTAAGCTCACTAAATCATATCAACATCTTGTTGGGACAACAAAAGTGTGCTGAAATAGTCAAAATACAGGGCCTAACCTAGGAGCTTTACTGGAATGAATTTTGGTGTTTTGCATTATGTCAACATATCGCTACAGAGCTGTGTAACACGGTGCCACATGAGTGCCTGGTGAGTAGTAAGACTATTCAATGAATACTTTGGTGTTTAATGAAGTCATATATGAAAGACCACATGAACAGTTAGAAGTACTTTCTAGGACCATGTGCACTAAAGAGTGTAAATCCTTGAGAGCATGAGAAATTTCAGAGATCCTAGCGTAACAGAGGTGATTATGCAACTCGCCCCCTGGCATTCTCTGATTCAATCATTTTCCTTCAACATAATAATTAAGAGGAAATTACCTGCTGAAATCCACTCTGGTTTCAAAGTAATGGTCCTTTCATTTGCTCAGAAGACTAAAAGCTATCATCATCATCATTAGACTTGCACTCACTAGGTAATTTGTTATTAAATAAACAAAAATCTCATCAGGTTATTGTTCCTGATATGACTATCAAGTACACTTTTCTCCTGTAATTTCTGAAAATAACAAAACAGGGATTTATTTCTTATTTATTATATTTTGGCACCAATGTAATTAGAAAAATCTCCAGAGAGATTTCCCAGGGAAATCTATTTAGAACCAAGCATTAATTTTCCCAAATATTAATCATCTTTTCCCTCTGTACTAAATTAATTTAGACACATTCCTATATTTACAGCAAAACTCAAATACAGTAGATAATATTCAAATAAACCTCAGAGAAAGGAATGTACTTGGCAAGAACCATGTTCCTTGTCTTTAACCAAAGTTTCCTTGAGAGTTCAAAACTAATATGAAACTTAAGATTTACAGCTCATCCAGCTTTGATTATTTCTTTTATCACTGCATAATTCCCAAAGTTTTCAGGTGCTCTGGGGAACTACCATTCATTTGTGACACAGCTAAAAGGTACAGAAATGTCCACAACATTGATGTTAGATGAGGCCCTGGGCAAAGAGGCTGTGCAAGGTGCACATGGACACTCCTGAGATAAGTCCCAACAGGCAACAACATCACAGACAGGCTGTAATGCAATAAAGCCAGGAAAAATGGGGAGAAGTGTAGCACAGCAGTAACATCTATATGTTTTCATGTACGCTTCTGCGAAGCAATTCAGAAGGAATCCAGCAATTATCACTTCCACTATCCAAACAGGTAACAGACAGACAAACCCTGAATTATCTGGCCCAGGAAAAAGCGTGTGAGGGGGGAAAAAGCATTTCATTTTCATTTACAGTCTACTTGAGAAGATCCCAGATGCACATCTGATATGTTACATAGATTTTACCCCTAAGTCCTACTATGAAACAGTGGCGTAATGAGCACAGACTTATTTACCAAGTCTCTTTGTACTGAAGTCAGAAAACTTCTGGGAGTATTACAGATGAAATGGGGAACTGGCAAGAAGTTTAATAAATTACCTCCATCTACAGGTTTCAGCACAGATCTGTATGATTTGCATCATGAAGTGTTCGCTAAGACAAATTTTGTAAAGGTACTTCTATGAAAAGAGAAAAAGAACCAAAAAGGAAAGGGATGCTAAAGCCCAAAATTTGCAGGTGGCTGCACATATTCTTTGTGACATGCTCGAAGTAACCATTAAAGATGGGCCAGACCACAGAGCAGGTGACTGATTTTGGTGGGTTGTGAATGGTGCACTCACATATATTCACCCTAAATTAATTTATGTAAACTCTAAAATGTGAAGTATTTTATTATTTAGTACGTAACTCAACAAGAGGGCCTGAAGTTCTGAATTACTAAATCTGGAAATTCTGAATTATAAACTATAAGAAGCTGAACACAAAAAGAACATGAACTTTTAAAGCCAAGAGATAAACTCCTCTGGGAACTCATTGAATTTGCAGCATGTTTCCCATATACAGATCTCCAGCAGACACTGTGAAATCCAACAGATAATAGTTTTTAAAAGATCAAGTTCTGGACTGCCTGAAAATGCCTTTATCTCCAATTAAATATCTGTGAATTCTCTAATTCAATATCTGTTAGCATTTTCCTTTTAGTGGGTGCCTTGTAAAACAATAAGGACAATTACCCTCAATTTGACAAAAGGGCTCCATTGAACAAAAAACTTTACAAGATATTCCGAGGTTGAACAAACCATTAAATTGGATGTTCTGGGGCTCTGGAAGCAGGCTGTTCATTAAATTGTGTTCTGCATCTGTTTCTATTGACATTTCAAATCAAGGAGATGAGAATATGCAGGGGAAGAAATATGCCCATGGAAGAAATATTTCAGATTTTACAGTGAGAAAACATATTTAAAAAAGAAAAGGCATATAGACAAAAAGCAAATGCCTCAAGTTAGATCAATCCTGGGAATATTCACCTTCTGATAAACAAAGCAAGCAAAGTAAGTATCTCTCAAATAGCTCATGATGCTCTCCTTTCCGAATATTTGGAGGGTTTAAGAGCTTTGAGAACAGAGTCATAATCACCTGGCATCTTTCATCACCACACCACTTCAACAACAAAGAAAACTCCTCTTCTCCTCCCAGGACCATCTCAGGCATCCTTGGATAATGTAGGTATGAGCAGAGCCATCTGTACAGACCTGCTGAACATCATCACAGGGAGACCCTTTGACAAGCAAAAGAGCGACCACCACCATTCGAATCCTTCCACACGCAGCTGCCTCATTTAAAGTACGTGTTTGTAAATTTGGTACAGAACAGGAAAGAAACCAGGCTTAAAACAGTCTCTGAAGAGCTGATTCGGTCTGCAAAGCTTTTATTGCAGATAATGAAAAAAAATCTAGCTTGACTTTTATTCTGGGTTGAGTTTGATGTTGACAAGGGAATAGTCTACATTACTTGTAAAATGATAACAGACAAACTTCAGGCTTGGAAACTTCAAATTAGTTCAACTCTTATTAGACCTGCCCTGATAATCACACATATTTTAAAGCCACATTTTTTTTTTCTCAATAGATGTGTATTTCTTTTCCTGAACTGATAAAATTGATGTCTTAGTACCACGCAGATAAGATTCCATTAGGTTAAAAAAAAAAAAAACCCAAAACACACAACTAAATTATTGATGATGACAGTTAAGAATATCCTTTCCCTGAAGGCCAGTTCAGAAGAAGCTACTCTTGCTAGGCAGAGAAATGGTTGTGTGCTTTTTAAAAACCATTTCTGGTGAATTAGTATCAAGTATTTTGTGACACCATGTCTTGTCAAAGCCAGCTCCAAATAAATACAGATTTGCCAGTAGCACAATACATGTAAACAGGCTGGCTTGGTCAGAAAAAGAAACAAAGCCATTTACACCCAATAGTTTTGCCTACCTTCTTTTTTTTATTTTAAAATTAAAAATGATCAGCCACTAGTTTGAAATAAACCACCAACTTTCTAGAACTATTTAAAAAAACTTTCCTCCATAGTTCACTAACTTTTATGGCTACTGAATTCATTAAATGCCTAAGGGTAGGTTCATTTTTACAGCTTCGTAAAAATCAAAGAAATGCAACAGTTGATTTTGAAGAACATTATCTTCACATGACTGTCGCAGGTATTTCTGCCTGTTAGGATGGAAATAAACAGGATCCCACATTCAGTGATGAGGATCTTCTTCTCAAGCACGCCCATCGATTTCTCCACAGAAGTAGAAGCGATCCCCACACTTTTCATATATAAAGCACTCAAAACCATATAAATAGGTGAGGAAATCCCAAGAAAGGAATCTGGGAGACAAGAAGCACGTTTTTATTCTGCCCTTCTCAATCCACCTAGAGACGGCCATTATCACCCACCATACACAGCACCCAAGAGTACACTTGGCAAAGCTCTCTGAAGGCCTGGAGAAGGAAGCTCTACATTTTAGAGTTCTACAGTGCTGCTGGAGATATATCCCCTTGCTTAGGCATAGCAGTTCAAGTCCAGAAAAAGAGCAGGTAATGTGGGTACCAGTCTGGCTAACCAGGTATGTCCCTGATCTTCACGAGTGCTGCAGCTTTATAGCAACTTCCTGGCTTGGGAGAGTTCCACACAGCTGCAAATAAGCCTCAAGTCTGTCAGGATCTCTGGCCAGCCTCTTTCCTGGTAGCTAAGATAATTTACATGGAAATAGAGCTAAATGTTTTAATCCTTCAGTCAGTGGAGGGAAGGCAGCCTAGACCTCTAACATCCCATGTAAAGGTTTTTTATAGAAAGATTAATTTAATAAGATGCAAAGGGAGGACAGCAGGCACTACCAACACATCAGCTTTCTCCTGCTGCACGCTAAAAACTGTGAGTACCCCCAGATGTGTCTTTGAAGGAGAACATAGGTCTCTGCCACAAACACAGCAGTCCTAGGCTACGTGTTTTTAAAAGCATCTCTAAAGCAAGGCACTAGAAATTCCCACTTGCCTCTGCTGATCAGTCCAATGCATACATATGATGACTATTCTTTTAATTAAGAAGATTTGTGATTAACATATTGGCTGTTTGGGACCCTATTCTAATGTGCCTGTGCTCTGTGGAATCAAAGAATCCCAGCATGGTGGGGGTTAGAAGGGACCTCTGGAGATCATCTCACCCAACCCCACTGCTCCAGAAGGGTCACCCAGAGCAGGGTGTCCAGGTGGGTTTGGAATCTCTCCAGAGAAGGAGACTCCACAGCCTCTCTGGGCAGCCTGGGCCAGGGCTCTGGCACACTCACAGCATAGAAGTTTTTCCTCCTGTTTAGATGGAACTTCCTGGGTTCCAGTTCGTGCCTGTTGCTGGGCACCACTGAGAAGAGCCTGGCCCCATCCTCTTGACCCCCACGGGTCTTTAGATATTGATAAGGAAGGAGCTTAACACACACCTCGGTCTCCATTCTGCAAGCAGAATGCTCAAAATCAGGCACCAACATCTCTTATACTCCCCTCCAAATTGTCCAAGACTAGCCATTAAGGCACACTTCTCTCCATTGCTTTTGTTTACTGATCAAATAATGCCTATGTCTTTTGCTGCTGCATGTCTTAAATACTCTGTAGCACTACTAATGAATAATTACTGCTATTCATTACCTACTTGATGATACTTCCATATACTTTAAACAGACGACAGGCCAGATCTTCAGCTGTTACAAACCACCTGAAATGCCTCCAAGGTCTGTCATACCCCACCAATATGTGTCACCCGCAGGAATTTACTTACCTCTGTGTACTTTTTACAAGGGGAGAGTAGGACTGTCCTTACAGAAACACTGCTTTAGCATCTCTGTCCTTGAGTGGTAAACAAATTACTTGGGAGCACATTTAGCTAGGCTACAGCTGATTTGTGTCTAGGCACTGCTATCAGCTTTTAATGTGCACGGCACATCCTCTCTGAGCTCTTCTCCCTGAGGATTATTCTCCTTAAAATGCCAAACACTAACAATTAAAAATTAAACCTGGCTGCAAGAACATCTTTGTCTTTTATCCTCCTCTGTGTATCATCCGGTCACCAATGTTCATCAACCTCTGATTACAAAAATTGATATTACCCTTCAGAATAGCTAACAAGTCAAAAATATGTGCCAAGTTCTGTCAATCAAGTGCTTCGCCAGGGAACAGCGTTAAAAGCCAGTGGCAGAAATAAACTTTATCCCCAAACCAGGCGCACTCAGTTCAAAAACTGCATGTGCAGTGGGGCCATACAGTTCCACGTGACTCTGTGATGTCTCAGACTGGAAATGCATGGTGACTGCGACATCAAGGAAGCGACAACCTTACAAAGTTGTGTTTTGTTTCCTCTTTAAGCTGAAGAACTTCCTCTTTATTCAGCTACACTGTGAAGTCAGATAAAGAGCTTTCCAAAAATCTTCCTGACAGAAAGGAGCTGTATCACTGATCTGCCAGCTTCAGGAACAATCATTGTAAATGCAGCCTCTGTCCAGAACAACAAAGGACAGGCTGACATGCAAAATGTATGAGCTACTGCTCTGTGAAACTCATAATAATCACCTTTGTTGTTGAGAGAGTTAGGTCACTTATGAGGGTTAAAGATTTTTCCCTCTTGGGTGCAGAGTATTAATAGAACCTTTTTGCTTACCGGAGGATCTTGATCCTCGGCTGAAACAGTAGTGATAACTGTGCCCTTGACTGCATCAGGAGCAACCATTCCCCTGTAGAGCTTTTTGCTGAATACTGGAGAGTAATCATTCATATCCTGCAAAACATAATCAAGAGTTTAGTTCTGAAGTTCAAACAAAATTACAGATGCATTCACGACTGCTTTTTTTCAGGCTCTACCCAATCATGCCTTCCTCACGAGGAAGGCTATTTGCCATTCACAGTCTCTCTCAGCTCTTAATTCCATTACCACCATACTAAACCAGCACCCAAGGGGAAGGTGCTGGAGGTTCCACAAGAACATTCACGAGAGACAGATCAACTGCAGGAAATTCTGCAGAAAAGCACACAGCCTCCCAAGTAAACAAAGCACAGATTTCCATGACACCTGCTTCTCAAGCAGCGGGCCACAACACGGCTTTGCTAATCTCCTAAGATGAACGAGCTGCTGTTGATTGACAGTGTTTGTTACCTCTTAATATGCAATAAATGAAGGGAAAATAGAATGTCAGATTAGTATCAACACCGCATGAGAGGTGTCCTTCAGACTTCCTTGTCAGGAAGACTTCTAAGGCTTGAGTTAAGCCTAATTTGATTGATGCCGTAGCGTGTGTACGCACATGTATATTTTCAACACCAACATATGTACATATGCATTCATGGGTAGCTTCTCATGTGAAGGATGTAACCTTACCCAGGCTGCGTGGGATGGCACAACCTGCACTGCGGTAGATGCTACAGTCAGATGCACATGGCTGTCAATGACGTGGTGCCCCACAGCAACTGGAGCCATGAGCATTTACCAATTCAACCAGCATCATGGATTATTAAGGCATCATTCATTCGGACAGTCCTTAGTTGCCAGAAAACAATTATTTGTCAAAATTCTCTCACACAGAGTTCCAGAATATTTATCTGTACATTCATCTCTAAATCACACTCTTCATTCTACTAATAAAACTGATTTCCAGCTTTTTTTTTTTTTCTGTAGAGCCACCTCCATAGCTTGAATTCTACTGAGATTTATTAATTTTTGCATAGTACTATTTCTGGGTTTTTTGTTGTTGTTTGGTTGGTTTTGGGTGTTTTTTTGCTTTGGTTTGGTTTTTTTTTTCCCCCAGAACAAATCAGAAGCATCATATGCCTTCAGCACACAAGAGTAACTTTACTGATCCACAAATGAAAAGCAGCCTTTTTCTCCCTGTTGAAACAGCATTTTTCCCCCTTAAAACAGACCATGTGCCTGAGCTCTAGGGGGCATACACATGTCCCCCACCTCTTAGATAACCCACACAAACACAGGTACTCAGAGATCAGACAGTGATGCTTCTACCTGTTGTCACAGCTCTTCACACTGCAAATGCAATATGCTGATACTGGTTAGCACGCAACCATTTAAACTGTTCATCTGCACCTCGACAGAGGGGACAAAAGTATAATAAATGTATCTAGTGAAAAAAAACCAACAAAGAAACTGTTACAAGTCCATGAAGTAAATGCCTGAATAATTAATGTGTTTGGGTCTGTTGAAAGGTCTGCAATTCAAGCCTTCAAGGTGCTAGAAGTGCTTTTCCTCTGATTTTCAGATTTTCAAAGCAATCACTGGATCATCAAAAAGTGACTTCTAGGCAATTCAAACCAGGAGAGCACTCAAATGATGAAAACATTTTGGAAAAACATTCCAGTTCAAACAGATTATCATTTTTGCAGGGAATGGCAGACACTGAATCTTACAATTCCAATTTCTTGAACTGTTTGCAAGAAAATTATTTACTTCATCTGAATTTAATACCTGAGACTATTTGACATAAATAATCTTGTTTCTCACTACTCTTCAAAGTGACATTGTGCTTGTGCAATAAGCTGTCCTCTGTTCCATTTTGCTGCCACAAATTCTGCTCCAGAGCAGCACATCACTGTGGCAAAGAAACCCACACCACACAGCAATCTCACCCTCTGTTCACAGACCTTCTACCACAAAGAAAAGATGAGGAATTACTTGAAGCAGCCACAAAGTAGCTACGAATACAGAGGTCCTAGGCATGGAATATTAAAAATATTATCTCAAGTATGATAGGAGGAATGTGATACAACGCCACATGTGCAGGTCTTAAACGGTGAGAACCACTGTGTTTGGAACTGGTTTGGTTCTGGTTTGGTTTGTAGATCCTGAAGGTTTTCCAGTGGGATACACTACCTTTAAAAACAGCATCCACTCAGAGAAGACACATTCTGTCTTTCCATGTGAAGCCTCTATCTAGGGTAATGACCCAAATACCATGCTTATGGTAATTCTCTTTTTTTCTTTTTCAGCTTTTGCTTCCCATGACTGGGATGCTTAGAATCGCCTCCATGAAGCGGACAAAGTTTCTGGAATAACCCAGCCTTTTATCTGTATTTATTAATTTATTCTGAATCCATTTCTCTTTGCACCTGCAAATCCACAGCCGTATCCGGTCTTTTCTCCTTGGTATAGCAGCAAGAGATCTCACTGCCATTTGCTCACCAGGGGGGTGTTTGCATCACTGTTGAATACCTTTGTGTGACTTTAGCGCCTGAAAAATCTGTGACTTAAGGTACTGGAAAGCTGAATTCTTTTTGAAAATGATACACTCCATTCTCTGCTATCGAAAATGAGTAAGTCATCCTACTTAATGCACCTATTTTTCAAGATATGTGGATCAGTGCAAAATACACGGGAATACAAAGCAGAGCATAAAGCAGGACATGGAAAGCCTTCCGCCTCTCTAACTTATCTTTCCTCTAAGACAAGCTTTATGTATGACTGCACGTCACGGACCTTAGCCGAGCCAACTGAATAGGCACGAAATGTTTCAATCACAACTAGGCAGGAACAGCTCTCCACGTGCTTTTCTTCCTGGCTCATCTCTGCCTGAATCCCAAAGCAGGCACTAATGTATTTTTTTTTTTGTTCCCCCCGTAGCAGAGTTCAAGCTTCAATGTTTCCACTTTTAACAAAATAAAAAGTTCTTTGTAAGAATCACCACAGGTCTTCTCATTACGCAGCTGCAGTAAGTACACTTGAGAGAGCAAGACTGTCACTGCAGACAGGAGATTGAGGCTCCTGCATTCATCACAAACATCTACGATGAATAACTGACAGAAGCAGAATGAGGATTTCTGCAGGCAGAAGGTTTTATATGCAAAACATGCAAGTGACATGGGAAGGGGCTTATTTTGGTTGTAATGCTTGCTTTATTCAAGTAAAAGTCTTGGTTCAGAGGCAGTAGGAAGAAAATGACTCTTCTGGTTAACTCCTGATTAAGTAGATATTTTGTTAGAGACATGTTGGAGAGATTCATATATTATCATCTCCTTTGACTGGTATAATTCGTTTTTACATATTATGGGCACTTAAAAGTACCAAAAACATCTCAAAAAGAAACCACTGATGTTCTGGAAAAGAGCAGAATTCCACCAAGTGTGGAATACAGTCCAGAGCTGATTTTGTTAAGAGTATGGAAGGAAAGCACACACTGTATTCTCTGTGAATAGCTCAAGAGGTCACGGGAAAGATGACGACCCCCAAAATCCATGCTGCTGCAGCAAAGTCCCCAATCCAATTTCCTTCATCAAAGTGGACTTAACAGTGAGGGGTGTTCAGTGACCCCTAACAGATGCAAGACTTTTCAGGTTTTTATCACAGAGGAACTTTGGGCAAAAAGATAACATTTAGGGAAAGTACCAGGCTTCTGTCACTACTGGAGACCAAAACCAGGCAAGTTTCTGCACAGCTAAATAATTGCAGATTGCTTCATACCTGGTGGCTTCTGCTTAAAACACCATGAAGCTCTGCACAGAAACAAACCCATGTAAGTGGTAATAAGCAGTAGTGTAGTCATCTTTTAAACCGGAGGCATAATCCTATGCATGCTCTTGCGGACAAACTGCAGCATCTTACAACTGGTCATAGCTCACTGCTTCAGTCACATAAATCCAGGCTGCTATTAACTATCAGAGACATACAAAAACATGTAAATGGAAAATACAGGTATTGAATTCTCTCTACATCTCACTTTGAAATACTTTGGCTGTGTATTTTGGCAGCAAGGTAATAGCAACCATGTATTTATGTATAAATACAAACCAGCCTTTGTGTCCCTGCTCATCTAGCTGCAGATTTATTATATTTTTATACATCTTTGCTTACAAAACAGAGTGAAAGTCCAAGTAGAAATCCTCCAAAGCTTTCTCCCTATCATAGATGCTCTTTATCTATTACTTTGTGTTTGGTTTTGTTTCATAAGCAAGAACAGGACACATCCTTACATCCTTCCCTCACAAATGAGCATGGAGAAGGTAAATCAGTACCTTCAAAAGCAAATACATCACAGAACCACAGAATCATTATGGTTGGAAGAGACCTTTGGAATCGTTAAGTCCAACCATTAACCTAACACTGCCAAGCCCACCACTAAACCATGTTCCTCACCACGACATCTCCATGGCTTTAAAATTCTTGAAGAGATGGGGACTCCACCACTGCCCTGGGCAGCCTGGGCCAGGCCTTGACAACCCCTTCAGGGAAGAGATTTTTCCTCATGTCCAATCTAAACCTCCCCTGGCACAACCTGAGGAAATGAAGATGTATTAAGAGATTTCTTGATGTCAACTCATTTTTTACGCGAGATGTCATCCTTAGCATGTGACTAATCTCATGTCTGGACAGACTTCCTTACCCTCTGAACAAGACAGGTCTCATTCACATGATTTAAAGGGTTATTATTTGGAAAAAGCTTTGTAGGAAACAAATATTGACTTGTCTGCAAAGATTATGAAAATGCTAAATAAAAATGTCGGTGAGCTAAGATAGCAATCTAAGAATGACAAAGAGGAGAAACAAAGCATGGGGGAGGAAGGTCTTTAAGGAGGAAATCAATATGTAATTTAAAAATCATTAAGACAGTCACTAGCTGTAATGCACTAATACCAAACTATGTGCTTTAGGCAGGTGGTAACCACTGACATGGGAGGGCAATACACAACTAGAGCAGGAGACAACTCTCTGTGGTACAGCGTTCCCAGCTTTAAATTAACCTCTGGGCTTCAGAGAAATTCATATAGTTCTGATTTATGGGGATTCCAAGAGACCTTTAATGCTTGTACTCCACTAAATTAAGAATATAAGCATTTAACATCTGGCTGAAATAATCCCCTCTTCCTCCTCATTCACCAGTCCGAGAAACACCCAACCTGAGCTGAAAAGTCTGGGAAGGTTAACTGCACCCAGAGTTGCTATGGTAGTTCCAGGGTATTTGGAAAATCCTGCCTGAAGAAAGGAGCCAGACACACTGGGATTATGGCTCTTTCCTGCTGGTTCCCAAGAGCAAAGCAGTTGTGATGATCTCAGGACATGTGTCAATTAATAACGTGCAACATTACTAGGAGTGACGGACTGGTCTGATTTGAATATTACCTCTAACCTGAAGACTTTCTAAAGAATAATCATTTCTTCTGAAAGTGTGTGTTGGCAGAAATCTCATTTTGTAAGAGAAAAAAAACAAAACAAAACAAAAAAAAAAAAAGAGTAAAAAGTTCATTTTTTACCAGCTATCTCCACACAAACAGAAGCAACTCCAGATGGCACTCCAATATATATGACATATATTTATGTGCATATCCATATATTTATATATACATACCTACATCTATCTTGGGCATAACAATCTGTGCAGATACCCTTTTATCCTACAAAGGGAACCCTGTTTCTGGACTGAAGCAGCTGCTGCCTTGAGCCTGCAGTGCACTAGAGGGCAGCCCTTCCAAATGGGAGGGAAGACTCTTCCAACACCCACACTACCCAACATGTTCCAACTGTTCCTAATTTACTTCTTACCAAAAGGGGGTTCGACTTTTTCTTTTTTTTTTACATGTAGTCATCTAAGATTTGGGGTTGGTTTTTCTTTTGCAGCTTATACAATCAGTCTGATTTTTAAATTCCTGGGGTTTGTAGATTGCAACCTAATTATAATCAAGTATTGATTAATTATTGACATAGATGTAATTCCATGACAGCAAAATCTTATTATTAATCTGCTGAACAGTTCCAGAGTGACAAATTCCTGTCAAAGACCACCAAAAATCACAGATTCTGTTGATTTATCTAGACCACTATGAGAATCACAGTAGCTAGATGAATTTTTACCATTACCAGCAGAGTATGTGTGTAGAGGTGGCCTGCCTGATGAGCCTACATTACAAACACAATTTTGCACAAAGCTTCCCTTTCTACTTGCCTCTCCAAATATGAAGAGAGCACCTTACTATAAAGATTCTAAAAGCTTGAGGAAATACTTTACTCTCCCTGTTTCTGATCTGTTGAAAAAAATGGCTGGTTGAGTTTGTTAGCTTCTTAAATATTACATTATCTTGGTTTGTATATAATTCCACATGTTGCAAATATATCCGTGTGTTCTGCCTACCACTTTGTGCCAGCTGACACCAAGGTTTCTAGCCAACTATATCTAAGTGAAGAGCAACTTTCCCTTGCTATAAAAACCAGTGTGACTGAACACTGTCTGAGCTAATAAATGCATATTAGGCATTTATGGCTTCTTTCGCAGTCTGCTGACTTTTATGACAAGTGTAATAAATAAGGAAAAAACCTGCAACTATTTTTAAAGCGATCCCTCCTTTCCCTAACATTCAGAACACAGAACATAATCCCACAAAGGGAGAAAGTAAAAAAGTTTTACTTCAAAGCGTGGTATATGTCACACACTGAAATTTTCAAACATTTCCAATCTTATTCTACAACTACAGATAGGTATCTGTAATTTTCTGCTGTCATTTTGTTTCGAGAATCTGCCACTTCAGTCTATGTGCACATTCCCAGAGCTGGTGGCTTCACATATGAGCTGCCTCTGAGTGTTTAATAAACCCTTGCTGTGTGGGGACTTCCAAGGGCACATTTAACATTCCTCCACTACACCCGCGAAATGCTCTCCCAAAGAAAGGAAAGGGGTGTTTTGATATCACCGTATTTGAAAATCATTATTCTTCTTGTGCATTATTTAACCACAGAAAGATGTCACTGAATATCTTATTTAAAACAGAATAAAACTGAACTTATTTTATTACTAAATAGGAAGAATGAACCTTAAGGCCACCTAAGTCCTGCTCCTGGGTGCAGAATTCCAGTTCAGCCTAGTCAGGGTCCTCAGTCCTGCTCCAGTGATGCCACAATATACCAGTCTCCAGCCCTGCATCTGGCAGCATCCCCTTGTGCTCCTGGCTGGGCTCACTGGAGAGATCCGAGGCTGGGTTCATGTCCTCAGTATGTCCAGGGCTGTTGATTGAGCCTGTTGGGTTGCCCATCCCAGATCTGTCCCCTCAGGAACTGCTGCCATTTGGGGAGGGCACTGCCCAGCCTGAGTCACCCTCAGGTCCTGGATCATCCCTCCCTGTGGATCAGCCTTGTCCACACTAGTACCTCACAATCATTTTAATTTTCTTCATCTGTGAACTACCTACCTGCTCACAAAAAAACCCAGGAAAGTGGGAATTGAACCCTTTATAACAATCACCCAAGGACCCAAAAATCTCTAACCTCTGCACAAGGCCTTATTCTGCCCTTTAACAAAGGACTTGGGGGTGCTGAGGGGTGAAAAGCTGGACACGAGCTGGCATGGTGCTCTCGCAGCCCAGAAGCCCATGGCACCCTGGGCTGCATCCCCAGCAGGGTGGGCAGCAGGGCCAGGGAGGGGATTCTGCCTACTTTAAAGGCATTCTCCTTTGGGATTCTCCTAAAAGTACCTTTCAGATTTATGTCTCAACTCATTTAGAAGGACTGAGGATAGAAAACCACGCAATGCTGAGTAACTCTGAGCGGAAAGTTCAAAAACTTTGCAATGATTCTGAGAAGATAATACGACGAACTCTATGAAGCAGGGCTTTGAATTTTGTCTGTAATTGGGTGCAGTATTTCTTTACAAGGGGCTCTTTTTCTGAGGCTATACTTGTTAACATGGTCTAACTGCCTCTTTTTAATATGTACTGCCCAGCAAGCCCTAAAGTAGCTCATAATTAAGGGATAATATTCATAGTGGAATATAGAAGACAATGAATGACTAGCGGGTAGTAAGCAGATAAATGGAGATTGAAAAAATAATAAAATCCATTTACTGACACCATATACCAACACTGTTATTCCACTAATGCCACTAGGAAAGAGATAAATAAGCAGCTCCATTTTGGAGGCAACACAGCTCTGTTTTTTTAAACCTTAGTGTAAGTTATGTGCTGCTGCTGGGCTGGACCACTTTGTTCTTCTTTAAAGGGGAAATGATTTTCATTACATATTAGAAAGGATGGACTAATTTTTTGGATGTAAATTCATTGAAAAAACTCCCAAAACTTTCAATTTAGAAGTACTAGAAATTGATGACATGTTCAACCTTAATGGATTCTTCCACATATCCTTCATCATCTGTACAATTTCTGGCAGAAAACCTTCATTATTATTGTAATTAAATCCCACCGTAACATCCCACCGTAATGAAGTGATGATGTATGGCTGCTCACCTGCTCATTAGAAACAAGACTTGAGTGCATTTCTGCTTATAACCCTCCCACCCTAGAAAAGCAAACAACTTCTGCTTCTCCCTGTTCTGATTCAAGGTTTAGGTTGCCAGAGAAACAAAGGGAGCTTTCTTGTGCAAGTAGGTGGGAGCTCAGCACTGTTACGGCATCGTTACAGCCAAGATCATGCCATTTGCTTCTAACTCAAGTACAGTGGACTGCATAAATGGTTCAGAGCCATGGTATCTCTGATGACAGCACTAGGTTTATTGGGGTTCATGGGTATAGTCAGTTTTAATCAAGCTGGAGACTCACTGTTTAATCTTTGTAACAGTCCACTGGGATTAAGGCATGGTAGAAATTATACAAAACGTTTGGTTGTCAGTCTCATAATTGCTAGAAACATACAGATCTGGCTTTATTTTTTCTTGTTGCTCTATCACTTTGTATCATCAGCCAGAGATAATGGCTTCATTACACTATAGATTCTACCTGAAAAACTAAAAAGCAAACCAATCCCAGAATAAGGAGAAAAAGCAATTATAACAAGAGACATAAGGTAATACAAAAATAATGTGGGCAATAATAATAAGAGGAGGCCACAGTATAAAATATGTAAGTACATTACAGGCCCCATGATACAGAAATTCTTAAAATGTGTGTTTAGGAACACATTACTCATTTAACAGGGATATAAACTGGGAAAGGGTCAGTCCTGTTTCTGTTAAGAAGCACTATTATCACAGAAATTGTTTCCAAATGCTAAATCCTAATAATAAGCACCCTGTTTGTACAGTAATGATTTCACTTCTACCAATCCTGGGAAACATTTTTATTGTGAGGGGATGCTTGTGCATGCTGCAACATGCACCACAGGCACTCTGAGCAAACAGCTCAGCCCTCTCAGATGCACTCTCAGAATGCCAATCTCTGCTGTTCTCAGGGCGAGAGAAATTATGCCTCGACAGTGGCAAACCACTGAAAAATAGCACGCAAATTGCTTCTTGGGAGTCAGTGTTTTTATGACTTAAACGACATTTTCAAGCCTGATAAAGTTTGCCCTGTCTAAGATGTATAATTAGACATATTAAAATAAAACCCTAAAAAGATAAACTCAAACGTGTTGTGTTCTCAATTATAGATCAGATGACAGTCATACTGGATGAACTCTTGCACAGTCTCCCATGCTATCCCAAGACAAGATGACTCCAAATTAAGTTGAAAAGTTATGAAAGCAACAAGAAGAATCTGAGAACTGGGGAAAAAAAGCAAAATCACAGTCTGCTTGAGGTGGTTCACATGTTGCTGGCAAGAAGAAATCAATGCCACTTATACCATTCCTGCTTAGTAATACTAGAAAGGATGTAACAATTCATTAGTTTACTTCTGGCTTTCTTTGACAAGAGCCATGAGACATCCATACAATGTAAAGGGTCATCTGGCTTCAGCAGAGGCCAGTAATGTATTTCAATACTGACATGCAAGTAACGGAGTAAGTTTGTTTGCTGGGCTTTTTGTTTGGTTTTTTTTTCTTTCTTTCCTTTTTCCCCCCCCCCCTTTTTTTTTCTTTTCTTTCCCTGCAGTGAGTATTCCACTATGTAATCTGTGCTTTGATCAAGTCCAAGGAAGGTTAATATAAACTATTTGTAGCTTGTCATGCCAAAGGCTGAAAGCGAGGAAAATCACTGTGTGTACCCACCCTCTTCCTAGCCACAAAGAGAGGTGTAGGTATGGATACAGGGCACTGCTGCTCACCCAGTTTTATATTGCATAAATGCTACATGACACTACTGGATTTGTCCATAGTTAGTTAACAGAATCCTACCACCAAGAATTATAATGCTTTTTGGTTAAGAGCTGGACCGTGAGAAGTGACTTAAGTTAACAGAACAGCAAAATCCAAAAAGGACTTGGGAGATACAGATAATAATCTGTAATAGATGTGATGCTCTGAGGTGTAGAGGGACTGAATCATGAACAGCTACATGAACTCCCTGCTTGCACCCACTCTTGCTTCTGGGTTTCTTTAATTCAATTGTGTTATTAAAGACCATAAGCTGCACAACTGTTGTGTTAGGGCCTACAGTGTATCTGCACTTGGCTTCTTTCCTTTTTTGTCCTGTTTCTGACCCCTTTTAAGGAGTCACAAACACCTTATTAAAATAATTACTCTAATACCAGCTTCTATATAAAGCAAAAGCACATTTACTACTAGGAAGAAATGGACAGATCCAGCTCCTGGTCCCAGGTCAGGAATAAAAGACAGCCTGAGTGGGAGGGGGAACCCTCCCAGAGCCATGGTAAAGTTGTACATCCCCATCTAGAAGCATCCTGGCCCTGAATGCAGGCTTGGATTTGGCAGATGGTCTGCCACAAATCCTTGGTTTTAGAATTTCTTCGATTTCCTGGCCGGATTCAGTGCCAGTGCCACCCCTCTGCAAATTTTGTATCTGGAGAGTTAATCTATAAACTTAAATTAAGCCATTCTTTCTTCTCCGCATGTCTCTTGTGACCAAGGTTCTAAACTTCTTCCATCTGACATATAACCCATTAATGACATCTGACCAACAAAATTTTTTTTTTTTTTTTTTTTTCACAAGCCCTTCTCCGTTTTCTCAGCTGCCACTCAAAAAACTGTCACTCAAGGATGGAATCTAAGTATCATCTTAATCCCAGCAGTACATAAAATACTTATGTCCACTGACCTGGTGCAAAAGTCAGCCTGTGGCTCATTATTACAATACTCAATTGCTTTGATTTATTTTCTTTCTCATTTGAAATAGAAGCTGCTAGTCCTGACTTTCAGGCCCTATCCTGTCCTCAGCCCAACAACTTTTAGTGCAGAAATTGTTACTCCTGGCTCCAGACCAGTATTACAGCCTCTTACAAACTGCCTTACACTAGAGAGAAGGAAGAAAGGTTTTATGCTGATGGTGGTGAGACCACAGCCCAGGTTGCCCATAGAGGTGGTCAATGCCCAAATCCCTGGAACCATTCCAGGTGAGGTTGGCTGGGGCTCTGAGCACCCTGCTCCAGTTGCAGCTGCCCCTGCTCCCTGCAGGAGGGTTGGACTGGATGGCCTTGAAATGTCCCTTTCAATCCAAATGAGTCTGTTATTCTGTGACATCATCATGCTCCCTGCTTGTGCTTCATGTGTGGGAAGCGTTTCCAGGAAAACAAGAAACCTATTTTTTGATACTTAAGTTCCCTGTTCCCACATCACCTCCTTTGACAATCTGCTGTTACACTGAGACCGCCAAGTTGAACTGCACTGTGCCCCATACCCTGTCCATGAATACCACACAAACACACAATCATATGGCTGCACTAGCCCTATGATTCATACTACAGCTTTTCTTTGATGACAGTCAAATTTGAAAACAAGTACCTTTAAAAAAAAAGCCAACAAAACCACTCAAAACCAGTTAATACTTTCAAAAATTCACCATGCTGGGAGAAAGTTTCTTTCAGGAAAAAAAACCCCAACTTTGAGCAACTTCCTCCTTAACAGCATAAAAGAAGAGGCTCAGAGATGATGTCAAAAGCTATGTTTTGCTCTGATTGACTTGGAAGCTGCCAGGGAAGGGCACAGGCCTGTATCTCAGACAGAGAAAATTTTCAGACAGAAAGGTATTCTAGAAGCCTTCTTATGCTATCATCAAAGCTAATAATGGGAGACGTTTACAGTCCCAAAAATAATTCTGAGCTCAGTAGAGACTAACAAACAGAATTACTCAAAATCATGTGGCAATTCACAACATCTGCAGACACGTGTCAAGCTGAACCCGAGACTGATTCATATATGCTAAATATTATCTTCATACTCATACTCAAAATGAAGTTGTCAGGTACGAAGTTCACATTTGTGAGCTCTGTGTTTGTTCCTGATAAAATTTTTGCTTCTTAGCTGAAATACAAGTAATTAAACTCTGTTCTCTTCCACAGCTTGCAGTTCTTCGCCGACAAAGCCAACAAAAATGAAGCAAATGCACAAAAAGACTCAACTGTCTGGCTCCGGAACTGCACCTTTGTAAATGCAAGGAGGCATGGTCTAGAGCATCTAAAATATCCTCTCCTCTTGGATGTGAGTACGTCAGCCAAATTAGGACAGGTAAGTGCTAACATTTCAGCTACAAAACGCTTTTCATTTGTGGATCAAACCAAATACAATTATCTCCATGTTACTGGTGAGCGAATTGAAACTCAGAGGTGCTGCTGGAACTCACTGCATGAAAACAATACATTGTGGAAGAGCACCAAACAAGCCTGTTCCTTTGTGGCTCTGCATTTGCAGAGGATGTGGTGTGTCACATCACCACTCGGAATGGTTCATAAAATGACTATTTATGAGAGCTTAAACCGAAACGTGATGGTGGCATTTTTGAAAACAATTCCATTAGGTGCTTCAACTTTTCAGGGATTCTAAAGGGCTAAACATTTATCTAAGTGTCAGGTATTCTTGTACTTCATACATCTGCGATCCAAGATATAACCATGCAATTGCATGTAGCAAAGTAATTATAACTGTTATAAAGTGTATGTTTAACTGAACAAGTTGCTGTCAGAAAAAGGCAGTAGCTTCATACAAGTGAAAAAGCAGGAACACAGATGTAAGTGTAGATGTGGTGTTTCATTAGGGCACTTGCAAGGGTTGGTGAAGTATTTTGTAACAAATAAGAGAGGACGCTTTCAACTGAGAAGTTATTCCTCTTACCTTCACCCTCACTGTGACAGTAGCGAGACCAGGAGGCATAGTCCCCTTGCTATCAAAGGCTTCCACAAGAAAGGTGAAGGTTGCTTCTGTGTCAGAGAATGATTCATAATCCAAGGACTTCAAAAGTGATAACTCTCCTGTATACTTATTCAGTGCAAAATACTGTAGGGCTTCCTGCGTCCGTATTCGGTAGTTAACATCAGAACCAAGATCAACATCCTGCGCCTAAAGCATGCCATAGAGGAAAAAAAAAACCCCAAAAATGTAATTAAACCCAAACAAAATCCATTTTCACAAAAAATCCCTGCATGATTTTAAGAACATAAAAAAAGAAAACTACTGCAAAAAACTTTAGTTTTCTTATATTATTCTAATAGCATTGGATGTACTGAATGCTATTGCACAAACATAAGGAAGACAAATCCACTTAAGGTTATAAAATCCAGAGACACCAACCACAGTTAACAAGCACAATGTTGTGGGCAAGAGTGACTGGAAGGCTCTGTTCTTGTTCTCTACCCTATCTGCCACTGCCAGGGAGAGGATGCTGGGCTAAGTAGGTGTTCCATCTCACCCCGTATGGATGTTTTTATTTCATACCAGTATTTAGACAAAGAGTATTAATTTTCATCAGGACAGAAAGTATTGTGCGATTGCTTTAGCTGTAATTTGGCACTAGATTTATCTCCAGGCAGGTTCAGAGAAACCCATTCTTGTTGAAATTGTCTCAGGACTGACTCTTCTCATTAAAAGTTGCCGACCACAACATCAGGAGGATATACAGACTGCTTGAGAGAAGGGAATCTCAGCTGCCCTTAGAAATCTCGCTCATCCTTGAACAATTAACTCTCACTTGTCTAAGTATCTTTTACAGTCACAGTGAAGGGAAGACAACACATCCAGATGCCCACTTTGCTCCAGCTATCTTAAACAATGATCTTGGTATTGGATGAATTACTTCTGGAATCAATTGTTTATCTCCATTAACTATACTGTGACCTTAGACATCCATGTTGGACTGAAATGTCTAAATCATCTGAGATAAAGCTCACTTTCCTTGCTGCTGTAATGAGCTGGAAGTAATATGATGAGCTTTAAAGTGCTTTTGATTAATTCTTGAAATGTGCAGAACAATATTCCAAGAAATGACAATGGCAGTGTAGATTTTGTAGGTTTTAAGTACTTGCTCTTCTTTCCAAATGAACCTCCGCTTCAAAGTATTTCTAAGTATCTGTCTAAAGGTTGTGCATTTTTCTGTCTGTTAAGTGTCATCACTTCTGCCACTCGACTATGCAATCTTTTACTGTAGTCTCAATGACAAGTTAAACAAGAACATGCTTCAGTATTGCAGAACATTTACAAAACACCACCTCCATGCCACAGTGCTTTCTTACCTCTATCTGCAGGAAGACAGTGCCTGGTGGTAGATTTTCTGGCACACTGACAGTGTAGGAAGCATTAGTAAAAACTGGGCTGTTATCATCAATATCCAGCACCTTGATTGCTAAAGTTAGTGTTGAATGGCGGGGGTCCACAGCTCCATCTGTGGCTTCAACAATAAGTTCATAATAGTCCCTTACTTCTCTGTTCAGTTTAACCGCCGTATAAATGCTGCCGTTCGATGTGATTCGGAAAAGATTGTTGAAGTTTGCCAGGCTGTAATGAACTTGACCATTAACACCGGCGTCTGGGTCCGTGGCCTTCAGAAAGAGAAAAAAGAGACACGTTTTAATGCGTGTTTTAAATACAAGGGCCATACCTACAAGGGAGTAACATGGCAAGCCGGAGTAATATTCTACAGAGGACTCATCCTTGTGTGGCTATCCAGCATTTCCTGTTTTCAGCAGCTTGCCTCTCTCTGATATTTTGCTGAAGATAAAATATCCCACAGAAACAAATCTATTTGCAGTGGCAGAAGGCAGGTTTACACAACTGCACTTCAGGAAAAAAAAATATATGTCCAGTTACTCAGCCCTGGACAACTTAAGCAGAAAACAAACTAAATGCTTTTAAAGGGAAGCTCTCAGATGCTTCTAATGCTGAATTATCCTCAGCGTGAGGTGGTGTCGCAGGAGAAGTTTTATTTTACACTGTGTGATTTAGGTGTTTCATTGCTGCCCAAATCATTATGGAGTACCTGCTTAGTTGAAAGATGGATGCAATCAGCAGATAGCTAGAGTGGACACATTAGTGAGAAATTTTCTTTTCACTTAGTGTATTTGTCATATTTAGTGGTATTTTAATTGCTGCCTTCTGAATAACTACTTAACTTTCTATAGTTTATGTTCTTCAAAACCAAACATTACTGCATCTCATCCTTATTCTTCTACACTCAGAAGAGGCAGATGATTGCTATAGAAAACTATTTCAATTTTGTTCAGCTGATATCTCTGTTCTCACATACTGCACTAAGTCTCAAATTTCAGTATCAGCCAAATAATTCTTGCTATTACATAACTGCCCTTATAAGGATGGACAAAATTAACGTATTTTTCCTGGAGCTACCAAGCCTTCAACACAGTTTGAATGCTGACCTGTTATTTTTCCTCCTCTTAATTAAATTATGGCATGATGAATAACATAATGTAAATTAAACAAAGGGCATTCTGTGAGCAAGGTATTTTCAATTACTTGAATTTATGAATGAGGCTACAGACATCTGGGAAGATCGTAAGAGATTTTCAGGTTTTGTTATCAGAACAATTGTCAGGAAGTTTCCATGAACGTTTAATTCCAGTGACGGTATTTCAATTGTAAGACTCTGTAATGTAACCATTTATCTTCCTAGAAATCAATTAAAAGTTAATTAAAATTGTTAATAAGAAAAATTTCCCTGCGTTTCCCCCCTGCATCAATGTGTTAAGCAGTAACGGCTACAACTTCATAATGACCTCCTTTTAATTGACATCTTTCAACATACGTTTGATTGGCTTAGTTTACAAACAATTGTATTTTCTTTGTGGAAATAACTGACTTGGGGCAGAAAGACCTCCTAGGTGACATGCTGGAAGACCACCAGAAAAGTTTCAGGTATATGGTTAACACATGGTCCCACTAGAAGAAAAGCAAAGCACAGGAAATACAGAATAAGCTGCAGAGCTTCTGGATAAGATACCAACAGGACTATTCACTCTGTAAGACTTCATCTCCCAACACATACGTGAGGTCAGTCCTCATGCTTGGTCTCTCATTTAAGCCAAAGCCATTCTATAGCAATTAAACGGATACTAAACAACCAGAGTTAAAAATCAGACAAAAAGCCACGCAAATCTCTCATCTGAAATACTACTACCACTGGCAACTATGAGAATAAACCAGGTAGCATTCTTATTCAAGATTAATTTGGAAGCATGTTTTTGAATAGACAAACTTGTTTTTTAGGAAAGTCAATTAAAACTGCTTTCAAATATGCGGCAGGCTTCGCAATTTGGTTCCTAAAAATGTGACTATGTGTGTTGTAAACTCATTTGTGTACATCCTTGGGCATAAACATCACCTTCGCATTCTGCGGGACCACCAACCTGTTTCCATGCAGAGCAGCGGGTAAATTATCATTATTAAATCCAACTAAAGTAAGTGTTACAGTGCCACCATAACACTGGTAAGAAGTCAGCCAAACACATGTGAAGACAAGCATTAGCTCTATGCATTTTTACATCTTAGTCCTGTGCTTCCACAGCACAGGGCAAATTCAGATTCCAGGAAGCTCTGACTGAACCCTCAAAAAGAAATTTGCTGCACTTTGTTGACTCAAATTTCTACCATATGGATTCTCTGATTATCTATTAGATTAAAAAAAAAAAAAAAACCAAACACCAATCAGCTTTTGTCCATGCTTCCTACTCTATTTGTGGCATCACCCCAGAGATGACTACTGCCTATTTACAAAGGCTCCATCCCATTGCTTGGGCAGTGCTTCATGTCATCCTTCTTGGATGAACACCATGCAGAAGCACAGCTGCTAAGGAGAAGGGCAAAGCTGAGATAAGTTGTACTGTCTGACCTTCCTACAGGTAGCTTTGCAACCCTGAGAGACTTGGAAAGGGCAGAATGTCATGTGTGGTGGCTGCTAAGTCCACGACAGGGTCTGTCTTCTGCTGCCCATGCTTCCCTGTCACACATCAGAAGGGCTTCTATACCCTGTAAAAGTCCTTCCCTGTCCCCACACCCTGCCCTGCCCCACTATGGCCTCCCCACAGGCTGCAGGGGAGTCTGCTCTTGTGCTGGGAGCACATTCCCCTTCTCCTTCCTCCTCTTCCTCTGTGCTTGCAGGGCTGTTTGTCACTCCTCGCTGCTGGGAGGAGTTTTGGCCAATGGGCACCCTGTTTATGTATTAAATTGAACATGTGCATGTTAAAAGTATGTGTTTTTGAAGAATCAAAATTGATTTTGTTATGAATAAAAGCTTGAAGAAAATGCTATCGTTTTACCAAATGACAACACTTTCACAGTTTAAGATCTCCATTAATTAACATTTTATCACTACAAACTTGAAAAGAGGTAATATGTTCTTTATGGATATGAAAGAGAGTGAGTCTAATCTCTTTTCTAAAAGACTGCTATGTCTAGGGTATGCAAAATGAACTCTTTCCACATGGAAGTTATTTCACAGAGCCTCTCAGAGCCTGTGGGCAGCAGCCCCATGGAGAAGTCTTCGGAGGACTTGCTGCTGGGATGGTTCCTGTCTGTTCCTGTTTGCAGTGATTCCTTTGTACCTGAACAGATGACTTCAAGTCATCCCCGTTTCATCCCCACAACTGGTACAAGCTGGCATGCAGTGTTGCAAGCCTTGATGGGAAGGTAAGGGGACAGAGGTCTGCACAACAAGGAGCTGGGCTTTCAGAAAGTCCTGCTTCAAAGATCAGCCCAGCTTGAATTTACCACTACCCTTAAAACCAAAACCAGGAACATCCCAATAAATTGAATACAATTTACTTATTACCAACAATGAGGTGAATTAGCTGGGCATGCAGTTACGAGAGGTGGAGAGAAGCAAGCAAACATTTAATTTCTGTAGTGCCTAAGTCCCAAGGCAAAGCCAAGGAGACTATGGCAGGAAAAGAGAAGCAAGAGCACATCACGCAAGGCTTTCAACCACAACTCATCCTCACTGATTTGCACATAAGAATTATGGTAAGAGTCTTGAAGCTTTAGTTGGTAAAGGGCCACCAGATGACAGTAGATCTTAAAAGGAGGTACAGATCTATTTACAGGCAGGAATCTCTTCACAGCCCTCCAGATGTTGCTCACAGAAGAAATCAGGGCTTTGTAGAGGCAGCAGAAACAGCAGGTGTGATTGCTGTAGGCAACACAGCCCTCAAAGGCCACAGCAGAGACAGGTACTATAGAAATTGAGAACAACAACAAAAAAAATACCCAAACCAAACACGAAGAGGTAATCAAAAAAGAGGAAAATCTCAAAATTAACAGAGAAGATCCCAACACAACAATAGTGTCATTGCACCTCAGACCCTGGAGGTGGTGAGAATGTCCTCCAGCACCACTAATGGCTGAGAGGACCTCAGAGACAGAGCTGCATGTACTGCTTCTGTCATCTCTACTACACAGTATTACATGGAGGGGAATACTTGCATATGACCACCAGCCAGACACGAATAGGATGAAAAAAACATCCAGCTACAAGAGCTGCCTGGAGGTACACCATCTGCATAAACAGAGGAGAGCTCTTCAGGGTGTACGTGTCCTCTCACTGCATCCCTGGAGGTTTTGATTCCTGCAGGTTCTCTGCTCCCCAGCTAATCTCTGAGCCAGCCTCTCAATCCACAGCAGTCCTGGACCACAGCAAGGCACACGTTTGTTTCAGTTCAGACCAAGTTTGGTGGTCCTGGAATTATGGCATTCCAGGCTCTGAACTTCTGCAGGCATGAATCCAGGCATTGCGGGCAAAACTGGCCATGTTGGCCTCTCCAGAAACAGACACAGAGTACCTGTTTATAGGACTCTGTTCCGCAAGGTGAGCCACAGCACACTACCAACTCAGGTCAAGAACCTATCCCTGACATTTTGACTTTGCCATCTGCTCCTGACTTTTCTAGTCAGTGCTTTCTCCAGTTGCTCCCCAGATCTGTCTGCTAGGAGGTATGAAAGGATGTCGGCTCTGGGGTCTCTCCAGTAACAAGTTCTGTTGTCTGCTTTTCAGCTATAAAGATGAAATACAAATCACAGGTATTATTTTTCTCTGGGCTACACCAACATTCCTAGTATTTTCTTCAATTAGGTAAGATCAAGGTAAACACTGAGCACAAAACTGACCAGATTTCTTTCTATTCCCCACAGTGCAGGGTCTGTCTCACCCTGGCTTCAAACCCCTGCACAACTGATCATGCTTGTACATGTAGGATATGTGCAGGATACATTTTTTCTCCCTGCAATACGCCAAAGATGACAAAGTTGAGGGCAGCACAAGCGTTAATCCACATTCCCAAAGATGACTGTGGCATTCCTCCCCTGCCACAGGGGGATGTCAAGACCAGACAACTTGAAGAAAGAACCTACTAATTTCTGACATGGTTTCCTGCTGGAGGAACTTTTATTGTTGCATCCAGCCCTAACTCTAGTCCTCCTCCCCCTCATCCCTACAGTTATCAAAGGGAAGTATCAGCTCCAGTGCCTGTAAAGACAGAGCTGGGTAACAAGCAAGAGGGGAAGGAACCCGAGGCATTCTCAACCATCACACGAGCACTACAGCAACACCTGAGTTCCCACCTGTCACCACACTACCCCAAGATCTACCAACTCATTCTGGTGCTTGATTACTCACAATCATGCGCAACACACTTGGCAAACATGGATGGGAAACTGAACTGGTTTTGTTACTCTGGGTAAGAGAAGAATTCAGAGCCAACCCTCTGAACACTCAGGAGATTTTCCGCTGGTCTTACTGAAATAGGCTCCAACAGCCTCACAGGCAAATTGACTACACCGGTGTTACACAACTGAAGAGCTCCTAACTTCACTAAACTCACTGAGGAGCATGCTTTACATAGGCCTAGAGTAATTTATTTTCTTTAAACTGCAGGAGTATAACATAGACTTAAAAATAAAAAACAAACCAATTCCTTGATGACTGGCTCCTCCTGACAACGCTGTAAGAGATGCAGAAAGATGAGATGCATGACTCTACTTCTCCCATCTCACTGTGTTTATTCAGAATTAGGAAAACCATGTTCTTCTGAAGAGCCTCTAGTAACTACTGCTGTTATTCTAGTAACTCCTCAGAGACACATGACTACTCTCATTTCCATCTCTCGCCAGGCTAACTGATAAAGTACTGCATGATAAAACAAATCTGGAAACTTAGGAATATAAATTAATCATTACTTTATTTCCTGGAAAATACCTCCCACAGTCACCGGAGATACCATAATCTATGAGGTGACAGCCTTTATCTGTTGTGGTGAGTTTAAATTTGCATTACCAGCTATGCTTCAACATGACTAAGAAACCCTCATGAATAGAAACCAACAGTGTTCCAGAGTAACAAATTACCTTCCCTCCATCTCAAACAGCTTGAAAACACAGTTCTGGGAGATCTGAATTACCAAAATATCTCTTGATGGATCATTAACTCTAAAATATAATGACAAGTGCTTAAATGTCAACAATATTAATTACATCATTATTATTCCTTTCAAAAGAAACCTCCTACTAATATCCACAGCTCTTGCTCACAATGAGCAACAGGATTTAGGCAGGTTAATTGAGGATTTATGCTCAGACGACTGGAGATGGAAAACAGCAAAATAATGCAGTGTGTTGTTATTTATGCTTGTCTACAAGGCAGAGTTAAAATGGGACAGGTTTGGTGTGACAACCTCATTAAAGTTGCAAGTTCAGACGCACTTTGCCAGCAACCCAATGTCATCCAGGGTAAATTTTCTTGCAGGTCTTATTCAGGGACAGTAGTTTCCCACGATCCCTGCCCACACTAGCAGCAGCTCCTCATCTCCAACAGCCTCTCCAGCATTCCAGCAAACACTGTAGCAAGAGAGAGAGGGATAGAAACAGTGCCAGGGGATGCAGAGGATGCTGTTGGTGAGAGCTGGGTTATTGTTTTCACGGATGATAGCATGATTTTTAAAATTATTACTATGGGTTTAATGGGTTTAGTATTACAGGTTTAATTTTTTTTATTATTATGGGTTTAAAAGCCCCTCAGTTGTGCCAAATAGCAAATCAAGTGTGGGTGGGAGTGCTAAATTCTATTTTGTCGTTGTTTTTCAGGGAGATTACTTTTTGTGTTCACAGGGCAAAATTAACATCTCCCAGATGCAGTAAGAGGCCACAGGTGTTTGATCTGTTTCTGACCTCTTGATAGGCATTTAAAAATATTTTAAGCATGGAAAATCAATCGTCCATAAAAGTTTGGAATTTTCCTTTTCCCCTAGATTTTATAAAGACTTTTCCTCTCTTTCATTTCTTTTTGCTTGCTTTTACACAGTCTTTCATTTCACTATTTCATTCATTGCATGCTCTAAGCAAAGGAGAAGATTAAAAGGTATCAACATTTCTGAAAGGTTTCTGGCAGCCAGACTCAAAATTTTATCAAAAGTAGTAAGGAAACAAGGCAACACTTTTGTCCTCCCAGTGTTGTCAGCAGTTTTGCACACAATTTTCTCCTGCTTCATGCAGTTAAGATTAATAAATCATGCTCCTAAACATCCATGGCATTGCTGTGTGCACACTGCAGATAGTTGTGATAATCACTTGCAGCCCCCGAACCTACAAGAGTTCATTTCTGCAGAACGTCCTAGAAAAACAACATTTAACTTGCATTATTCACATAGAGGAAAATACCCCCAGTATTTTACAAACTTACAGGATTAGAGGACTGCAGGTTTCACACAAGTTTCAGGTAAGAAATAATATAATGCTTCTGTTCAGTGTTCATACTTAATCAGAAACATACACAAGGCTTTTTAAGCTACTTGATTCTGCTATTTAATTTCTGACACACCACAAGCTTAATTTTACACCACAAGAAAAGACAGTGGCTTAGTTATAATGTGTGGTAAATCTTAAATGTTCTGAATTCTTTGCCTACACAAAATGACTTGATGAAGAAGATGACAGAAGAATGTAAAAGAAAAGAGGACATTGTAATAGCAGGGGGCAAACTCACCAATCAGTCACTGTCTGGGGCAGTCCAACTGGATGTAGCTGGTTTAAAAAATTGGAGAGGCAAAAATGAAACAGATTTGAGGATGAAACCCTCAAATTTTGGCCATGTTGAAATTTCAAGGCAACTCCTACTTCTTTAAGAGGACAAACCAATGCTTTTGAAAAACACTACAGGTTTTGTGTATATCCTCCAGGAACTTCTCAAAAGAAAAAAGTATCTCTGAACTACCAAGTCGCCATATCAGCTTACCATTTTTCTCATAACTATTCTTAGAGTAATTTATTAGGGTAAAGGTCACACCCGGTCAATTTTTAAATACTGACATATTTTAACCATTACACAAGATAGGAAGCCCTTTGATAATTACTTCCATAGTCAATGGTAATTCCAGTGCACCTGCAGGTTCGTTCAGAAACCAATTAAACATGACCCTACATAAAACTACACAGTAAGAACAGTGAAAATGCTACAAGCACAAATAAATTAAAGTAAATGAAAATCAGAAAGCTCATGGATACAAAAACGTGATTTAATGAACTGATGCACCTCCTACAAAAGTTAATTGTAGCACTCAAAAATAGACAAGCTCTCTTCAGTCTGGCATGCATCCAAATCCTAAATTTAGAGACTTGCACTGCCTGTTTTTCTTTGGAAGATGACCAGAAATCTTGCTTTTATGATGAGCATGTTCTTTGGCAATGATATGATGAAGCAAGTTGGAGATTAAACCAATGAATACACATACTAGCAAAAAGAAACCCCAAAACTTTATAAATCACAGAAGAAATAGTTTTGAAAAAGTTAAATTTATTTTTGTCATTTCTCTAGGCCACTGGCTCTCCTCATAAGTCCAACTAGAGAGCATTAGAGTTAGGATCTGAGCTGGAATGGAATAGCCAACACTTGATTTGAAACTAGTCATCTCAAGATTCTTAAAATGCTCTCACTTGCCTTTTGCTGCATTCTGATTGCATTCTTCTCTTCTTCACAGAATACTTAAAGGAAATTAGCTTTCTTATACCCATTACAGATATTAATGCCACAAGGTCTGAATATCAGAAAGACGACACTGGACATGTATCAGAAGTAAACGCTCCAACTTCTTCAACCAGGCAGTCTTCAAAAAAGGAATCACTCATCTAGACAATTCAAGTCACAGAAGAAGATCTGTGATGATGACATGAGGGACTGCAGACCAAAGTTAGCAGGCCCAATATAAACCATTTGAATTTGTAAGCTCAGGAAAACCATTATTTCTTATCCCAGAGACAGAAATCTGAACAGCCAAATCTAAACAAAATCAGACATCAAAATAATAAATGGGAATGTACTAGAGACATGAAACCTCCGATTCAGAAGATTTAGTATGGCATTGGGCTGAAATAGGTAAACCACACTGGGATGCAAGGTACTAGATAGGCAAAAATAAGAATTCCTTTCATATTAAAATCCCTGGACTCTCCACAATCAACTGCTGTGAACGTGAAAACAGTTAAAATGCTTCTCAGATAACTATCAAAATTTCCACAGGGTTAAAGCACAGATGTTATTACTCTGAAGGCAAAGATGCAAATTAAGTCACAAATATAATACTGGAAACAGGAAAGATGAGAGCACAGCTTTTGAAATTTATTTAGGTTAAACAAGTAACCCCATTTAGCACGTCATGGCTGGCAAGGAGTTTTTTAAGCTTATGTGTTCTGTGTCTTAGGTTTACCTAAGTTCAAGGAACTGCTGTAAAGCGGAGGGAGCGTGGCTGCAGCTGCACGCTGTGAAATACCCTCTGGGAATTACACAACCCCTTGGGGTATCAGCAGAAAGAAGCTAATCCTGCCTAGTACTGCTGGTCTAAGATGGAAAAAAAATTTGCACGAATCTATGACCACTACTATTTCTTCCAAGCCACAAGCTTGGACTTGAATTTAGGAGGCTGAAGGAATTTGTGTGTTAGCAAACAGGTGAAAATCCACCTGGAAGCCCATGGGATGACAACACTGATTTCAGCAATGGCTGTCATTCCATTTCTCCTCACCGTCTAAGAAGAGATGCAGCCTTTAGATATTGTGACAGCTAATTACAAAATCTGAGGGACTATAAGGAGAAAGAAAGATAAAATTAAGTTAAAATACACAGTGGACACTATTCACAGAAGTTAACCATTTTCTGCATCTCTCACATCCTTCTTACACATCCCCTTTCCAGAAAGAAGATCTACTCCCCGAGTTGTCATTTTGAGCACAACAAGGAGGGTACCATTTAGCTTAAACTGAAAGCAAACCACAGAGCACCTCCTCTAGAAGCAGCACTCGGCTAAGCTGACGTGAGCCTGCCCTGCCGTGCGCATACAGAAGATTAAAAGCAGACTCCGTGGATGCAGCGATTCAGAGAAGCTACAATTCTTCCACCTCGATCAGCTATTAGGGGCTTGCAACACTGATACAGGCTGGGCAAGAAGGAAGAATCAAAGCACTTGTGACAAGACTTAAGCACATCCATGCGCTATTGGAAAAGGTCTTGTCCGACATCAAACTGTGAAAGTCTTTATGGCACTGGCATCTCTCTGAGGGTCTTAAGGGAGACAGTGCTGGAAGCCTTCCTAAAGACCTCTGTAACCTACCACATGGAGAACTTTTTTAATAAGCATACAAGGAAATGATATCGCAAAGGTCCTACCCAAATGACCTTGGAATAGTACAAGAAACTGAAACAACATGGAAGTTACAGAAATGAGCACAAACAGAAGCTCAAGAACAACAGCTGAAGAGACATTTTGGACTGGAATGATGCACCTCATTCCTACATGAAGAGCAGTTTACCTTCTTTAAGCACTTTTCTCACCTGAAGCAGCACATGACAGAGGCATTACCCACACTGTAAACTGCCTTCATTATGGGAGCTTATTTATAGTCTCCATTTTAGGGACGATCTAAGGTCTGGTGATACTTGAGCATTAGGGGTTGGTTTGTCTACTGCCATGTAATTCTTTATCCATATTTTCCTTCTCATTTTCTTTTGTGTCACTATCTCCCCTTCATACCAACATGTTCATGTTGGAGATTTCAAACAGTGCTGATCAGTGACATAAAAATATGCCTACAATAAACAAACAATGGGGGTGTGCCAAAAAATCTGGATAAATATAAAAACCAGATGAATAAAAACTTCAGCTGAGTCATTTGTTTCCTCTCCAGGGCCCCACTGGGTCAACAGCTTCTTATTTAACTGCAGACTGCATTTTTAAAGACTAAGAAACTCCTCAGGACTGTCGTTTACTGAACAAGAATGCAAAGCTGTCTGCAGATTTTGCAGTCTACACACTGATTCCCACCTAAATTTCATTCCACTTTTTTACCTCCTGTGCACCTGGTATGGATAAACAGTACACTGTACAATGCAAACCACTCAGATGCCTTGTCTTCAGCAGGACCTCAGCTATTTCAGGCTGCAACAGACAATAATGTGCCTGAATTTCATTTTCAAGTTTCCCATTTGAAGCTCTTTTGTTTGTCTGTTGGTCCTTTGTAGAGAACTCCACGCAGCAATTCTCCTCTTGTCTTGCTGGGTGATCCCCATGATCAGACATGAAAGAACAGCAGGGAATCTAATACACCTCCAACTGCCCCAATTTAGACAACACTGTGTAAAATAAAAGGGATTTGAAATCTATCCGCTACACTTGCAGCCGTATCCTTTCTAGCTTTTGTTCTTTTCATCTTCAGTACGCTCCTCCAATCCCCACGGGCAGCAGCACTCCTACACCAGTGCCTCCAGGAACTCCAGCTGGCAGACAAAGAGCCATCGGAGCGGCGGGAGCACTTCAGAGCAGGAACGCTGCCCTGGTGCCTGTACATGGCCCTCCCCTCTTCCACAGAAACTCCTTCACTGCCCTTGTTCTACATCCTGGGAAACAAATTCCCAAATGATACCTAAGCCTCTATAGGAATCCCTTTTTAAATCCAGCTCGCCCACTCAAAACAAAGCAGAGCACAGAAATCTTGTCTGTGGCAGGAGTTCTTCATGGGAGTGCCTGACCTAATTGTTTTATACCCCCAATTGCTTATAATCTCACATGTATTAGGGGAGAGGGAACAAAAGGAGGGTATTTAGAAGAGCAGATGAGACATGAAGTTTTGCAGTTTCACAAGAAGAAAGAAAGTCCATATTGAAATTCAGTAGTGCGAAAAACAGCTGTTCACATGTCATCTAGGCTATTTCTAATGTTTTGATATAGTTACTGATAAACTTGTTCCAGATTTACCTTTCTGCTTATTGGCATCATAGAATATAACTCCAGACTTACCAGCGTTACCATGGTATCAGCTAGCAAATTAAAAAAACCCCAAGAAATTAAACTAACTAAATAATAGTAGCTTCTGCTAATAATCAAACCATATATAATTCGTTTTGGTAGATACTGCATGAACAAAATAATGGATTTTACTACAAAATACATTCAAATAGTAAGCCAATTGGAAACAAAACTAACTTGGTTGGGAAGAGCCTCTGGAGGTCAATCCTTCAGTGTCCAGGTCATTGCTCAGGTCTTATTTCCTTATGCAGCCCAGAGCTTTGTCACCTTCTGCCTTGGGTATGGCTTTCCCCTGAACACAGACTGAAACTGGGCTCAGGCAATTGATGATCCTGATACCATACCTTGCCAGCAAAACACCCTGAGGCACCAAAGCAGCTGAGGACCTTTTCTCTCTCCTTCACCATGAAGTGCTCTGCCTCAATGAGCAGCAGAGCCTGTATCTTCTTGGGTCTTCAAATAAAAATCTCTTCCTCTATCTTTCCCCCATGCAAAATGGAAAGCAAAAAGGAAAGGGACACCAAAAAAACCTGCTTATTTTTTAAAAATCATGTATATCACTGCTTACTCTGGTGTATTTCAGGTTTCTTTCTGAAATGAAGGTAGTAAAAGACATTCTGAAAGGCAAGCTTGTCAGGCAGTGCCTTAATTCTTGGTTGTGAAAACGCATGACACAATAATGGCTACCTTCTTTTACCTGGCTATTTTCATCTAAAATAGGCCTCTATATTTTAACTGCATTACAGGTGCTACACAAAATGTATTCCCACTGAAACCTCTCCCATACCTACTGTGGTTCTAATGTGCTGTGAAGCACAAAACTACCACAAAAGCTATTTCACTTTGTAAAGAAGGAAGGATATCCTCAAACAACATAGCTACAACCTAAATGTTCATCATCATTATTTCAATAATCTCACTGAGGCCAGAAGAAAAAACCAAACACTCCATGTGCCAAAGTCACTCTTTTCTATACTATCTGTTTGCATTTGTGAATATGGAACATTAGAAACTACATCCAGTATTCATTCTGTAAGAAGAAACCTTTTTCCATCCAGAGATTCAGAACTAGGACTGGTGATAAACACAACAAAAAAAAGATATAATCAGTTTGTCATTCCACAAGTAGGAATAAGCTATCACAAGGCTTCATTAAATATTTTTGTTTCAACATAACTTAGAATTTTTACTAATTTATAAGATAGTTTACTAATTTATAAATGGAGAGGTTTCTGTTGCAATAACTTGTTTTATTTTTAAGTTCTACCTAAGGTAAAAATAGACCAAATCTACTGTTTGTGAAGATTATTGCATCTTTAGGGCACCCAGCAGAACACAAAATTGATTTTAAAGATATTTGGTACGGATTCAAAATATCACATCTGGATATTTTAGGATGCAAAATGAAAAACAACCACTTAACATGAACACAATGACAAAAACCAAAGCAGTAACTTATTGCTTTATGGAAACAGATTTAATTGCAGGGATCCTGATTTCTGTATGTCCAAGGCTTCAAAACAGCCTTTGACGTGGCAGATATTTCAGTTTAGCATAACAAAATGATGCTTTAGGAAAACTGTAATCTTCATCCATGCTGATTTCCTTGAAAAATAACACCTGAACTTGGACAGCTCCAGAGCAGCACCCACCTTTAATACCACCAGGTTACAAAGTAAGCAGACCACAGATGTATGTAGAACCACTTCAGTCTAAGTGCAAATGAAACTGTACTGAAGAAGCCTACAAAACCTAGAGTATAACTTGAATGAAATCGAACTCTGTAAGTAATGAAATCGGAAGGAAAAGTAATGAAATTGGAAGGAGACAAACCTATCCCAAAGAAGCAATTTTTTTTTCAATTCATAAATACCAGAAAACAACTTGAGTTCAACACAAAATTAACAAGATGACAAAGAAACACTGATGGATGTCTTACTGAATAATACAAATTTGGAAAGAAAAATGGTTATTGTGATTATATGCTACCCAAAATGTCCTATTATTCCTGAAGGTACTGCTAATACAGCAGCTAAGGAGCTCCCATTTTCTGTTGGTATGCCCGCTACTGAAAAGAAAGGCAGATTTTTCACCTCAATTCCTAAAAAAAACATGCTTCCAAATTCATCTTTTCACCTACAGCTCATACTGCAGCCTTTGTGCTAACCCACCACTGAAGGGAAGATAGAACATTATATTCAGCTACTAGGTAAAAAAAAAGCAACCAAAACCAATACATACTTGCTTCTTTCACCTAATGTTAAGAAAAACTGACTTCACTAAAACCAAGTGATGCATGCTTCAAGTGACTGAATCTGCACTTGGCAGTTAGAAGACCCATAGATGTTATAAAAATTTACACAGCTTCAAATCACTGAAATTAACAATACCCCAAGCACCATCTATTTTTATGGCAGGTAATCAATTATTTCAGTCAACAGCTCAACTGTTTTTTCCCTTCGTGGACTAAAACATTTCCATGTGTGTGACAATTTTATAAACATATGCATCACTTGTTTAGTACGTTAGAAAATTATTTAAAAGGAAATCAGTAGGAATATAAAAATACAGTGACAATGCTGTAACACTGCAAATCCTTTATAAGCAAGCTTTTATAGTGGTTTGTCTTCACAACCAATTTTTTTAATGTTGTACTTTTAAATGAAAAAGCCATTGCAGCTATTAAGCACAAAGAAGAAGAAAGTCAATTCCACATTTTAGAGCCCGAGAGATGGCTTTGTTAACATAAAACCATCTAACAACCGTCTGCATTTAAACTTTAAGACATGTTGATGTGAGTTTGCCTGAGGTACCAGTATTTTGTGCTCTTTCCTAATAGTCTGGACAGTTTGGGCAATAAACAATTTATCTCCGCACAGTTAATAACTTACCCGTACTTGACCAACAAAAGCATTGGCTTCCTCTTCCTGTACAGACAGGTTTTTAGGTAGAAACATATCAAAAACAGGTCCGTTGTCATTGACATCTGTCACCACTATGTTAACAGTAGCAGTTGAGGTCTACAGAGAGAGAGAACGTTATGAGCAAATAGTCTTTATTGTACAATTCCACAGATAACACCTGATCAGCCCCTTTACCTCTCTGTGTTATTACTGACCCAGCCAGTACAGAATCACAGGCAAACAGATTATTGACTTTTTTTGCATGTTTTTGGGAATCAGGAAGCATTACTCATTTGAAGAATTTATCTTTAACCTTTCTTAGAAGACAAAAGAGGCTCAAGACTGAAAAATCTATTAGAGATGCAAGGACATCCGATATATTTTTTCTGATGTGTTATTTTAAGGATTTAAGGATCTTCCATTTTGAGTGGAGGAAAAAAAAAGCTACAAATATAAACATTTGCCAGAGCTACGAATTTGGAAAGAAATGACTGATGTTAGTAATTATAATAGGCTCCTGTGATGATTGACTTAGCCTATCAGCTGGCACAATCATGCTACCACTGTGTTTTGACACTGTCAGCTCAGCTGGCCTTTGCTCAGAGATCTTGGTATCGTCCTTCAGCTACATCATGCTGATGTGCCATTAAGTGTTAGCACATCAACTTTACCAGTATAATGAACTGTATTTAACAATACACAAAATTTCATCAAAAGATGTCTCTGCTCCCTACTGAATTTTTCTACTCAAATCAAAGCAACTGGAGAGTGACATCCCTTGTTTGCAGATCTTCACAGCTCGAGTTTTTCCTTTTTCCCTTTTCACTGGTTCTATATACCAAGTCTTTAAGATACAAAACACCACATGGTTGCATTTAATACATTGTAATTCATACATTATATTTTAAAGTCAACAAATTCAGATTCAAAAGAGATCAGAAGAAATTCAAAAATCCTGACACCTTTGCTAGCAGAGATACTTTTATTCCACAAATTCAAGTCCAGCACAGCAGCAAATACTGTTGCAAATTATAGCTTCCAGTTTATTACAGTTTAAGTTCATAATAGAACTGGATATATCAGTTACCAGCAGCCACTTCATGCAGTTAGTTATTTCAGAATACACCAAAGCATTGGCATCTCTTTAACTCTGTTTCTCAAATTTAAAGGTTTTGCATTGACCTGAAGTACTTCAGTTTGAGCCTCACAAATGTAGACATTGTGGGTACAAGCGACAAAAAGATGCCTTTGTATTATACCCTATAAATATAACTACAGAAGAGCTGAGGCTAATAAGGCGAGTCTCTGTGTCCTGTGACATGGGTTGCAAAGAAGAATGAACAGTACTAGAGAAAGCAGAAGCACTCGAATGAGCAGGATAACCTGGTATTACAATTCAGTGTCATTAGTCTGTGGATGCTTTCTTCGGTGCTTCATTCAGTTCATGCAAAAAGAAAATGAAATGATCTTATTCTGTAGGTGCACCCTGTTGGATGAGCATAGTCAGGGAGAAGTGTGAAGTTTTAACGCTGATGCCTTATTGCTGCGGACTGATGGCTGTCCAGATGCTGTTTCGTACTGTTCCCCCCAGTGACAGTAATTTATTTGCAATGACATCTGTCCTGCGGCCACTGCTGCTGTAAAATTGAACACAGCATCTTAAACCAGCTTTCCTCTGCTCTGTCTAGACGCCTTTTAAGTACTTTGCGTCAAGCTGCATTGAGGGAAATCTACCTGATGTTACAGTCACAGCAATTACACAGTGCAGATGGAACCCCCTGAAAAAGTCCCTTGTTTTAGGCGTGGGATGAAGCAGCCTGGTAGAAAGTGGCACTTCATAGGTTTTGTAAAGAAACCAGTAACCATCCTCCCTTCAAAAACAAGCATAAAACATCTGAATGTAAACCTGCACCTTTGTACACCTTTCCTGAGACATCTTCTGGTGCAGTACTTGCCACGTAACAAACCTCAAGTTGTTTTACAGCCTCCTAAGTCCCCGAAGCAACTGCCCACAATAAATTGTAAATTATCTAATTTTTATTAAAGTGCAAGCTCCTTTTATTTGCCATGTGGGAAAAGCACTTGCAAAGGATAACTAATGTGCTCGCTATATTAACAGCATTTGGTCTTGCTTTCATTGCTGTGCCACCAGTTCAATCTGATAACTTACTCTCTGCAGGAGAGATGCTCTAACAGGTCAATCTCCTTCACCTTCCAAGTCCCCAGGCTTGGCAAGTGGCCCAGCCACTGCTGTTGGAGTTGGCTGCCTCTCGTCACGGCTGTAAACATGGCTAGTGTGCTTGCACAGTGTCCCAGGTCTTTGCTGAGATGCTATCGCTGCTAGCAGGCTTCTGTGGGAACCCCACGTGATACTGGCATGGTGAAGAGCAGGTCCTTGCATTCACCAGTGGCATAAATAATATCCATGAACAATACAGCTCTTCCAGAATGAGATTTTCTCTACACTTTGTGTACAGAGGCAATTGCAGAAAACAGATCTGATCCACCATAAGCACCATAAAATAACTATCTAATATTTAAAAAGGAACAAATACAGAATGTTTTGAAACAAACCAACCAGAAGATGCTCTCAGGCTAGCTTTTTATATTTGCTTATACTCAGTTATTTGCCAGTTGTTTCTGAACCCGCCATTCCCACATTCAATTCATGGAAGGAAAAAATACTTTACAATTTGTGCATTGTTGTCAACACAAAACATGCTCCAGAATGTTTGCTCTCATGTGCAAAAGGCACTGAATGTTAATTAATCTTCCGAAACTAACTTGAGTCCACAGAACACAGGGTGTGTATATATATATAAATCTTAGATTTAATAAACTGAGAGAATTATATCATCAAAAACATTGGCTTAAGACAGTGAGTAATTCTCCTTTTGAAAATAATTCTCCATTCAAGAGAATTTTAATGCAATGTTTCTGATAAACTGTGGCATGTTTACTTCTATGTCTTGAACAAAAGAAATGAACTTTTCTTCTATTCAAACCTTCTTAAACCAAATTACTAAAACATTGCTAGAAATACAGAGCTTATTGAAGTAAGTCTAGAAAGGGTCATTTAATCATGAGCCAGAAATGTGCCTTCATGGCCAAGAAGGTAAACAGTGTCCTACAGTGCATGAAAAAAAGTGTAATCAGCAGATTGAGGGAGGTTCTCCTCTCCTTCTACTCTGCCCTAGCGAGGCCACATCTGGAGTATTGTGTCCAATTCAAGAGAGACAAGGAACTACTGAAGCGAGTCCAGCAGAGGCTCTGAAGATGCTGAGGGGACTGGAGCATCTCTGCTGTGCTGAGGAAAGGCTGAGAGCCCTGGGGCTATTTACCCTGGAGAAGAGAAGACTGAGAGGGGATCTGATCAATGCTGATCAATAGCTAAAGGGTGGGGGTCAAGAGGATGGGGCCAGACTCTTTTCAGTGGTGCCCAGCAACAGGACAAGGGCCAATGGGTACAATATGGAACACATGAGGTTCCATCTGAACAGGAGAAAAAACTTCTTTCCTGTGAGGGTGGCAGAGCCTGGCCCAGGCTGCCCAGAGAGGCTGTGGAGTCTCCTTCTCTGGAGAGATTCAAATCTGCCCAGACAGTGCAACCCTGGGCACCCTGCTCTGGGTGACCCTGCTGGAGCAGAGGGTTTGACAAGGTGATCTCCAGAGGTCCCTTTCCACCCCTGCCATTTTGTGATTTGAAGTACCAAAGGAGACTTAGGTTTTACCTAAGAGGAGATGAAGGAGACAGAAGGGAAGGCTAAGCTCTGCTTAATATAACCTGCATTTTAAGATGAATTTTAAGATCCTTTTTAACATCTTCAGCAATGATATAGAGGAGGTAATGAAGCACACTTTCCTAAAGTTTGTAGGCCACAACATGTGGAGGTAACCGTTCATATGCTGAAGGGCAGGGCTGCCTTTCAGAAAGGCAACTGGGCCAACAGGAACCCTGTGACACTCATCAAGGACAAATGTCCAGTCCTGCCCCTGGGAAGGGCAAGCCCCTCGCAGGGACCTGCTCAGCTGGAACAACTCTGCGGGAAAGCCCCGTGAGTGTTGGCAGACAACTAGGGGAGCAGGAGGAGGTGTGTGCCCTGGCCAGTAGCTCTTGGGCTGTCGGGAGAGGGGACCAGCCTGGAGATTCAGGGAAGGGGACTATCCCGGAGATTCAGGGAAGGGGACTATCCCCTCTGCTCAGCCCTCAGTAAACCAAACCTAGATATTTAGCTAGTGTCAGAAGAGAAAACAAGTGTAAATTGAAACAAGAGAGGTTCAGACAGGACATAAGGAATAGCTTTTCCCCCATGAGGACAAAAATGAAAGCATTTCAGCACAGTGAAGCAAAGGAGTTTTCTAGATACTGTGCTCCAGGCTTGTCTTCACATTGTAGATAAGTACTGGGAACCTCTCACCGCTCCCTGGATAAGAACATAAAGAATCAAGTTTTTGATGCTTTTATATCATTAGATAAGGTTTACCTGAAAAATGCTAGAAATCAGATACCAGACTGACTTGTGTATGTGAACACTGAGACTTTCCTTGAGTTATTCTATAGGTTCTTCTTTAATGTAGGATAGGATTTGTCATTGGTGCTGAAGGATTCCAGGTCAGACTAAACCCCCCAAACCAAGAACAAGAAAAACTGAAGAGTTTTTGTTCGGCTTAGTCTTGAAAGAAAAACAGAAAGTTTGTGGGGATGTTATACGAAGGGAGATAGGAAGGTACGAGAAGAGACATTAGGAATTGTTGCCCAACATTTCTGTTATGTAAGAATTTTTAGTATTTTTGAAGTTGATGGCAATATTATCATCCATCTCAGGTATCCTACTTTCCCTGCCAGACAACACAGACACACAAGCTAGTGCTGCGTTTGTTATCCAGTCTCAAGTCATACTTAAACTTCTACTTATTAAATATAAAAAAAGCAGTGTTTCTGCAAAGGAATAGTATTTTATTGAGATGCCTGTCACAGTTTAGGGTCAGGGTAGTTCACTATACACAGATGCTCTCTGTTAAACCCCATCCCGCCCCAAAGGGGAAGTAAGGAAGTAATGGAGAGAGATTTAGTGATTAGAAAAGGAACTAGAACAGGTTTAATGAAAATAATAATAAAAATGGACTATATACAAATATATACAATACCAGTATCAAACCCAACCCCCTCTATGGCAATTATGTCACTGTCACCACTGATGCTGTGGAGCAGGCACTGGGAAAGTCCCAGACTGGGTCCAGTGGCAGATGGAAACTGTGTTCAGGAGCTGCATTCTGGTACTGGACTCAGGAACACACAGATCAGGATCAAAGGCAGAACGGACAGAGGCCTCCTCAGATGCCAGCCATTGAAGAAGTGAGCAAGAAGCCGGAGGAGCCAAGTGAGAGCTTGGCCCTTGTGATCACTCAGCTTTATACAGAATATGATGTATCTGGGATGGAATCCTTTGCTGGTCAGTTTACGGTCACCCGTCCTGCCCGCTCCTCCCCGCAGGTGCAGCCTTGCACTTTCTGCACCCCCCAGCATGGTACACAAGATCCAGCAGTGGCCTTGGTCTGCAAACCAATCCATGGTACTAACCCTAAACATGGGCTGTTATCACTGCCAGAAGCAAACACTGCCTGCAAAAACAGGCTGCTGACTTCAGAAAGTGCAGTTAGAACCGAGCTGAAAAGTAAAATCTCTGAACAGAATTAGTTCTGTTCTCACTCAAAGCAGGACAATGCCTAACAGGAGAATTATTTTATAAAATTAAGTTTTCTGTTCTTCATAAACTTCCAAAAGTTGTAAAGAAGAGTCTGTAATAAGGCCAACATTTCAAATAATCATTTTTGTATTAGTCACAATTTAGCAAATTATCCAAAAACGTGAATGAATTCAGTGGCAGGATCATCAAGAGGAGCATTCAAAACAAACTCTGGGTTAGCAGCAATGCCCCTGTATTCTCTTCTTTTAAATCAGTAACAACAAACTCTGAAACTGGGAATGAATATAGGAATACTCAAAAATTTTGCTAGTTCACCTGAATACAGGAAACATTTGTTACCTCACTGATGAAGCAGTGCCAACCTTTCATGTAAAATGGTAGTCAGTTGGCTACATTGATTTCTCTGAGGTTCACAGAGCAGCAGTTCTGCCATTAGTGTCAGAAACTGCTATAATCAAAGATTATTACAGAAAACCAATGTTTTTTTAATCTCCATTAGATGGCTCCAAAGATTTGCTTAAGCTCTCTGCAAGTCACAGCTTAAGACCGGCATGTGATTCTGAAATAGCCTTTATTAGACAACTAGAATAAATCACAGTGGCTTATTCAGAACAGCAGCATGGAGCTGTATCTCTAACATCATGATCATCTGTCCTGTGAATAATGTAAAAAGTCACCAGCAACACTAAGATCACACTGACTAAATAATCACTGCCTAGAAGTTACGTTCAGGGCTAACCGTAAGCTCTTCTCAGCTAATCACTGGAACAGAAATTAAGAAAGCAAGTAACTGTGTGCCATACCCTTTCTTCCAGCAGACAAGGAACGATTTGGGAGAACAGCCACGAGGCGAGAAGGACCACAGGCAGTGACTGCGTGCTTTGGGGATAACAAGCCCACCGCAGAGAGAAGAAAAGTAAACACACTGAGAAAGGGTCACAATGTTTTGTTTGAAGCTGTTTCCCATACCTTTAGAGGAACCGACCATTTCTGGTTACCATTTTCAGCTTCAGGTAGCGGTGCTCCCACTGTCACAAACTCCACTTCATTTTCTACGTCGCTAGTTTAAATTCTTCCACCAAGGAAAGCTCAAGCGCACGGACAGAGAGGTGGGGTTGCTTTGTCACAACTCACATTAAAATTTTTAAGTCAGTAATGAAGAGCACGAGGAGCTATAAAAGTAATTCTCACCTCTGACTATCAGAGCAGCAGAAGTTATATTTAAAGACAAGTGCTGACTGGGTGCCCCTTTCCTTCTGCAAAGCCAGCTTTTTTCTTTTGTTAGCTGGGAAAAAAACCCAGATAGCTGCATTGGAAAACACATGGCCTTCAGATTTAAAAAAAAAAAAAAAAAAAAAAAATTATGTTCATTCACTAATTCTCATACTTCAAGTACTGTAACATGTATCTAAAACCTACATCCCAGCTCCCTGCAACATTGCTGTCCTCTTTGGCTCTAGTCTTGTACCACTGCAAGGTGACCTGCGTACGGCAGAGTGTGGTGTAATGGCAATATGGCAAAATCCGTGCTTAGAATTACCAGCAGTGTGAAGCAGATTTTTTTTCTTGCAAAGCATGGGGAAAATGAGTAGAGAAAAAAGATTATGTTTGAAGAAAAGTTGTTTGAAAAAAAGTGGTTGCATCTAGAATCTTTTTATTTGCCCTGTTGACTGTTTATTCGTTACGCACTACAGAACGAAAGCAAACAGTTTTCACAGCTTTCTTCAGGAATTATGGAAGGTTGCTCTGTTTTGTAGATGATCCTAAAAGAGATAATAAAACAGCACACTCTCATGAAACAGAGTTGCAGTTTTGCTAAAGTTTTTGATGTAGGTTTCACTACCAGTAAAAGCCTTTACACAAACTTGAGTGGTTCCCACCAAAGTGATGAGAGGGGGACCTAATTCACAACTGGTTTTGTCGTATCAGCCGAATGCAGACTTGTCATGCAAATACCAAGGTAATACAGGAAGGATAAAAATCTGCCTTGGCTCTTTTAAAACTAGGCATTTCTACAAAAGTTTTGTCAAGTGTGGTCTGGAAAGGAGTACTGAAGCTACTACCAGAAATTCATGCAGGGAAAAAAATCATACAACCTCCTATCAGGCATTTCCTATTCACTACTGACACAAACCTTGTTCACTTTTCTTTTATAGTACACAAAAGTCAAGCAAAAGATCAACAGCTGCAATTTATAGCTTTCCTAGGGCCACCAAAATAGTTCTTCCATATATAATTCTTCCCTAAACAATAAATGTACCGTTTACATCACCTCCACAAATATCTTTTGTCCTAAGTATGTCAGTCTCTGATAAATGTTATGGATGATAAATTTGAAGGAAATTTCACTTGTGACTTATTTTATTTGCACACTGCCATTTATGCCTGGAGAGGAAACATTCTTAGCTCTGATGTCAAGCCAAGTTTATTAATTTAGACAAACGCTATCATTTCTAAATAGAAGTAGTTTGCAAATAATAAGGTCTGAGGAAAGGGGTTATTTGATTGAAAAAGAAATGTAAATAATGCTTCTGATCTACATATCAGGACTTAGCTATATTCAACTGAAGAAAACTAAAACTCTGAAATTCAAAATAATAGTTATTCTTTACCAGAGGAAAACAGCTGCTCAGATCTGAAGATACTGGCAGTGATAAGGACCAGGACAAAATAAATGTAAACTATATACCAGGTGAATTGCCATGCTGGCCAAGTTCAGTGATCCAGGAGAGTGGCAGCATGAAGAATGATGCTGCTAATGGGAATCTAATAACGATTGGCAATGGAGGATAAGAATGAAGTGCCAAAGTGTGAAAAAGTGGTGGGTAAACATGCACAATGGGCTATGGCCTCAGTCATGAACCTTTTTGAAGGCACAGAAGCTGCATAAGCACCACAAACAACATCCAATGGGCTGGGGGAGCCTTTCATTATTTTCTGGTCTGTTGCTCCCAGGAAGGCTAGAAGCCTCAAATATTTTCAGACCTTGTTTCCTTCCAGTGTAGGGCATCTATACCCCTCCAAGTTATAGAGAGGAAATAGCCAGCTGGACTGCTAAGAAATTTAGGAGAGAGAAGAGAGACTGAGGCTGAAGCTTGTCAATAATTAGACTAACGAAAAAAGACCAGGAAAAGCCTGGGGAGGAGAACCAGAGAAAAACTGCCAAACACACAAAATAAATCCTCAAACCTCAAAGCAACCTCTCCCTGTGTTGTCTGTCCGTCTGTCCATTGTGCCCCCGTCCCCACCAAACTAAAACCTCACACAACCAGAAAGAAAATATAAAAGATAAGGACTTCAGTGGGAAAAGAAGATAAAATCATTATGTTCAAGAAAAATCCTTGACAAATGCATGACACTGACAGGATAGGTCTCTGCTGTCATGCCAGTCACCAGCCACGTAACAGCCAGGGCTCCAATCCTGCGTGTCTATTTGTGGAAGAAAAAGAGCATTGATTTTCTGTCCAAGCGGATGAAAAGCATCCCACTATCACAGGAGTGAAAAATTACTGTCTCTACAGGATGAACCAGCTGGTAGCTTATATCCCAAGCTATATAGCTAAGGCTGAACAACCCAGATTTACTGTGTGCTACTCATCACCTACTCAACCCCTCACGGAGGTGTTCAGGGTAAGGAGCTTCGTGTTTCTGCTCCTGAGTGCTCTAACTTTGTATGTTTTTAACACACTTCACACATGCTCCAGGCACACAGTGTGCCCAACTTGTGTCTTCCAATCTAACTAGAATTCATGACCATGGTATTTACTGTCATGACTGTGGTATTAATGAATATACACAACAGCATAATGTATACTCAGTATTACACTATATATTACTGTCATTAGGAACTCTGATCTATTTTAACACAGTTCTACTTAAGCTTATTTATTTTGGGATACAAAATGCTTCAATAATCCTTGGTGCAGAACTGTTTCTCACCTTAAAATAGCTAAAGTCGTCTTTCAAAATGGTATTACAATCTGCTCAAAATCTTCTGTTGAAGACTGTCATCTTCTAAATTACTACTGCTCTTCTAAGATGAGTGACGTCTGACTTACACGGTGAAACACAAGGCACTGGAATAAGGGTACCTGCGGTTCACTCACACAATCATTCACACAATAGTATTTATTCTACTTTCATTGACAGCTTGTGGCAATTATTTAGCTGGACCATAAGGTGAGCAAATGCTATTTTATAATTGGGCATTGTTGTAGCAGAGAGACTACCATGGCCTTCTATGAACATCATACTTCTGCATAATCTGCTGAGGAATCTGGTTTTCAGTGTTCCTAAATCCCAAGGCCCTCTGATTTAAGCTCCTGTACTGAGCACAGTGCAAAACCAAAAATATTTTAGCCACACAGACTTTGCAGTGTCTCACTTTTATGCATCAGACATCAGAGAGGAATTTGGAACCCAGAACCACATAGAGAAAGCACAAAAAAAACACCCCAACTTAAAATGTCTCCAAAAATGACAATTTAATCCTCACTTTGGGCACCCAGCTGCTCCAGGCCAGCCCAAACCACCAAGATGACACTTCTCTCTCGGATGTCTTTCTAAAGGTCATCGGATGGTGCCTCTGTCTCCTCAGGAAACACGGCTCTAAAATGATTTTGGGGTCTGAAATGCTAAAATTATTCTGATTTTTTTCACAAAGTGTTCAGTGTAGAAGAAATGAGTGCAGTCAGAGAAACTCTCCCAGAGCGAGGTGACCTCTGGTCTTCCCTGTCCACTGAATCTCAGACTATACACTGAACAGCACAACTTCAAAAGAGCAGATGGACAACAGCCTCTTCTGGACTTCCAAAGTAGTTTGGTGGCACGGTGGCCGAGTCTTCTCAGACATACAAAAGAATGTGAACCACTATCATTACTTTGAGTATCATAAACTGACTGTGACCAGGGACATCACTGTTGCTGTTCTCCTTCATCCACATTAAAATGGAAGGCTGTAGCTGCCTGGGAGGTTGACTGACATTTTTTAAGAATACCAAATTACTAGCTCCCAAACGGCTTTATAAACTAGGCGCTAAGCCGCTCTGTTTTGCCAAGACTTGGGCAGAAACCCATTTCTGAAGTGCTGAGTATTTTCAGGACTAGACATTTGTATTTGGACGTTTGAATTCTGCTTAAATCACACAACACCCACTAGGACAATGTAACGGAGCTTCCTGTTTTAGCTGTATAAATGAACTGACACATACATACTCAAACAAGCCAGAAATAAAGAGCACAGAAAGCTTTTTCTTTCTTCTGACAAAAGTCATGCATATTTATTCTTAACTTCGCCCTCTGAAATGCAAAGGCATGAATTCTTGCCTTGAAATCCCATCCAAACACACGACAGCTTGTGAAAACAATTTGAGCTTGATAGATTTTTCCACTTGCGTGTCACTCTTCTGCCCATCTACAACCAAGTTTCATTAGTAGAGAAATAAAAATTTTTTCCTGACTACTCAATTAGCAAATACTTAATCGTTTGTTACATCATGCTGTTCACAGTGGCAGGTGTAGGTCACATTATTGCAAGGTCAGAGAAAAACTGAGCCTGTTAATGCTCCAGGTTATAACTCAGACCAGCAATAACTTGGGAAGCACAGTTGAGCATTTTAAACAATCCAGGGTGTTATAAGGCATGCGAAAGCAATGAAATGGTGTCAGCCAGGCCACTCCACTAAATGGAAAGTCAGATCACTTGGTGAAGGCATAAGTAGGTCTGTATTAATTTTGATGGAACAAGCAGTCTCCAAAAGTCACAAGGAGTCAACATGACTGTCACCGCACAACATTAGGCAGTTAAATAAGCCTTGGGGCTTGGAATACAAAAACATCAGCTACTTAATGCCATAGCAACATTGTTAGAAGTCTCTTAGACCCTTTGTTAATGACACAGAAAAAAGAACAGGCAAGAAAAGAAACCACACCGTTAAACCACCAAAAAATCTAAAAAGTCTTTTACAACCTAGATGATTCTATGACCACACACTTTTCAAATGCAAAACTATGTTCAACAGACTTCACAGACAATCATGAGGAACCAGTAGTTTTCTCCAGAGAACACCAGGGATAAAAAGGAGGACCCATAACATATTGTATACTGTGTACTGGCCCTATATCCCCCAGGGTTTACAGCAGAGCAGTGCAGGCACAGCACAACCTCCTGGCCTGGCTCAGTTGCAGCCATAGGGGGAAGAGTTTTAGTCCCCAAAAGATAAGAATCTAGTAACTTGTGAGTTTAGAAAGGCAATGATTTGTACCAGCGTGATAATGAGAAAGGCACCTGGAGGAAACACTGCTCCCCAAGAAACTGGTGCTGGGGCTGCTGTAACCCAAGCAGAGGTCTGATCCTGTGTGGGATACGTGTGTCCTGCTGCCCCATGTGCTGACCTCTGAACTCCTGCCTAAACCCATCTATGGAGCCTTACTCATCTTTAGAGAGAACATCCTTGGTTTTAGTAGAACAACGTTGAACAGACAAGAGTCATCACCTTGGGACAGACAACTTTTAAAGCAGCACAGGATCCGTTTCTTTCTGAAAGTTTCAACAATTTCAAGGCCTAGCAACATTTCTCATCTGAAGTATTCCACCTCAAATGCAGCATTTTATACCGTTACTTTAAATAACCTGGAGTTATGGACCCTCTGAATTCTAGGTAATAATGGCTAAAATTATTTGTTCAATAATGGAATTTAGCTGAGAAATATCAGTACTGAAGTGTCCCAAGAACTGTTCACCATTTCGGAAGCAAGTTCACTCACTGAAATTACAAGGACTGAACCTTCTCAGGTAAGTATGAAACATCATCAAAAACGGTTTATTTTTTCCACTGGGCATGGGCACAGACATGGCTTTTTATGCATCTTTATACTGGAAGGCTATGAATTAAATAAGCTGCTCCACAGTTAAAATGCCAGTGCAACCACAGTTGCCCATGTGTGAGGAACAGGCTCAAACTACAGCACCTCCTGAGACCTCATGTAACCTGAATTATCCCATGACCCTATGACAGTTGTTCATAAAACCTAATTACACAAATGGGCAAATGCCAAATTTTCATGTAACTGTAAAGCTCTAGTTTAAAAAAAAATCAACAACAAAGAAAACCCCCAAAACACACTACTAAAGACTTTTCCCTTGAAATTCCTTTCAAATTGTAAAGAAAAAAGTAAAACCAGAGAAGGCTGCATAGGATACATAAGTTTACTTTGAGTATATTTGACTCCAACAGCTAGTTTCAAACAGCACACTTTTGGGTGGAAAGAAATCAGGTTTTAGATGTTACTAGATAAAATTTGCTAATGTCATTTCAATGCAGCTGCACCCGCCTGGGGAATTAACTTTGTGATTTTAGGGAAACTGAAACACATTCTTCGATGAGATAACTGGTTTTCTGCAAGCACTAACAGAATTGGTCAAAAAAAGCAAGCTGATGACAAGCAGGAAAATTCATCCGGGGAGCAGTACTTTTGTAACTGGAGGATTCTTATGTTTTTCCCTCAAGAGACACCAATGCTTTCTGATGTAAACTAGTCAACAAGAACAGGTTCTCCCTGAATTCCACTGACCTGTTGAAACAAGTATCAATGTTACCAGCTAGAAACTTGAAATGAGTCCCAGACCCAGCAGCAGCCTGTCAAACAACAGAGAGCAAGTACAAAACAGCTGCAATCAAAGAACTTGTGTAAAGACACGAGGAAGCCTGGAAAATTAGTCAAACCCACTGTTTTCTGGCATGGAGATTTAATGGGCTGAGCTGGTCCGTTTCATCAATTTGTTTGTAAAATACAAGCCGAGAAACTTATACAGTCTCATTTGGGAGCAAGCCCAGACAGCTCCTAACCCTTTCCACTTGCACGTGTTATCACTAGAAGCTCAGGGTCCAGGAGCAGTCAAGTAAGCCATGTTGCTGGACAGTTTTAAAAAGAGAGGTCTGTCACGGAGGTACCAACCAAACAGCAGCCGCTATCCAAACTGGGGCTTTACCGCAACCAAAGGTGCCCAGCACTCCTGACCAAATACAAGTTTGGATGTCTGTTGAGAATTAACTACTACACAATTAATTCCTAAACGTTAAGGAAAAATGAACCAAAATGGGCACATGCCAAGGGTGGTGAGTATGTGCCCATTCCACACCAGAAAGACCAGGATGCTACTGGCCTGAAGCGGGGCATGAGACTCATGCAATTCATGGAGATTCACTCAATCCATGGAAGTGCCCTTGGATGCCATGTCCAATGGGAGGGTCCAACTGCCAGACCTGTTGCCCTGGAAAGAACCAACTCCTCTGGCTCTCAGGCAGGACCCCATTTATACCCTAGTCAAGAGTGCACTGTAGACATTCTGACTGGTTGAGTGGACAAGCCCAGACAAAACACAGACAAGCACAGACCCTGAGGCACCAGTTAAGCACCAGGACGTGTAGCTTACTGGCTGAGGCATCAAACTGTTCTGGCCAAGGCACCAAACTGCTCCATCACACGCTGTTTGCTTTGTGTGTTGTCTGTTGGGGGCGGCTACACTTGCCACAAGGTCCCAAAGCACAAGTGAAAGGACAAGAGGGAAGCGACTTAAGTTGCAGCAGGGGATCTTCAGGTTGGACATTGGGAATAATTTCTTTCCCACATGGGTTGTGAAGGCCTGGCCCAGGCTGCCCAGGACAGTGGTGGAGTCCCCATCCATGGAGGGGTTTCAAAGCTGTGTAGATGTGGTAGTGAGGCACATGGTTTAGTGGTGACCTGGCAGTGCTGGGTTAATGGTTGGACTTGATAATCTTGAAGGTCTCTTCCAACCAAAACCATTCTATAATTCTATAAGGTGCCCCACCACTGGCATAAAATGCCATAACAGAAGAAAACAGCTACAGCCAGGTAAGAGAGTGTGATGAAGACACAAAACCAGGCAGCAGTAAAGAGAATACATATAAGCTAGAAAGTGTGATGACATGACCACCAGCCTGGTTGTTCAGCCTGGAGAAGAGGAGGCTTCAGGAAGACCTTACTGCAGCCTTTCAGTATCTGAAGGGGGCCTGCAAGAAAACTGGGGAGGGACTTTTTACAAGGGTACATGGTGATAGGATGAGGCTTCAAACTGGAAGAAGGGAGACTTAGACTGAAAATTAGGAAGAAGTTCTTTACTGTGAAGGTGGTGAGACACTGCCACAGGGTGCCCAGGGAAGCTGTGAATGCTGCATCACTTGATGTGTTCAAGGTCAGGTCAAATGGGGCTTTGAGCAACATGGTCTAGTGGGAGGTGTCCCTGCCCATGGCAGGGGGGGTTGGAACTAGATGATCTTTAAGGTCCCTTCCAACCCAAACCATTCTATGATTCCACTGTGAGAGCAATTAACACACACACCTGCAGATACAAAACTCCAGGAAACAAAAAATGTACGGTATCATGGGAGGAAAGTGGCTAATGAGACAGCTGGGGTGGGGTTTTTTAAAGTATATGTTGTTATAGCAACAACAACATAACACCATCCATCAAGAGCATTCAGTACCAAAGTGTCAAGAGATCATCTGCTGTTTTGCTCGTCTTTCTGCTCGTTGAGTGACTGCTATACTCCTAAGAACCATTAGGCTCGTTGAGAAATGATGAGTTTTATGCCAGCACTGGGAAATCACAAGTACCTCTCACTGATGTTACAACAGTTCCTTGGGCTCTTAATTATTTGGCTTTCTTGTGGCATACACTTGATATCTTCTCTAAAAATAACCCCTACTAAAAAAAAATAAAATCCTTCAGATATGCGTATCATTCCAAGCAATTCTGAGAATTTGCATTACCACACCCCTAGGAACCTCCAGCCCTGCCTTCGCTGGGCTAGGAGATGCGTGGACAATGATACGGACCATCCATTTTCCCAACAACATTGCCAACAGTGTTTCCCAACAGCACTGCTCCAGCCTAACTACTGAGCAGGAAGGGAAATCTTTTAAACTGAATGAAGTCAGATAGGGTAAAGAACATGCCACAGAAATAATACATGAGATTTTCCTCTGCTCCCGAGCAGACAGGGTGAGCAAAGGTCCAAGCTGCAGAGCTCTTGAGCACACTGTAAAGATTCTCTGTTTCCATCTCAAAGCCAGGCACTGTCCCCAGTAATGTGGATATACGATTTGAGATCTGCCCTTACACACTGTGATTTTAAGGTCAGATACACAGAGACTTCTCTTCCACTGCAGAAGTCCACAGCGGAACTGCTGCGCTTCTGTGTACCTTACAAAGTCCAACTGTGTCAAATCCCTCCTGTTGGCATTGGGCCAGATTTCTACAGAGACTAATTCCACTGCCTCTGCTTGACAAATAAATACACATCCTTAAATAGTCCTCCGTTTTTTAATATGGTAAATTGAAAATGACCACTTTGTTCTACTAAAGACAACGGTGAGCAGTAGTTTGTTGGTTTGATTATGGCATCACTGCGTGCCTGACTGACAGAAACATAGAAGACTTTGAAATACCTCCTGATAAAAAAAAAGTTTAATTAACAGAAGTATCATAGGCATTTTTCCAGAATTTTCCTGAAAGCCTTAAAAAATGTAAACTGGACAGTGCTTTTGTCTGTCAGTTCTGAAAAAAGTTCAACGTGTTTGACCAGTTAAAGCACAAATCCATAATGTAGCTCCCACGTACTGATCTTCAGGACGAGAAAAGAATTCAGACTCGTCATTTAACAGCACGGAGAAGAAACAGTAAGAAGATGCAGGTATCTGGAGAACACAAAACCTTGACTGCACTGGTTGATGTCGAGGAATAACAAAAAACAGCAGTAGCAGCAAAGTGACTTAGTTTCAAGCTCAAAGGACATTACCCCAGCCGTACACCGGCTTTATCCACACAAACCTTTCTGAGGTAAAGGAAAATTGTTGCAGATTACAGAGATGCTTGATCAAGACCAATATAAAAGCTACCACAATTAGGCTACTTCAAGTGCTGAACTACATACTGTAAGAGCCCATTTTCTTAAACTTTCCCAGAAAACTCACCCCATCTGGTCTGCCATCCGAGGCTGTAACAATCAGAATATAGCGATCAGTGCTTTCTCTGTCCAAGGGCTTTCCTAAGGCTAGCAGTCCAGAACTAGTAATAAAACAAAAACATAAAATGTTATCACAACAGTTTTAAGACATCTATGAGCACTTTTGTTCCACTACTATGCATTGCACGAGTGTTTCCCTTTAAGCGAGTTAATAAGCTTTTAGGCTTTATTACAACTGAAAGCATGTTTTGTGTAGGCAAAGACAATAAAAAGCATGAGCCAATTTTCAGTGCTTTCCGCTTCGATACATGTATAATTTAGGATTAAAATAACAACCTGGAGATCTACAGGACTATTCAAAAGACAGACGTACATTGAAAACAGGAACCTCATTTATGAGAAAGCTGCACCACTATAACAGATGAGAAAAGGGAATCACAAGAAGTCTGTTAAACACAGAGGAGTCCCGACAATCCCTGGATCGCAGCAGTTAACTCTGGGAATACAACACACACAGTTTTAAGGATGAGTCTCCTCTTGAGTTTTACCAGGAAAGCTACTAACTTGCGTGTTGTGTAACTGCAGAAGTGCTGCAAGGGGAGAATGGCCTTTTGGTGCCAGCACAGATGCACCATGTTCCCTCGTAATAAAAATACTACCACAGGCACAAACGCTGTGGAAAATTAACCAGGATAATATTGTGCTTATTGACACCCGTTTAAAAAAGATGATGAATGAAGGGCTCTTTGGGAGACACAGACACAAAGTAATAAACCAAGTAAAATCTTACAAAAACACTGTTTGAAAGCATTGCGAATTCCTGTTAACTGCTGACAAATCAAACAACCTAGATGTTGTCTCTAGGATGATCTAATATCCTCATGCAGAAGGCTAGAAGCCACCTGGACGTGTGCTGTAGCCACACGGACACAAGATCCCAATATGAACTCTTTACTTTCATATCAGGAAGCATCAGAAAAGTACCGCTGAGCTGACATAAGCAAGATAAACTTCTCTTAAATAAACTGGCAAAAGTGACCCTCCTGTGACCAGCCCTAAAGCTCTGCACAAGTTTTTGGTGTCTAATGGAACACAGGCAAGTAGGTAACAAATTGAGATCTCAAATGCCACACGATTTACGGGCTATTTAACAGCCATGCACCAGTAAACATGAATCCAGGATGATTTTTAACCTCTTGTTGCACGGATAAGCAGTTTCTCCCACAAAACTCTTCCAAAAGTGCCACAGTCTGCTCCTAACGTTTTAAGAAAATTTTAACGGCATGTGATTTTTGCAGTGCAAAACAGGGGCTGTGATTTTGGTATGCTGCCACCTTCCATATGTTATTCCATTTTTAATGGGCACATCAGACACAAACATTCGTCAGGTGCAAGTATAAAGTGGTTGAGTTTACTGCTGATGTTCATAACCCAAGAACATAAAAAGGTACTTGCTCAGAAAGAGGCCTTATTAAAACAAAGCAAGCCAAATCCAAACCAAAAAAACCTGAAAATTCCCACCAAACTACAAGGTCTCATTCACTGTGCTTCTTCATAACACTTAAATGTACGTAATCTGTATCTAATGATGTTTTTGCCCTTTGAGATTATAAATTTCTGCAGGGTTTCTGCTGTAAGTTCTTACTCTCAAGGAAGATCTCAACAAACCAGTTCCAGGCCAAGGCTTTTTCCAACACTCTTTTCAGCAGAGACAAATACCAACACTTACTGGCAAGTTATTTGTGCCAATAAATACTACAGAAATAGGTGGAAACAATGAGTGGGAGTGTAACTCCCCCCTAGGATTGAAAAGTCAGTAGGTAAATTAATATCCAAGCTCAATAATCAAAGAGAAGAGTATTTCAGGAGCTGCTACATTCAATCTGCCTCATTGCTACGCAACTAAAACTTAGGCACGTGTCATGTTTTGCTTTCTGAAAAAAAAAGAAAATCTAGCAACTGTACCTACAATACTTCCCAGAGGTGGGTAAAAAAAATCAATGGGATACATGAACTTGTGTGTAGCTTTGTAAGCTGGTAAATACACGGAGCTGCCGTGTCTTGCCCCGCACCACAAGGCATTGTGCCTAATTTTAGATATGTTTTTTGTAACTAATAGGTAGCTATAATGAGGTTACTTTGCAGAGACTGAACTACGTATGGAGCATTACAAGCATGACCTCGAATGTCATGAAAGTTGAGGTGCAGGATGACACCAGAGCCCCTGGGATACACACACCTCACCACTGGCATATGACTGAAATAAAAACACCGCCTTAGGAGCTGCCCAAAGCCAGTTTGGGAACACCAAAAGGACAAGAGATAACATGTATGCAGTGCATATGCAAAAGACACCACATGCAGTAGAAGTTCAGATGTAAGATAGACTTGCACACAGGGGGGGAAAGAAAAAAGAAAAGCGTGGTATGCTGCATGTTAACAAACATAAAAATTACTCAAAATGTATGCTAGAGTGAGGAGGTTGAAACCTCCATCATCATACTCCTCCTCTCAGGGTAGGTCTTCAGATGCTGAAGACTCAGCATAGACCCTTTTTCTAGAGGAGATTATTGCTCAGAGGGCCCAAAGGGAAAGTGGAAGGTTAAACAACACTAGAGCAAAGTACAGACCTTAGAAAACTTATGTATATATTTACATACTTTTTTTTTTCTCATGTAGTCATATATTTAGTAATATAAATACATGGAATCCTGCAGTCTTAGAATGGTTTGGGTTGGAAGGGACCTTAAAGATCCAACCCCCCCTGCCATGGGCAAGGACACCTCCCACTAGACCAGGCTGCTCAAAGCCTCATCCAGCCTGCTCTCAAACACATACAGTGATGCAGCATCCACAACTTCTCTGGGCAACCTCTGCCAGTGTCTCACCACCCTCAGAGTGAAAAACTTCTTAATTTCTAATCTAAATCTCTCCTCTTCCAGTTTGTAAGCACCACCCTTTGTCCCACCACCACATACTCTTACAAAAAGTCCCTCCCCAGCTTTCTTGCAGGCCCCCTTCAGATACTGAAAGGCTGCTATAAGGTATCCCCAGAGCCTTCTCTTATCCAGGCTGAACAGACCCAACTCTCTCAGCCTGTCCTCATAGGAGAGGTGTTCGAGCTCTCTGATCAGCTTTGTGGCCCTTCTCTGGACCCGCTCCATCAGGTCCATGTCCTTCTTGTGTTGGGGGCTCCAGAGCTGGATGCAGTACTCCAGGTGAGGTCTCACCAGCACAGAGTAGAGGGGCAGAATCACGTCCCTTGACCTGCTGGCCACATATCTTGTGATGCATCCCAGGATACAGTTGACTTTTTGGGCTGCCAGTGCAAATTGCCAGCTCATTCATGTTAGGTGCTTCATCAGCCAGCTCCCCCAAGTCCTTCTCTGCAGGGCTGCTCTCAATTCACTTGTCACCCAGACTGTATTTGTGAAATGCTAAACCATGCTCTCTTTTAATAATTCTCTTATTTCCCGATGTTTCTGCAAATCAATTAGCTATCAGATCATATATACTTTTCAGCATTTGTTCAAGACATTGCAATAAAATATGAACAGAAGAATTCTTGAGGAAAAGAACAGTGAATAAAACATAAAGCACTTATGCAGTGGAGTATTAACTCACAAAAAATAAAATCAAAGGGGAGCTAAGAATAAAATATTGACAATTACTCCTTTACCAACACTGACCTTTAGCTGCATGTATCCATCTAAATTTCTCCATCATCATATCACCATTTTTAGTGCTCTCCTACCTACTGCCTGAACAATTGCAATCTACAGTCCCCATTTCAATAGATGAACACCATTCAAGTGACAGGCTGATGGAATAAAAACTCCCTTGTTTTATTCAAGGATTCAGACGTGCTCACATTCATTTAACACCCCAGCTTTTCAACACCTTTTTCCCTGGGGAATTTATCAGGGTACCGAATTACTACAGATCATGCTTGGGTTGTACTGCTGAAGAAGAAAGAGCAAAACCGTATCACAATCCTCAAACTAAGGATAAAAGAGATCTAGAAGGTAGATGTAAAACTTGTACTATTTCAGTACTCATGCTGCCAGTTAGGGAATCACACAGGGATTAACTGACATGCTCCAGGGTGCAAGAAAATAATCCAGATTAGAAAACAGAAGAGAATCGTGTTTATGGTCTCTTCCTTGGCCTTAAAGCATCTAAAAATGTATTTATGTAACACTGAGATAAATTCCTGTAGCCTTAATGTGCCACTCACATTAACTATACACTTTGTTTACTATTAATTCCATTTTTACCTCCTATCAAGACATTCCAGCACCTAGAAAAAACATGCAAAAGACTCTGCACATAGAAGTTCCAAGAAAACAGATGTAATGAGAGCAGGAAGAAAACACTTCAGAGAGCTCTCCTTTTTACGAAGAGGAAAGAGATGAAATACAGATGCAACCCTCAGTCTGTGCCGAAACCCTTGTTGTGCCATGACACTCAGACACATGCAGGGAAGGGGATATGAGGCTTGGGGGTGTCAGGCTGCCCATGGTGAGCCCCAGAGGCTGGGTGGGGATGGAGGAGGACCCTCAGCCGCCCCGCCAGACCCTGGGAGGTGATGCCTGCAACTACTGCAACACTGCTTGTGGACACCTTGGGGTGTGCTGAACCTGCAGCCTTTGGAGAGCACACTAGAGATTTCTTACTTGGTTTCAGCCTGAATTCTCAGTGGTGAAATCACACATCACCATTTAACAGCTCAACTTCTGGCTACTGACACACCATTTACATCCAACGCTGGACAATAACACAGGAGCTGCCTAGGATCCGACTTCTAGAATGTCTTCATGCCACAGGTTTGGGAGGCCAGAAGCTTGTCTGAATTTGCACATATAATTTTTAAGTCTCTCTGGTACGGACAGCTATCGGGATTTTCACAGCATGATGTGAATGGTGCTGTGGTAAGTATGAACTAGACAAAACAACTACCCACTGAGTAACCTCTCTGGAACATCTCTCATGTAGCCAGGCATATTCCTCATTTTTCAAGTTCTAAAGGTCACAGAGCGGGTAAGACCAGGTTTCTCTATGGCTAAGGGGAGGATCACTAGCATCACTTGTGCACAAAACCCTACAGATCTGCATGGTGCTGGAGTTACTACTCCCAGCACTCCCTCTGAGCTGACGAACACCTTCCATGATCTGCACTGAAATCTTCATCCCTAAACAATGAAAAAAACAAGCAGCCCTCCTGCTCTTGCCACCTCAATGCAACAGTTTGCTCCAAGTGGTCCCTTTCCTTGTCTGACAGGTCTTTATTATTAGAGGGCCCATCAATCATGGTGAATAACAGCATCAGCATCTCTTGGGATCTTCAAGGTTTCTGTCGCATTGTTTCACAAGTGATTTGGTTCTCCATATATGGGAGGTATATCCCAGCAAGTAACCTAGAGCTTACTCACACGACACAGGCCTGGTTCAGTACAATCTCTGCCTCACAACCAATCAGAACCATTCTTTGCACCATGAGCAAATGAGCCTCAGGTTACTTTTGTCCCATCATCTACCATGGGAAGTCAGCTCACCACCCTCCCTTCTTCCTGCAAAGAAAAAAGATACCTTGGGGGGTAACTAGGATAAAATAAAAAGGGGAGGTGGGACAGGAACAGACCTACCTAGTGCTTACAATTTCACAGTTACCTTCTCTTTCTACCTCAAGATTTGAGTTGGTATTCAATTTAAGGAAAAGAGGTTTTAGAACAATGCTCAAAAGACTTCCACTACAGATTAAAATGCTTGAAGGCAAGAAACTAAAACAAAATTGTCCCTGTCATTAGTCAAGACAAGTATAAGGTTTTTAATTAATCCCTGGTTACTCTTTTAAGTTGAACATTTCCACCTCAGTGAGTTTTACCTACTAAAGCGTTTAAAATAAATAAATAGTCTTCTGTGAAAAACTCCAGAGTACAGTATCATTCACAGAGCTCTCGTTAACGTCTAAGAGCCGCTCTAAGGAACAGCTGAATATGTCTGAACGCAAGTCTTTTCTTTTGCTCTCAGCCCACATTTTCATTTGACTAAGAAATTACAAGTCTACTTTCTAAGAGTTTTGCACTTACCTTTGAGAAAGATTAAAAACATGTTGAGGATCTCCATTCTGAATGAGGTATCTTATAGGGTCACCCTCTCTATCAAAAGCCTTTAGGAAAAAAAGAGGACAAAATTAAGTCAGTTACAAAGCTTTGCTTTTCTTCAATTGATACACTGGAAAATTAACCCCTGAACATCTTTTTATCTGTTATCTTATTAAGTTATCTGCAGGAATGACACCAATCTCTTTATTTCTAAGGCAACTGTGGTAATTACAGATGGGCTTCTTCAGGCGAAGAATTTGTGTGCTACAGAGAAATAACAATATCCTGAACATAAAGTTCCAAATTATTACTGCACATTAACACACAGCATCACAAGTATGATATTCAGGCTTTATTCAGTTACTTTTATTCTTTTGCAGATACAGACTGATGAGACTGAACTTTCTGGTTTCCTTTGTTCCCATTCCCTATCCAAATTCTTCTTTCTGTTAATTTACCAGAATCCCATTCCTTTTTCTGGTGCTCCATCGAGCAGTGTAGATGTTGCAGCAGCCTCCTTCCATAATAATTTGCTTTTGGAAGGGGGATGAAGATCAAGATAAGACCTTCAAGAAGGGCTATTAAAAAGCACCAAAACAAGTATATATCACCTAATAGATGACAAAAAGGCTTTTCAGAAGTTAACTACTTTACAAGTTAAGCTTCAGCTAATCTATTTACAAAAATGACCAAAAATACACCATGTAATTGTTTTCTTTGTCACATCTATTTTCTATAAGCATCTGCTGTAGACCACAGTCACGGACTGTGTATCTGACCATCTAAAAGACAGTTCTTGGGGGGGATATAAATAAAATAAAATAAGGAAAAAACCCAGTACCCAGCCACCCCATCATTAAGCACAAACCATTCCAGTGAGCTGGCAGAACAGGGAATCTAGTAAGAAACCAACTTGCCTTAAACACAGGAAGCATAGAGAAAATAATGGCTAAGTCAGATGAAGGGGACCAGTATAAAGAAAAAATAAGTGCAACTACGTGAGGACAAAGTCAGAACAAGTCAAGGCAGAACTGGAACAGAAACAGAAAACAAAGGGTAACAAAAACATGGTCAAATTAAAGAGGAAACTTGAGGAGTGTGGTACCCTGCCACAGTATAAAAGCAGGAAGGATGAGGCTAAGAAGGGCAATGAGCTAAAACTTCTTCCATTTCGGCTGCAGTCAAGCAGCAAACAAAATTAAATGTGGCAACAGAGGGGTAAAACCTCAGATGAGAATAGGGAAAGAATAAGGCAGAGAATATGTACATAAACAGAGCATCTTTAAATCATCTGCTGAAATTAAAGCCTGATGAAATTCATCCTAGTGTATAAAAACATGGGCCAAAGCAATCTCAAAGCCATTAGCAGTTTTCTTTGAAAACTCACAGAGGACAAATGTGCTGAAGGGCAAACACAAGGTACAGCTTTCACAGAGGAATGAGACAGGAAATCACAGACTGGACAGGTAGAGCTCAATTCTCAGAAAACCACAAACAATCAAATTATTTTTAAGTACCTGCAATGACAATATGGGGATGGATAACATAAAGCTGAATTTCTCAAGAACAAAGAACGTCGAGGCAATCTAATCTTTTACAACAGGACAACGGACCTTGTAAACAGGGAAAAAAGCTGCAGGTGTAATAATGCATCTTGGCCATCGTGAGGCCTTTCACACTGCCTTCTGTGACATTTTCACAAATGACTTCAGACAACAGGGGCTCCACATGGAAGATGGGATTAAGCAAGAATAAAATTCATCATAAAAAACCTGAGGTTGGACTGCAGTGGGATAGCATTTAGTACTGACTCAGTTCTGCAAAGGTGTGTACATCTCCTCCTATTCCCATCAACATTTTCACTAACATCAGAGACAGAAAAGGGAATTTGTTTCTAAAATCCAAGGATGGCACTGAGTGGCAGGAGGTGCCAGCACATCAGCGGAGTGTGAGCAGAATTCAGACATTCTTCTGCTGAAGATATAAAAGGACAGGATCTGACTCAGCAATGACAAATGAAAGTCTAAGCCAAGAACACACAATGCAAGCCCCAGAGGTAGAAAATCTGACTAGTTGTCATCTCTGAGCATTATCATAGGTCCTACCTCACCAGAATCACATTCTTGCTTCTATCTTCAGTGGTCCTTTGTACCCTTTCTACCTTACCTGCACTTCCCATTTAAGGGTTTCTCAGAAGTTTGTTTATGGTCTATATTAATTCATAACAAGCCAGAAGACTTTCAAAAACAGAAAAGACTGGTTCTAGTTCATTTCATTTTCTCCTTATGTTCAAAGAAAATGGACCTTTCTATCAACATACTTAAAAAAACAGGGGGAAGAGTATATCATTGTTTTAAAAAAATTCTGTTTTCTTTAAAACCAAAGAACAATGAGTTACTATGTACCTAAGAAAAACCCTGAAGACTGGCATATGAGAAAAGAGAAATCTATACCTACAGTTTTCCAGATCAGTTCTATGCAGTGAGTCCATAAATTGTACACAATGATCTCATGTTGCCTCCTCATTCGGCACATAACTGGACTGTGATAATGGTCCTATTTGTTTTGCAGACTCCCGGAAAAATTACACTATTTGCATATTTTAATTAATAATGGCTGGCAGAACATGAGGCAATAAACACCTCCCAGGCATGCAATAAACTCTGAGGTTTATTTACAAATTAATACTGTGGAGATCATTTAATGTTGCGTTACTTAGTTTGAAATGTTGTTAATTAAAACACCAGTCACAATCAACCGGATACATTAGCAAATAAATAATAACATAAGAAAAAATATAACCTTCCATCATTTGTATTTTTTTTTCATAGAAAAGGAGAAGGTAAATTTTCTTTGTAGAACAAGTATTTTAAAGTCTAATAGGCACATTTCAAACAGCTGCTTTTGCTTTGTTACAGACACTGATATTTTGCAGATCTTCAGATTTTGTAATTTGGGAATATTTAAAAAAGGTTGCTTGCCCTCTCCCAGTTTTTGTCATCCTCATGCTGTATACACAATGCTCACAAATTATTATGAGAGAGTCATAAAAGCACAACCTCTTGACCCTGCTGCACCAACCAAAATATACCTGAAATCCAAAACAAGGTATTGATAAAACTATGCATTAAAAAAGTAGTCAGTGTGAAAAGTTACACACAAAACCACTTGTTAAATATTTGAGCTCTGCTAATAGTCCATATTACCTATGGAACACAGGAAATCCCTTAAGGTATTGCTAAAACTCCACAAAAAAACCCCAAGATGACTAATTGGTCATTTCCTATTTGCCTGGAAAAGTGTGGAAAAGGGCTTAAATGCTCTGTTTATGAGTGTTTAAAATGTCCTGGCCAATTTTACACCAGGGAATAAAAACAGAGGAAGACAGAAATATACTCCACACAGTAAAAGTCCTTTAATACAGATGGGCATATTAATGCAGAATGAGGCAGTTGAACGTGCACTGTAAGGATAATGCAGGTGCAGGACCAGCAGCTCTACAAGAGATACAGTCTTTGACTAATCCCCAAGAGATGACACTCTCCAGCATCCTGGTTAGGAGGAGAGTAGCTGGCATAACCACTCTGCCACATCCCTGCCCTGACTGGCACAGGCTGCCTCTCCCAGATTTACTTTACCACAGATCATTTGAAAAGGAAACCAAAATCTAGATAAAATATCTGGCATTTAGCAAAACATTAAAGCAGATGGATTATCCCAACAACGAGGTTCACTTTCTAACAGCATTTCAACTGTGTAAAAATCCTTAAATACTAAAATCTGCTAATGGTTTGTCTGTCTCCCAAGGTCATCTTCAGACATACATTGCAGCACCTGTCAAGTAAACACAAATGTTTCTGTTTCTCAGCACGCTCCTGGCTCCTGTTCCTCTCTGGCATTTCCAAAGCCGAGAGTCTCCCCAGCAGTGAGGAGAAGGCTCCTGCACAGCACTGCAGGCATTAAAGACATGCCAGAAGTTAATTTTCAGTACTGAGCTAAATGAGTCATCCTCCCTCAGTGAAGATGACTGTAGCACCTTAACCATCCATAATAATCTTAATCTTTCATCAGCAAATGATTTTAATAGAAACTTACCCATTCACCTGCATCAGTGACTCAATTATGAGTCCCTTTATTTCACACACTTTGGTTTGGATTATATTTTTTCCTCCATTAACTTACTGACCATGTAAAACACACAGAGCCACACACCTCAACTGGTATGAGCTGACCTAATTCCACCAAGTTCAGCAGACTTCAACAGAGCTACACTGACTTAAAGCAGATAGGGCTGCTGCTCTCTCTCTGGTGCCTGTTCAGTTCCGGTATCTCCAGACTTATTCCTTGGAATGACTTCATGTCAAGTCTAAATAATGCTGAAATGTTTACAGGAACCAGGAGAGCAGGCTGCAATGAGTTTATTGCTTTAGACTTGAAACCACAATTACTTCATAATAACATTAACTTCCTGATCCCCTCAAAAAGCATTTAAAGAGTTGTAATCTACCTACCTATTTTGCCCAGCTGGCTTTCAAGATGTGGACAAAACATAATGCAGCAAAAGCTTAGGGAGCAGTAAACAAGCTGTTATTTGTCTAATTTGTTACTCTCCTATTGTAAAGAACAGGAGAAAGCTGATACTTAGTCCTACAGCAGCACACAGAGAAAAGCACCCCAGGTCATGGTCACCCCATTCATGGAATTTTTTTCTCACATAGTTCACTCCCATATGCAGCTCACTGTACCTTTTAGCACATTGAACACACACACACACAAAAAAGTTACAGAAACAGCCAAGTGAAACTTTTCCTACATAGTTTCTGTAAAAGGGGCCATTTATTACAATTAAATCACTTTCAATCCCTATCAAACGTCCTTTCCCCCATTATGCAAGGACTGGGTTCCGCAGGGCATGGACACAAACAGAAGGAACGTGGTAAAGGCTTACGGGGCAGCATCTGTACCTGCAGGTTTAACAAAACAGCTCCAATTCTCATGGCCTCGCTGACTTCAAGGCTGTACATCAGCTGGGGGAAGCGGGGAGGGCTCTGATTGTTGGGTGGAAGGACCTCAAGGTAAACAGTAGTAATAGAGCTCCTGCAATGAAAGAGGGGGTGGAGGGGAAAAAAGTCAAAGCCAGTCAGAATCAATAAATCAACTAATACAAGGCAACCAACAATGTCTGCTTTATACGCTGTGTGTTCTCCAGCTCTAACAAGCTCCCTTTGAAAGCTTCAGGACATATTTTTCATTCTGCATCAAAACCAAAGCAAGCTGCCCCATGAATAGAAGAAAAGCTAAGTCATTCCATTAACAGTTAGCCCAAGTATCCTTTGAAAAACAAAATGGTAAGATAACTGTGCACACAGAGAAGAGTCATAATCCCCTGATGATCCTGTGTCCTCTAGAAGAGGATGACAAACTCTGAGACGTAACTGCTCCTACCACACACAGTATCCCCCACCCCCCCGCCCCAGAATGAAGCAACTCTGCTGTCATTCAGTTTGCTACCTTTTCTGGGAAGAGAAGGGACAGAAAACATGGACAGCAAACGTGGACAGCAAGGATAATGCTGGGGGAAGACTGATGTGCACAACTCTAGGCTCCATTGTTACCGTGGTCACTCAAATAAACCCAAACTCATTTCAGACTAGTGAGCCACAGCGATACAGGAGACTGCAAATCCCACTGAGGAAAGCCTTCATCTGCACTGAACCCCTAACCTGAACACACTGCCAACAGCATTCCAGCCTGCAAGCTGGAGGCTCTTCTGGGAACACTGACATGTGCTACAGACTCTGCAAAGACCATGCTGTAGACACACCTGCTCTACAGCTGCTCTGAGCAGAAAAAGGGAGCCAAAGTCTCCCTGAAGTTGAAAAAAGAGATTTAAAATCTGGTTTAAAGGGACTTCCCTTTGCATGTTTGCTCAGTTACCCACCCGTTCTCTCTTCTGTATGTTGGGATTAGTACCCTTGTCCCACAGCAGAATCCTGAGGAGAGTGAGTGTTAACACTGCAGGCACCAATATTGTCCCCATCAGCCCTTTCACTAAGCTGGCCAATCTCAAGCTTGAGGGTTGCAGGACAGAAACCACTTCAGAACAAAGGGATTTGTCCCAGTTTATTTTTTTGGGGGGTGGAAGGTGGAGAGAGCAAAGGAAAACATGAATGCACACAACATTCAAAGCTAGCAAACTGATTTGTTTTCAGAGACTTCTACCAGAAATGATCGGGTATCTTACAGCTGAAACAGCTTCTGTGCTAACTGCTAGAGTTCATTAAGTACCAAAATGACTCATCACTGATAGGCATTTTTAATTAGCTGTACAGGATCCTAATGAAGCACAGTTACTGCTGTGCCATGGACGTTTCCCACCAGCCTTTGCCAGCGGGTTTCACGACTTGTTGGCAGGGATCAGAGCTGGGCAGACCACAGCAGCAGCAGCACCACGACAGATCACTGCGTCACGCAGCATGCTGACCATGCTCCAAGGGAACGAACCGTGGGCACTGCACCCCTGGCCAGAAAGATAAATCCCACGTGTAGGTAACTGCCACAGAAAGAGCTCTGTCCCTTGGGGCACAGCCCCACACGCAGCCCATACCCCACGGACCACAAGTATGGATGAAACCTGGCACCTTTCGCAGCTCTGCCAGCTGTTTCAGACAGCTCAGAGCACATACTGAGAGCTACTGCCAGCTTCAAAGAGAAGGCAGACGCTCAGCAGTTGTATCACACATGGTGCCCATGCCCAGGGGCAGCAGCAGGGCTGAGGGACCTGTCTGAGGAGGGGCTGGGTCGTGGCACGGGCAGCTCCAGCAGCCCTTCAGCCCTTACGGTGGTGCCTCAATGTAAGAAAGGGGAAAAATGCTGGAGAGGAGGATGAGGAGCTCCAGGTGCCAGAGCAGAGACTCCCCTGCAGCCTGGGAGGAGACCACGGTGGGACAGGGAAAAGTGCGATGAGGAAGGACTGTCAGAGAAGGGCTGTTGCAGACCAACTGTAACCTCCATTCCCCATCCCCTCCACTGCTCAGAGATAGAGAAGTTGGGAATGAAGGAGCCCAGAAAAAAAGCAGTTGGTGGAAGCTGATGGCTAACTTTTCATCTTTATTTCTCAACATCTAAACCCATTTTAACTGGCAATGATTTAAATTAATTTTTCCCAAGTCAAGTCTGGTTTGTCTCTGAGGGTAATTGGCAAGCGACCTCCCTGTCTTTATCTCAATTCACGAGACTTCTCACCATATTTTCTCCTCTTTTCTGTTGAGGAAGGAGAGTGAGAGAGTGGCTGGGAGGGTATCCAGCAGCTGACCAAGGTCAAGCCAACCCTTATATATATACAATATCTGTGAGTTGACTCTAGTTCAACTGCTCCACCACTAGCCAAGTCATGACAGCCTAGCAAACACCCACCTGTGCCCCAAAACCCTGGCTACCAGCTAGTCCAGGGCAACCCTGGGGTTCCCATGGAGAGCAATGCTGGGGAAGCTGTCTTGCAGACCACAGGCTGTTAATAGCTTGCCCCAAGAGGTGGTCAGTGGCCCATCCCTGCAAAGATTCCAGGTCAGGTAGGACAGGGCTCTGAGCAACCTGCTCTTGTTGAAGTTGTCCCTGCTCACACTGCAGGGTGGTTGGACTAGATGGCCTTGAAAGGGCCCTTCCCAGCCAAGCCATTCTGTGATTCCATTTCTCTCTGGCGCATGTGCTGGATCCACATCCAACTACAAACACAAGGGATGAGGATCTTGAGAAGGTTAAGACAGAGTGGATCTTATCAATGTGTATCAGTATTTAAAGGGCAGGGGGTAAGAGGATGGGGCCAGACTGTTCTCAGTGGTGCCCAGTGACAGGACAAAGGGCAAAGGATGCAAATGGGAACCCAGGAGGTTCCATCTGAACAGGAGGAAAAAAACTTGTTTGCTGTGAGGGTGCCAGAGCCTGGCTCAGGCTGCCCAGAGAAGCTGTGGAGTCTCCTCTGGAGAGATTCCAAACCTGACTGGACACAATTCTGGGCAACCTGCTCTGGGAGACCTTGCTGGAGCTAGAGGGTTGGATGAGGTGATCTCCAAAGGTCTCTTCTAACCCCTACCATGCTGGGATTCTGTGACCTTACTGCTTTAAACCATAGCAGCCAGGTCCTTATGTGATTTAAGCAAACTTTAACCAAGAGCATAACTTTCACCAAAGTGCCTCAGTGAAGGACAGAGCCTGCCCATCTCTCATATCCTTGGGTGTTTAAGAAGCTGAATTTGTGGATTACTGACTCGATGGATGTAAACAAAACCAGTGTAAATCAGGGAAAGATGGACAATTACAACTGAAGTTGATCATTTGCTGCAGATCACCTCCTTACAAGCTATAGCCAGCTTCCTGTTGTCTTGTCTGCTTTAAAGCACTCCCTCATATCCCACTAATCTTTCTGAATTGATGTTCCACACTTACATTGTTGGAGTGAAAAAAAAAAAAAAAAAAAATTTAAAATACCATCACCAAATGCTCAACAACAGACACAATGAATTAGAAGACAAAATATCACTGGAGCACTGGGCCTGCATATTTTCTTACGATAGCTGCTGTCTGGGTATGATAAACACATCCAAGCAGTTGTGCTTTAGTGTGCATTTTTCTTCCGCTGCACAGCTTTAATAAAAATATATTATTCTGTATCATTTTTTATCCTGGTCCTGCTACCTCTTAATAATAACCAAGCTGATTTATTGTCTATCAAGGTCTTAAAAAAAAAAAAGATTCTGTTCACCACAATAGTAAGTAAATTTTCTTCCAATTTTTAAGATAAGATCACAAAATTAAAGCACTAGTAGTCTGCAAATTAAAAGCACCATCACATTAAACAGCCACTATTTTTCATTTCCAACCCATTTTTGCAATTTTAACCCTTTCATTTTGCGTGTGTTACGCACAGCCCATCTGAGGGGATGGCAAAGTCTCCTTTGGCATTGGAAAGGAGACAGAGCCAAGCTTTCCAACAAATGCAGTTGGTGTCGTGACGCTGCAGGGACAGGTGAATACACCAAGACAAGAATAGAGCTCAGGAACTGAACAGTGCTCACACCCCTCTGCCTACCTTCCCTCCACCCCCAAGCATGGAAATTCAGCTTTTATCTACTCCAGCTAAATGGTCACACAAGGAAACGATGGTCAATGAGCCACTGGGACTGCATTCCTGTCTCAGTTTTAATTCAGTGTGCTTTCAACTCACAACTGTATTATATAATGTATAATAAATGTATTTCTATACACATGGACCAATGTATCTTTGGCCAAATAATCTCTGCTTATGTAAGTCAAAGTGAAAGTGGCATAATCATCTCATGATCAGGTAGTTTTTTAGACTGGTCTTGATCTGGTGGATCACTGCGATCACCAAGTGACACGCTTCCACCATACAGGAATCTGAGGTCAGTGGTGAAAAAGCCAAGGGCTGAAATGGAATTCTTTGATTTTACAGATGTTCTTATGTTTTTTGAATAGTAGAAATTGCTAATCATTATATTCTTAACTAGAACTTCAGTTCTAAGAACCTAAGTGTCATCTTTACAGTTTAACACTTTGTATAAACTTAAATATAATTGAAATACTAAAGTGTACTTAAATATACCTCAATAAATTATCTTAATGATGCTTGCTACAGATAGAAACTTCAACAATACTAAAAAAAAAAAATCTTCTTTTATGCAAAGTCACCCAGCAAGAATTTAATGTATAATACCGTGCAAAAAACTACACAAGGAAGCATTTAACTTGAAATCTGTGCTCACGAAGGCTACAGAGCTATAGTTCCTGAGCCAGGTTGAGTCATTTGCTCTTGGCTCATGCATTAAGCAAGGGGTAACTGAAATCCAGGCAGTTTACACATGGCTGCAGTTAGGCTGCTATGTCCTACAGCAGAATCCAGATCTGGGAAAAAAGGCTTAATACTTGCAATTACATGAAAATCCTGTATTTATTTATTTTACAGTGCACACACCTGTCTGCACAAACATGTAAGGCTGGCTAGACTTAGCCCATACCTAGAAGTCTCAAATACCAGTTACTGTCTCCTGCAAGGCAACATCAACCACCTAACACAACATGACACGTTTGCATTGGAAGGAGCAAGAAGTTCATACAACCCCAACTGTGAGATGCTACCTATCCAGTGCAGAGCCAGAAAGAAACTATGGAGATGCAAAAGGACTGTTTCAAAGCCCTCAGACCTCAAAGAGCTCACAGGAGCTCTCCCTGGCTTTTCTCTGTGTAAAATGACAAGAGGCTGCTCCAAGCACCACCAGCTCATTTCTCATTTTCCAGCCTTACAGAAGGAACATCAGGGAGGCAGTAAAATCTTTTTATCTGAACTCCCCTTCCCAGACAATAAGAGGTACCCAGGTTCTTTCTCCACAGCACCTCACTGAAGCTCTGGTGTGGCCCCCCCATTTTTTTTAACCTTCACAGACACAGAAAAAACAGCTCTGGCACACAAATTCACCTCAGGTCGAGGCCAGGCTGGACCCAGGACCACCCACGGGAATACTGCCTAGATGGAGCAGTTTTTTTGAACAGACATAAAAAGATGGTAAGCAAACTACACACTGTAATTCCATAAAAAGGGATAAAAGCAGAAGCACCAAGAAAGGAGAGCTTTCCTGCTTCTGAAGATTACTGCAATAAAAACATTTTCAGAGGAACAAGCACAGGCTCCCAACGTACATAGTCAGAAGTGTATCTTCTTAGACAACGCAGACATTTCTCAAACATAAAAGGAAATAATGGCAATCAAAGCTGTAGTGTAGAGGCTACTGTTGCTGGGGCCACACCACTGGATTCTGAAGCTCTCTGAAGTGGCATTAGTGATTTTTGTTCTCCACTTTAATACTGTGCCTGTACTACACAAAAGTAAGTGCATAATAGTCCACAATCTTATCCTCAGCTCTACTAACTGCCTACTATCAGCTACCCTATGAGAGGGCTTATCAAGAGAGCAAGTAAAAGAGAAAGGAGAAAAAAAATTCAACCAGAAGACCGTGTTACAAGATACCAGTTTTTATGAACAATCTAACAATCTTAATACTTCTGTGACTGGAAAATGTCATTAAAAAATCAAGGCCTAAAAGAAAGCTCAGGGAGGGACTTTTTATAAGGGCTTGCAGTGATAGGATGAGGGGTAACAGCTTCAAACTGGAAGGAGGAAGATTTAGGTTAGAAATTAGGAAGAAGTTCCTCACTCTGAGGGTGGTGGAACACTGGCACAGGCTGCCCAGAGAAGCTGTGGGTGCTGCATCACTGTATGTGTTTGAGAGCAGGCTGGACGAGGCTCTGAGCAACCTGGTCTAGTGGGAGCTGTCCCTGCCCATGGCAGGGGGGTTAGGATTAGATGATCTTTAACGTCCCTTCCAACCCAAATCATTCTGGTATTCTATGATTCTAAAATACCCGCGCAACAGCATGAGTTGTTTTCTTAGAGAAAGGTCCTGAAGAAAAGCCAATGAGTGAAATTCCACTTTTGTGTTACCTTTCCTTCTTACATTCCCCATCTGAGGAAAAGAGAAAAGGCTGTGGGAGATGTAAGGGCTGGAAATTACTGTTTCTCTCTGCCATTCTCTTTCGACAATGAGGTTGGCACATTACCAATACTGGACCCAGAACACAAGAGTCACTTTTATGCACACACCCACCCCCTCTACCTTCATGAAATGACATTTATGCACAATAGCCATATGCAGAACACAAAAGAAACAGGTAACTGGGACTTGATACCTGTATTTTTTTGAACATGAGAGTGACCTGTTCCAACCACACCAACTTTGCAAGCTACTCTTCTTTATCAGTTGTCAGAGAACAGTAATAATTCTGCCAGTGAGAATCTGTGTCTTAGTGGGGAAACTGCTCACCACCATCCACAGCGTGCAAAGTCTGGATGACCTTGGCCACCCTATACCTGGAAAGAAGGTCTCCAGCTCACCAACCAGACTGTGCAATCCTTCCTGCATTGCGAACTAAAAGCATCTCCCTTCTTGCTTTTCTCCTTACATCCCTTTGCTTCAATTTCTCTTAACAAATGGGCATGCACAACGACAGCACAACATGTGAACTTGTAAAAAAATAGGCCATTACCAGGAAATAAAATAATGAAAACTGTGCACTGCAAGGAAAATATAAACAAGGAACAAAAAAGTGAAAGAGTTCTAATATGACACTTTTCCCAAACGTGACCCTTATCCCAAACAGAACACATTGAACTGTATTCCAGTGCCGACTTAGAGACACGAGGGCGTGACACGCTTCTTACGCGCTGCGAAGCACTGATTAAAAAATTAGTTTCATTATAAGATGAATTACCTTCTCTGCGCAGGAGGAGCACTATCGGATGCTTTGACAGTGAGAGCATAGGATTGCCCCACTGACAATACAACTCCTGGAGCAATGGTGATAAGGCCTGTTCGGTCATTGATGATGAAGTCTCCCTGATCCCCAGCCAAAATTTCATATACTATCTGTCCATTGGGTCCCTCGTCCGCATCTACAGCGGTGAGCTGCAATTCAAAACCAGAATGTCAGCACGCATGGTTCAGCGGTGTAGTTTAATAACTTTCTGTAAGGCAACTTGGGAGAGGTAGAGGAAGTAGAGGGGAAACTTGAACACCTGTAACATACGCAGTGATTTCTAATTACTGTACAACAAGGATACAATTTAAATGAAGGATAATAGGCGTAAAAACATCACGAAGCGGGGATAAACTGCTTACCTAAGATCGCAAGCAAGCTGTTTTAAGGTGCTAATGAAGAAAACTAATTAAGACCAAGCTGACTCTGTGGACTGGAATTTTTAACGCTTCCTCTAAAAGGGGAAGAAGATACTTATTGTGTCACAACTGTAACAAGAGGATCCTATTTAATTACTGAAAGTTCCCATCCCTCTCTACGCTCTTCAAAGTGACAGCCTCGTTACTGCCAGGACCTCTAATACCCAGGACTTGCATTGACAAGCCCTGGTCGCATGAATCTGGAAGACAGGGTTTGTATTCCTGTGCACATATTGTAAAGGAAGCTGAGCAGCAGGGAGTGGTGGCTGTTCCCACATGAATACACACGTAGGAAACACAACCACGTGCATCACAGACGTGCCAGGCCCATGTCAGATGGCAGTGTGACAGCACCTACCTGGAAGGCTGCACTTGCAGGGGCCATCTCAGAGCCGAGGGAGAAATGCAACCTAGACTGTGTTTCTGTGCTTTGTTGCCTCAACACTCTCCCTACAGGGACTGTGAATAGTCCCGCGTGTCCTGTTTCTTCTACGTAATTGTACAATTTTGATTCTGAACATGAAAAAAATCTAAGGCCTAATATTTTAGACCCAAATTATAATGATGAACATAATGAAATGAAGGAGTTCTTATCTTGCCCCTGGGAAAGGCAACGGGTTTATATCACTTTCATAGCGTTCTAAATCAAACATCTACACACCCAGACAGAAAACATAGCTTTTGTTTGTTTGCTTTTAGCCAAGTGTCAAGTACCAGTGACTCTGACTGCTGTGCCATAAAGCAAATAACTAGCAATCTGAGACTTCAAATTGGAGCCCTACTGTAACACAGTCAGAAATACGTGCCCACGTCTCAGTCACACACATTGGCAGCCCCGTGTCTGAGCTAACCCCTTTCACCTCTCCCCTTCCTTTACGCACATATAGAATACCTCAAGTTACTCTACATACCACATCGAGTCACGCAGCCAACTGCTCACAGAGCCTATCACTTGACTTCTATCACTACGATTAAAATTGCATTTTAATTAACACCATATTCAGAAGACATAAAGGAGCACAGCATTGAGAGCTGAGCCTCACAGGGCCACCAAACCACACCAGTGCCTCTGGACTTTCTAAGGTGAATCTCTTCTTCCCTTGAGAGGTTATTTTGTCGATATGCCCACTGGTTTCTCAGCTAGCTCTTACTTTTGTAGGATGATATATTACCTGAAAAAGCATACAGGATGACACAAAGCAGTACAAGCAGTATTTGAATGTCTAGGAGGCAGCAGCAGCAGTGCTGCCTGGGCACCCAGCTGCCTGCTGCTAACAGCAGTGGAGTGGAAATGACACGGGAGGATGGCACATGGGGTTTCCCCAGCAGCTCAAGGTGGGAAATGGCAATGGGCACCAGCAGGGACAGTGGCAGAGCCCCCCTGCCATGGGATGCAGGCTCCTACAGTGAGGATGAAAATAAGACATGTAGCTTCTTGAAAGGTCTCTGCTGGCCTATCTGCTTCGGCTTTCTTGCCAGAAACACTCATGTCAGTGAGCAGCACTGCAGGTAGGACTGCAAGTTCTGGATTTAAAGGAACACCACAGTGACACAAAACCTCAGCAATGCCTGCGAAACTAACGGCAGGATCAACAGACGTTATCTCAGCCAGGGCCAGCCAACACAGCAGGCTAAATGTCAACCTGCCAGGCACCTTCTTCTCAGCCTTGTGACACTCTCTAAGTTGACAGCACAGCAGACAGGTCAAGGAACTCATCAAAGTCTCTGCTACACCAGGATATAATATAATCTATTAATCAATACAGCATCACACTCAACCTTCAGCAGGTCATGGCCCTGCAGAGTACTACCTACAACTTTCAAACCACCTTCAACCAAGGATTGCTAAAGAACGGGAAGAGCAGAAACCAAAACTTGCACCTAGAACAAGAAAGGAGATGAAGAATAAAACCCCAAAGCTGTAATATTTAAGTTAATTGCAGCTGCGTACAATATTAAACACCAAGAGGAACATGTAAAACTTGGGGATCTAGCTGTTTTATAGAATAATCTTGATTCTTTACACATGTAGGCTCAGTGAAATAGGAAATTGCATATAAAAAGTCAAAGTCTTGCTCAAAACCAAAAACCCACAAGAGCTTAACCAAAATAAATTAACTCAAATGCTAAAAGATAAGTAACTTACGTGTATTAACAAAGGTGAAGTTTACCTTCTTTGTTAGGAGTGGAAGCTATTATTACTGTCAGGGACTAATCTACTTTATGGAGGAGAAAACATTTTAACATGGAATAGGTTGTACACAGCATTGATGAACTGAAAGGCACGTTAGTTAAGTTACTTTTCTCCTGAAGTAATCAGTGTTCTGCTTCTTTCACACACAGCCCAGTGATCCAAAGCAAATTTCAAACAGAGAAGTTATTTATCTAAAGTGATTTGATTTTCTTCTCTTTGTCACAGATGCTTCTCTCCAACAATTCAAACTGATCACTGTTGCACTTCAATGAGAAAAATCTTAATTCATCCTCCTACAGTATTTTGAGATATATTGTACAACGAACACAGGATAAATGCTTGAAATGTCTCAAAAAATAATGGAACGGAGATCATCTGCTCTAAGATGCTTAAAAAGCAAATTAATATCCATGTGTTATTTTTTGAGAAGGTATCTATCCCGTTCTCCCAAGAACGAGTGACAGGAAAAGAGAAAACGGCCTCAAGTTGTGCCAGGGGAAGTTTAGGTTGGACATGAAGAAAAAAGTCCTCCCCAAAAGGGGGTGTCCAGGCTGCCCAGCACAGTGATGCAGTCCCCATCCCTGGAGGGGTTTCAAAGGCATGGAGATGTGGTGCTGAGGGACATGGTTTAGTGGTAACCTGGCAGTGCTCAGTTAACAGTTGGACTCATTGACCTTAAAGGTCTCTTCCAATCTAAACGATTCTATGATATATTTTCTTTTGAAATTCTAAAAAAGTCATCCTTTTGCAACGTGTTTGCATTCCACCCCTATGGTCTCTCAGTATACCAATATGTTAACTTGCAACAGTCAGTCTCAGCACACCAAAACTCAGCATATAAAACAGACTTGCGGCACCCTTCTATGGTTTAGAACTTAAACCCCTCTCAAATTCCCTTTCTTTAACCCCTCATTCTATCCTTTCTATACACAACTGGATGTGTTCATCAACCTTGCAAAGGGGAGCTATCCAACTAAGTGACATAGTTAGGAAAAGCAGTGTAATAACTTTCTCTACTGAATTTCAAAAGTAACAGACACAAAAAAATAAACAAAGGTTTTATGCAAAATATGAGGTCCTAAGAATTTAATGACAGGGTCTGGAACCAGGCCAGTTTTTACTGTGACGACATGAAACAGGAAATTAATTAACTAGACAAGTACATAGATTACTAAGGTTAATTAAACTTACAAATACTGAATGCTTGAAAATGTGACTAGAGTAACATTTTGGCCGCAAAACCAGGAATCAAACCCAGAATTAAACAGAATTCAAGTTTAACAGTTGCCATAATATATGATTCTATAAATTCTGTTTCCAGCTGTCCGGGACTGATAGTGCTGCGTAGTTAACACGATTTGAGAAACGTGGTCTAAAATATACAGGAAGAAGTACAAAACAGGAGTTATCTTACTTTTCTAAGGAACTTTTTGCATCCAGCGTTATTGGCTTCATTACAGTAACATTTAATATTTTGAAACTTTTGCAAAATAGATGCCTATTCTGCTGCAGCAAGAAGTGGTTTCTCAGAAAAAGGAGACTTATGATGATGGCTTTTAGAGCTCAGAAAGACACATTCTTGGTCATTACAGAAGCTCTGTTCAGACTCAATTTATACTTGGAGAAACTGGGCTTCAACATTTGACCTGCAACCTTTCTGCAGCCCTTCTTTCAGTGACCCTGCCCTGAACAGATGAAGCAATTACCAGCCTTCCCAGTAGCCCTACATTTTTCAACACTTTAAATGCTCTGCAAAATTGTTCTGACTGGTACTGACCTAAAGCAAATCTTGTGGAAGCCACGAGTGATGGCGATTTTCCTCGCAACAGCTGTCCCTGAAACACGTGTTCCAGCCAAGCGAGCGCGAGGCTCTCGAGCCACATTCAATACACATTTATGTTGTGTAACAGGGTCAAGGAAACTCTACAGTCACTCTCTGGAGCAGCACACCAGTGTAAAACACTTGGCTGCCAGGACTTCGATGGCATCTCTCCTCACCTCCTAGGGCTCAGCAGCACAGCTCAGCCATTAGCTGCACTAGAACAAGCAGTAATGAGCTCCCATGTGTCACGGGGGAGCAGGATAGCAATGGAGATATCTCTGAACTTGAGCCAACAAAATTTTAACACTGACAGAGTAGGTCAAAATACTTTTTTCACTATCTTCTTCAGACATTAAGTCTCTATCCATCATTTTTACTTGAGTACACAGGTACATTTGCTGAGAAGTGCAAACATAATCCAGTTTTGTTTTCTGCTTCTGCTAATAATGTTTACTTTGTAGATGGAAATTAATATGCTGATGGATTGAAAGCAAAGGGTTGCAAATAACCACATAAATAAAACATCAAGTGTCGTTCGGACATGACTTTTGCAAAGATTTTCTTTGAATTGTTCTGCGGCTTTATAGCAAGATGCATACTTAAGAGCTGCAAACCACAAGCATATGCAAAGCTGCAAATGCCCGGACGTATCTCCAACACATAATTTAGCATGCATCTGTATGCAGGGATGGCTCAAGTCACACGTGCGTGTGTGCTGGGAATGAAAAGAAACTGTTTGAAAGAAACCAAGTCATTGAGCACTGAGAAGCCGCATTTAAGGTAACGGCAGAACAGTCCCAGAGGAGACATTTATTTAACGGCTCTAAATAAAATTATTCCCTGTGTGCAACTGAAAGTGCTGTTACTGTTTGAGACTAAGTCTGCTGCAAGCAAGAGAGAAGTGGTAGAAACTTTACTGCCTGCAGCTCTACCATGTTTTATCTTTTGTTTCTGACCTTCAGCCTTGTGTGAAGTCAAGCACTACATAACCAGGACCTGGGGCAGGACCTCCAAATTAACTTACACTGGTGATCTTAGGCTGAACTGTTTCAGCCTGCACAAAGGGAACAGGTAACACACTAATCCACAGCAGAGCTTATCTTCCATTTTCAATCACGGGGTTATTTAATTGTTCTTATAAGACAGTCCTTGAACATGAATCATACCTCCGCAACAGGAAATTACGTAGAAATGAAGATACATAGACAAAATAGGTTAATTTGGTTTCATAAATTCAAAAGTGAGTTAAGAACAGCAGATCATTCTTAAGGCCGGCTCCCAGGTTTTTCTGTACAGAGAATATACACAAAATCTCTTCATGGCCCAAAGAAGTCTTTGACCTTTGGACAAATTTACACAAAGATTTAGGTGGATAATGTTTTTTGCTGTCCTCAGTCTCTTCTCAGCTCTCTCCTTTTCCTGCTCAGTATTATCTGTGCTCTACACAGTTTATGCTGTATAGAGAGTTGGGAGATGTCTAAAGAAACGGAGCAGATTTAAATTACTTATGTGAAATATTCTTGCATTACTGCTGAATACTCCAATTATCAACATGTTAACTGGTTTCAATATCTGAATCATAGGAAGCAAGTGCTAATAGAAAAGTGGAAAACAGCACAGCAAAATCATAATATATTTTTAAAAGATGGAATTAAGTACTTTAATAGATATTCTATTAATCAGTCTTTCTAGTGATAACTATTATTTACCACACATTTAACTGTTTTAAATGACAGATTTCTCAGTCAGCTGTTGTATCTCAGAGAGTACAATAAAATACCTATAAAAGCAGAAAGAAAAAAATCAGATTTAAGAAATTCTCAAGCTGAAAAGGACAGAATATACAGACATTTAAAATTAACTGAGAAAATACTCTCCTAAACCAAGGCCTCAAACAGTCTCCCAAGGACTCAGAGCAGACAACTGAAATAAAACCATCCCAAACTAGTCCTGTTTTCAAGACACGAATGGTACTGCCACAACCAATGACCAAGGAGTCAGGAAGCAGAGATTTCACACTCCATTCCGTGTCCTCCAAAAGTGTATGGAGGTTGTACCTGTGAGGGGGACAGGCTCCTCTATCGTGATACTCTCTGTTTTCCTAGAAAACACACAAGCAGTCACGCGGAGCTCCAGCATACACATACAGCTGGAAGGCAAAGGGTAGATCATCTACCACCACCAGGCTCACAGATGAAACCAGTGTGATTCACTCACAAATTTTTGCTCACTGTTTTGCTCTCTTCTCATAAAGGCAACAGGGAAAGGAGGGAAATGCCTTGATCTAACCCCCGAGGGAGAAATAAAATTGGGGAAATAAAAAAAAAATTGCATTTTACGTGCAATTATTTTTTTTCTCCTGCTATTTGTGGTTATTTTCAAGCAGACCCTAAGGATTTTTTAATTTATATTTTTTTAAGAGAGTACCAGACAGCAAACACAATTCAAACTAAGAACTAATGTGTCTGGGACCTATTTTCAGGAGTAAAATCAAAATAATTTTCCTCAAAATGGGACAAGCAGCAACTATAAACTCAGGTTATCTCTACATTTTCATGCAAATGCACTCAGGAAAAAAAAAAAGTTAAATAAAATAAATTACCCTTAGAATAATAAAGTGGCAACTACAGGAGAGCTCTTGCACTACTATATTAGAAATTTGCATATAAAGATAGAACATCTTTTGTAGAAAGATGGCATATTTCATAAAAGAAACACTTTCTGGTTCATCTCTGAAAATAAGTCTGAGTAGAGAGCTAAGTGCAAGCCAGCACTTAGGTGTAAATGATTATGAGACTCACCAAAGTCAGGGTTCTTCTAATCTACTGCCTCTGATTAGAGAAAGTGCTTTTTACAGACTTATCAGATCTGACCTGGGTCACTTTCCTCTGGGAACTATCACAGCTAGTCCTCACCTCACAGCTGAGAATATCAAATGATTCTTTAACCAGTGATGGGGCTACAAGATGAGTTTGATCCACATTCAGGGAACAAGATAAAGTACATCAACATCATTGTGTATCATCAAATTCATTGTATTAGTTAAAAAAAAAAAAAGCACTTTCTTTTTTTTTTCCCATTTCAGAAGATATTTATCAAGCAGAAACAATCACTGACGTCCACCTTTCTTGCCTAAGGAAACCCATGGGCACTCCTGGCAACACAGGTTCTGTGGCTGCTCATAACTCCCCAAAATGCCATTTCTCACACTTCTGTAACACTGAATGAAAGACTTGGTGTCTGCAGCCCCAGCAAAATAACAAGGTGAGCAACTTCCCAATTACCCCAGCACTCTGAAATCATCATTACTGGTATTATCACAGTATGCAGAAATCTTAAGATGCCTCTTAAGTTCTTGTTGTTTGTTTTGGTGTGGTTTTTTTGTTTGATTTGGTTTTAAGAGTTGGTTTATAAACTGAGATCATCTGGCAATGTAAGATGAGCTGAAAAACAACCCGTTGCCCAAACCAGCCAGAATTATCTACCCTTCACCTCTGATCACATTATAAACTCACAAATTCTGCAAGTAACCACTTGTTGACCTTGCAGACAGAAGTGTGGAGGAGGGGAAAAAACCCCAAACCTCACTCTCAGAAACCTCATGTTTTCTGAAAAAGTTTTCATTTTTTTTCAAAGGCAAGTTCAAGGCCTGTCTTCCCTGCTACTCATTTCCAACTTCACAATGTCATGCTGGAAGGGACCTGTTCCAGATCTACATCAGGCACTGGCTAAATTTAGACGCTCTGTGCAATATTTACATCAAAACTTCTCTTACCATCTCTGCCCTTACACTTTCTTGTCCTTGCAGTGTTTCTCATCTGCATAGTTCCATCAATCTGATTGATGGTCTTTCTAAGAGCAGTCACATGACATCAGTGCAGGAAGGCAAAAGGTAACCGCTGTGATGGGCAGCAGAGGAAGAGGAATGTAACCATTTCTCAGACCAAACCTGCCCACAAAGGTGACGTTTGCGTCTCTGCTGAGCTAGTTCTGCTAGCTCTGGCATAACAGCTTGGCTTGGCAGGCTAGCTTGCCATGAGACAAAAATACAGCTAATTTAGCGTGCATTGGAAGAAAGATTGAGATGTTTACAACAATGAGATTCTTGTTCTATCTCTGGGGCTGGAGATCCGCTCAGATGTCATGACAGAATGGCTGAGAAAGTCTCGTGAAGATAAAATGGCCCTGTTCCAGCTAAATCAACAGGTGTAAACAAATCTTGAAGGCCAGAGTGTCCAAGCGGAGACCTTTGCCTAATTAATGGCAAAATTAATATTGAAGTTTATGTCCCTATGTATGATAATAGAGCCTAAAGGAGTACATGCTAAACATAAATGTCTGTGTTACTCAACTCTCCACCCAAATCATGCTAAACATCACCTAGAAACAGGGACAGAGAGAATGAGGATATGAAAATCACAAAGAGAAAACCTCTTTTGGGGGTGGGGAGGAGACTGTAAAATCTAGCAGAGATGGTTGACGGGCTGTGCTCCTCTCCCTCCATGCAAGACAGGGATGCCTTCTTGGTAAGAACTGCACCTTCACTATACAGTCTCCCTCTGATTATCTGTTAGAGCTGTAACTCAGGTCTGTGCCTCTGACTGCGTGGGTTGTCACCCGGGAATTCTTTACTTGAGCTCAATTATCCTTTTGCAATTAGTTCATTTTTATCAACAGCAATTCCAAACCTCTCTGTTGCTTTGATAAATCAAACCCATCTATGTACCTTTTAAAATGTCTCAGTATAAGACCTTTACCGGGCTCTGGAACAGGTAATGACCATTTCAGTGGGAGCCCCAATAGTCAGTCTCCGAGGTAGACACAAGCATGTCAGTGGCAAGCCCCTCAGGTGGGGTTCTGAGGCAGGACTCTCAGACACACCTTAGACTTGGCAAAACTGCTCAGAGAAACCCCTGGGTTCTGGCAGGCAAAGGTCTCACTCCCACCTGGAATGCAATGCTGGCACACCCAGGCTAAAGCAGTTGGCCTTGCAGAGCTGCCCTCCTGCTTTCTCCCAGAAGGCACCATTTTTAATGGTTCGTACTGCTGCTCTTTGCACACCTCCAGGGTCTGAGAATATCTGCAGTTGAAACCCCAGAAAGCACCAGCCTCCAAAACAGCTCGTTCCTTTTGATCACAGCAGCACTTCAGCACAGCAGCTGCTTTGGAAAAACACAGCAGCTCTTTGACTTCAGCCCAAGAGTCCCGAACACCACTAGCGCAGCTCTGAGCACCCTTAAGGCCAACTCTGCGTACCGAAACCCACATGCTGCCATCTCATTTAGCAACATCATCTGCCTCGTGCTTCCTGGCACGTGCACCATTAAGGGGAAGACCCCTTCAGATAGTCAGATTTTGTTAGCACTGTATGTATTTCTGTACCTTAAGTGTCAAGTGAATATATTGTATGTGCAAAATCTACATTTACACAGGGCATGAGGAGTTTATGAGATGTTGCAAATACAGCCCTGGATGTTGAACCCTATGCACAGCTCCTGAGCTCTACTTGTCTTCTGCTCTTTCAGGGCAACAGGATTTGGTCTCTTTTTTTTTTGTTGTTGTTGTTTGTTTTTTATTTGTTGTTTTGGGTTGTGTTTTTTTTTAATACAGCCTTGTCCACAGCTTGAAGGAACTTAATTATGTTTAAAACTTTAAACGTTCCCTCAAAACTTGCTGAAAATGTCCCCATGGCTCTCATTGATGTATTTCAAGCACTTGTAGCCCAGACTGATGAAAAGACAGGAACACGAAGATCGAAAGACAGCAAAAGTGCAGTTCAAGTAGGACATATGCAAGAACTGAACTCTCTCTCAGTACTGTTAAATCACTGCTACCTTCAAATGCTTCATTCCTGATTATATTTCAGAAAATGGTATTTTATTAGTTAAATTAGCTGGCAATTTTTTTTTCCCCAGTAAGCCCACTGCCTTCTACCATTCTTGACTGGTGACTGCCACATTAACAACATCTTGTCTTCTCATCCATCTAGACTTCAAGTACTCGGGAGCATGGCTGAGATCTTACTAGAATTACTACCCAAAAAAGGTTTTTTCCATTAACTTCAGTGCAACCAGGATTCACCTCCAGTCTGCACTGAAACATAAATCAGCACTTGAAAACTTTAATTAAACAACTTTTCTCTCTGGACCTGTGTTCAACACATTCTCCACTGATCATTTACTCTACAAACAAATGGCTCAGGCTCCTCTAAAATCCAAAAGGTTTTATAACATGGCAAAAAAATTCTGGTTATTTTCTACTTGAACTGTTTACCTGTTCTCCCAAAATTATTTAATTCAATATACTGCTAATACAGGAGAATTTTTTTTTTTTCCATTTGAGAGTTTTCAGATGAAAAAGTTAGGTAAAATTTCAGATGAAACTGCTGAACTGCAGCTACACATCTGAGACAGGCCTCTGGTTTAGTGTTAGCAACTTTTTAATAGCTATGTCACCAGTGAGGTGGGTGGAGATCTAAATGGCATTTCTGACTGGTTTCAGTGCATTTCCAATTTGTATTAACAATACCATCTACTGACAACAAAAAGTGAGTTAAGAAAAAAAAAAAAAGTCCTGAAATTACCTTTATAATGCCTTCCCCAGGCCTCATATCAGTATATATCTTGACATTGTATGATATATTGGAGAAGGTTGGGGAATTATCATTGGCATCAATCACCAGGATATTGACCATCACTGGGACACTCTCCTGGACACCGTCAGAAGCTGTCATCTTCAGGGTTAAAAAAAAAAAAAAAAAAGCAATCAGAACAGGAACATATGTTAATGGTGTGTTCTTAATACAAATTACAACTATGAGAAAATATAGTATGACAACTGAAAAGAAGCATTTCATTTTTGTCTGTGCTTACAGTTCCAGGAGGCTTTGGCAGAGCTTGAGCCTGTGCTGTGTAAGACTCAGGGTAAAAGCTAAACGAAGCCATGCCTTTGAAACATCCCATGTGAGATTTAGCAGGAGAAATGAGAGGGAATAACTGTTTCCCAGGGTCAGGGCTGGGATCTCAGCTGCAGGCCATGGGTGGAAGTGCAGAGCCTGTCCTCACCTGCACTGAACACCCTCCAGGAGCAGGGCTTGGCCACCACACCTGCCTAACCCTGGAGGTCTCACCCTGGCATGGCCACACCAAGGAGCTGCTACACTTGTTAAACCTTAAATACAGCATCTTAAAGTGGGACTTAAACAGCTAGAGGCCTTCTTCCTCCATAGAGGAAATCTGAGCTCTCCTTTCAAATGCTAACGGCACAGAAAATAGGAAGGCTTTGCCTGGGAACCCCTGAAGAGGAAGAGGGCTTCCCTACAGCACATTTGCAAATTGCTTTAGGGCTGTTAAGATGTTTACTCACAGATGGGAAATGCCTGAGGGAATATTAAACACAGTTAAGTTGTTTTGGTTATTCCCCCCCTTTTCTTTTTTTAAATACTGCTGACTGTGGCTTACATTAGGCTACTTTTATTTTTGTACTAAAATAAAGCAGAAAGGCCATTACAGATGTCATGTCCTTGGTTCAAAATCAAAGGCAAACGTGGCCTCAGAGATCACAGTGGGTACAAATGAGGAGCCAGTCTGTATCACAGGAGGATGGTGAGGAGCAGGATACAAGTGTGGGACCATGGGGATGATGCTGGTAAGAGGATCTTAATTGTTGCTATCAAACCAGACACATTTTAGAACAGCACACTACCCCACTTTGACTCCCCCCAGCCCTGGTATTGCTGCTTCTCATCCTTTCAATGCTTTTCCTCTCCTGTGCCATTTCGATGATCTGCAATGACGTTGTAACTCATGATTCTTCAACACCTGCTCTGAACAACACCTGATGTGTCTTCAAGTGCGTGTAGCTTACCGAGAAGGTGTAAAGCTGCTGGGCTTCTCTGTCAACAGGCTGCAGCAGGGTGAGGTAGCGGGTGATGCCACTCTGAGTCACAGTGAAAAACGTATTGTAATCGTTCAGAAAGAGATGGAGCTGTGGATCCTTGGTCTTTAAACAGTAGTAAAAAAAAAAAAAAAAAGGCATTTTATTATTAATTCATATATACCATGAAGTTTCCAGTTGCTCAGTGCAAGTCCTTGTTTTTTTTAAAACCTTAAAAAGCAGAAAGTACAATGCTATGACTAACTGGACCTCCAAAATCATTTAAAAAAACCTCAGAAAATAACACTGATCTAAACCACTAACTTTCTTGATGAAAAATAAATATACGCATTAACCTATCAAGTAAACCCTATGTTCAACAAACACTTTCATCTGCTAGTTTTAAATGATGCTTTTTTTTTTCATTAAAGAAAAATCTTTTAAGCCAAATATAACTTACCAGGATAGGAAACTGGATTCAAGCATTTGTCTTCAACCATATTAAACCCAAAACTTATCTTGATTATCGGAGCAATAAAACAGACTTTCTACCCTTTAGTCCTTACCCTGCAGCCTGCTGGAAGCCAGCACAGAGCTGGCAAAAAAGGTGATGAAGCTCTACATGCTCTGGTGCTTCTGAGAAGCCCCACAAATTGAGGCTCTTTTCTGGGATGTCTGTGTTGTTGAAATGACAGAAACACGACTCGTGACCAGGAAGAAATATCTCAACAACTTCTCCCACCTCTTTTAGGATGCTATTGAGTTATTAAACAGATTAGACTGCAAGGGTCACTCTACATTACAATTAAATTTTATAAATAAACTACATTGCTTTTTATTGCCTACAGTATTCCAGTAAAAACATTTCTCTGCTCTTGTATGTAATTTGGTTAATTTAACCTGACTTAATGGGCTACTTTTGGTCATTAGTTATTTAGTTTATTTCTGTTACATGAGGTGAAGTTATGAAAGAGGAATGCAAATGTGATTGGGCAAAGCATAAAAGGCTGGGAAACAAGTCCTGTAAAAATGGTTTTGAACTGTCACAAACAATATGGAGATGAGGAATCGGAGGTCTGGTATCATGAATAAAACATAACAGAAAATCTAGTGGCTGCACAAGGCATAACTTGAGAAGTATTTTTATCAGCTACTTTCCAACGTAATTCTACATAACCCACCCCATATGGAGCAGGACACACAACACAGTCAGAAACAGCTGAATTCAACAGATTATCCAAAAAGTAGCGCTATGTTGTTTTCTCTGATCATTTTCTCAACTGAAATCCAAACCGCTTCTAGAAGCGTAACCGCTACCCTGCGTCATTACAAAAGAAGAAACCAGACCGCTGGGAAGGTCCCAGTCCCTACAGAGAGCTGAGCAGGCATCAACACGTGAGTCAACACCACCATGCACTAAGTGTCAGAACGAACAAATACGAGGGCAGATCAGTACAACAGGAGGAAGGAGAGAAACCAATTTCAGCAATCCAAAATACTCTCAAGCACACATTTTGGAAGGCTAAGATTATACTATTTAAATGAGAAACCATTTCAGTTGCTGAAAGCTACGTGAAAGAAATATCAATACATTCCAAATGAGTGCTTTCCTGCTGCCTAAAGCTTTGCTGCAACTATGCCACCTGTCAGTAAAATTAAAATTAATTTTAAAGCTAGCAAGGCAAACGGCAACCTCTTTTTTTTCCATGAAAAATTAGAGAAGGTAACAGCCAATAATTGTTCACTTTGTAGACACTGAAGAATTCAGTCAAAAATTTAATTTACAAGAACCCTGGTTAGTTGTTACGGCTCCTGCTTGTCACTTTGAATGCTAATAAACAGTATTTTTTTCCTAATTTGTTCTTGAGAAAACCCAATGACGGTGATCCCATCCACTCCCAAAGTAATCTACCCTATTCCTTAGCTAGTCTCTTGTTGGAAATTTTATGCTAATTTGTAAGTTAAATTACCTTCACTGCAATCAATGCCTATTTCTACTTCCTTCCATGCATGTCCGACCCACAAAGCAATTTATTTCCTTAATCTTGGCATTGCTATGCTTCTACTTTTTTATCACATTTTATGCTGAAAGAAAGTCAGCTCTACTTAACTGTGAACATTTTATGTGGCAGATACAAAGAGAACACAATTGGGAGAAACAATCCATCTACGTCACCGACACAGCTTCCAATACTTAATTTTTTTATTTAACTATTGCTTCGTTTTGGGGTCTGGACTTAAGCACTATGATTTCTGACTACATTTCTGGGTCAGGTAAACTGGCTTGTCTCTGATAAACTTTTCCCATAGAATTTGTAGTGGAAAGCTATCAGAATCCACACAAAAGAGTACATATGCAACCTGCAAGGACCATTTCACCACACAGTTCAAACCTGATACGGTTTACACACTTCACACTGGCAAGCAGGTACTTTTTAAATTAAAAAAATACTTTTGTTACTGTTTTAAGATTTCTATAAAGACATGTATAATTATTTAGTGAACATAAAGTAAACACAATGTGGCCACGGTACAGCTTTATGCCCTAAATTAATTTGGTCCAACGTTTAAAGGGCTCTTTGCAGGCTTCACAAAACAGGTGACAGTCCCAGTCTCCAGCATTAGCAGAACAGAGAAAAATGAAGGAAAAGAGGAAAGAAAGAAACAAACCACACAATTAAAACAAAGAGTGATTTTGCAAACATAATACCCAATACCTACAGGAACAGCACCTGGTGCAAGCTACAAAGAAAAAAAAAACATGATAGACAAGTCAAGAAACACAAAACTGAATGTGATGGACATCATAAACCAGTACATTTGGTGAAAAAGGTAGTTATAGACAAAAAATACCATAAGATGAGATGCAGAAAGTGCTCCAATGCACTCTTAGTAAACAAAGCCTGGGTTTGAATTTGTTCTGCTTGAAAAATCTCTGGAGAAGTTCCTGAAAGTTTGAAAGCCTGAGCGGATGTTAATGTTACATTTCTGCTGCTCCTCTCCTCGCACAAGGGCTTAAAAGCTCTTCCTAAAGCAAACAGTTTCCTACAATTTACTGAGATTAAACCAAAATTGCATGATACTGTCAAGAATAAGCAGACAATGACACATATTCTTTATCAGTTTCAACATCCCAAGGACACTTTAGAGGGAATATTTGGCTTGTTAAATTCTCCAGGGTAGCAAGAACAAGCTCCAAGAGGATCAGAACTGCTTAGGCTTCCTAACTGCCAGCACAGGCTCGTCGCCAAAAAGCAGTAGCAATAGCAAAAATAACTTAATGACACAGCTCAGATTTCCAGCGTTCTTCACGTGGAGGATGATTGGCACTAAAACGCCCAAGGAAGGCAGCTGTTTTGTTGAAGTGATGTTTCCAGCATTTGTCCTCCTCATTTCCTGGTGAAAGTAGAACAATCTTTTCCACTCATGTCTTTTATTGGAATAATCTGACATTCACAGTTTTGCAGAGGGGGAGCAAGTGAGCTTCTCAGTCCCATTGACAAGGAGTTTGCAGTCAGACTGTGCTGGCACTCACTCCACTGCCTTTCTCTAACTTCTGTGAGATGAGGTCTGCAGGGCTTGATGAGGTGGTTCTCCAAGTTCACGGTAGCTTGGATGGAATAGTAAGGAAGACACAGCATCTGGAGTAAATCTACTGCACCTTTAACATCACCATTTGATACCAGAAAAATAACTTGAACTAGTTGTAAAATCGCTTAAATCAACAGAACTCAAGGAGGAAAAATCAAACCTAAATTCTGAGCAACTGATAAACTGAGGGAGGTAACCCAGTCAGAGAGGACTTTGCCCAGGACACCTTATGAATAATTTTTCCTCCTTAAACATTTTTTTTTCTTTAAAGTTAGTTCATTTAAATAGTATTTAATTATGCCATTTAAAAAAAAAGCTCTTCGCCATTTATGTCATCTCCACTTTGGAAAAAAAGATGTCAAAAGACTAATAAGAGACCAGGATGGGTGCTGAGCAGTGCTTTAATTCTGAATTCTTTCAATCACCACCAAAACCTCTCCAGTCCCTGCACAAAGCAAGGGCTACGGTGCAAGCGCATCTATAAAATCAGGCACTAAAACATGTGCCAAAGCTTTTGTGACTTTTTCGATGTGAGGTGCAAAGGGCCGTGCCCCTCACTGAATGAAAAGGTGACAGGGAAGTTTGGAAAAACTCATCTTCTGTTCTTCATACAAGTAAGCCATCTTTGGAAGAGGACAAGAAATAAACATCAGCTTCCACTAATTAGCAACAGCATTTGTTTAAAACACGGCAGATATACAAAACCCAAATCCCTTAGGAACCTCAAGGAACTCAAAGAGAGGAAGAGTAGCATCAGAAAGAAGAAAACATTAAGATATTCATCCTACACAAATAAAGGAAAAAATACAGCGCTACGGTAGCGATTTGGTTTTAAGGTTTTAATTTTTCCTTCTTTAGCACAAAGATTCAAAACAGAAAAAACTAAACTGTTTATAAATCCAAAAGAAGAAGCAGCAGCCTTTGTGCTTTGCCTTTCCCTTTTGTTTGTTTCAATAATCGTATTAATGGGCTGTTCTGTTTAGGAAGAATATTTCCTGAATTATTAGCTTGCAATGGGACTATTAAGTGCTGCAGAAGTGCTATACAGGGACAGCGGTATTAAGAGAGATCTCCTCTCAAGAGAATACTTGCTGCAAAACAAACTCAGACAGTAACAGTGAAAGATAGAAGCAATCAGGAAAATATTAGAGAAAAACACGTCAGTATTTAAAATGCTTCAGTATTCCTGGATTAAAAAAAAAAAAAAAAATCCATTATTTCCCCTTATCTGGATATATAATTGAAAATCCATAACCTGCATTTGTAGTTACATCTAAAGGCTAATTTATGATTTGTCCTGTCAGGTTGCTATGGAGACATATTTATGTGAAAATAATTTAAAACTTCCTGTAAGGTCTTCGGAAACATGGATGGTGAGCAACCACCTATTAAGTTTGATTTCAACTTCGTAATACAATCAAAGTATAAAACCAGAAACTGGCCTGATAGAAAAGAATCTGGAAAGATCACATAGAGTGACAAGTGACCTGTGTCCTACTCCACTGCCCAGGGATGCTGTGCTGGGCTGTAGCATCTGCAGAAGCAGCAGAGCTACCGCACGGGTGCTTTGCCAAATGTGTGCTGGGACACGCCAAGTGCTTCCGAAAACAAACCAGCACACCTTATAAACACAGCATCAATACTGCCTTCTAATGAGCAAAGCACAAATTACCTTACACCCCAAGTTCTCTCATCAAGACGCTGCGTGTGCTATCGGTAAACATCTTGGTAGTTTAGTAGGATGGAATGGACACAAATGCTGACAAGCTTCACTCAACTTGGAAATTAATTTAATTTAATCTCTCTTTTCTTATGAGATTCAACAAGATTTGGCATACAAGGCAGCAAGGCGGTTACTGTGTAGCTTTTCCAACGACCCTAACTGCCAGAGTAGAAGGAATTAGTACTTTCCCATGGAAGCAAGTGGCTTGGGAAGCCTTATGTAAACAGCTATCACATCATACTGTTTAAATTCCTCATCTCAGCTTGGGTTTACCTAGGTCTTAAGGTACTCGCCTGGCTTAATTTAATTTATACCATTTAAACAGACCACTTAATTATATCAGCACTTGGCAGTGCTGCTTGAGTTAAAGGTCTGCTTGCAATGTCATGTCTATAAATTAATTTTGGGAAGGTTTATAGCAGGACTCCATTATAATTCCCACAGGGTTTAAATTTAGAATGTGTTTTGTTTTTTTTCCTAAAGAGACACGCTTAGGATGACCACTTTCTTCATGCATTTTGCTGAGGACAGGGAATCCTTTTAATATGATATAATCTCAACTGACTTGTCAATTAGAAAACTGAATACATTATATTTAGCTAGTGTCACTATCGGAAACTAGCATGTACAGGCACATAGAGTATATATATACACACACTATATAGCTAGATAAATAGATAGTACTTCTCAGCAGTCTCTACTTAAGTATATTAAGTTACTAAGCTACAGTGAAGCCATGAGAACAGTATGACCTGCAGAAGTTGATAAGCATTACCTGCAATTACTAACTCATCCTGAGCTACCACTGAGTCATTTCAGTTTGCTTGGCTGTCAAATGTACGTGTTATTGCCAACCTTACTCTGCTGGAAGTCTCGTACCCACAACAGGTTATAAAGCACAGCATGAACCACTGGCACAGGTACTAACACACGGGCAGCTAATTCTGATTCCTTACTCCCTCACATCTGTGTTACGCCTGCATCATTTGATAGCATCAGAAAGAGCTGTGCTGGCATGAGCCAGATGATACCAACAGAATTGGGAATTGCAGAGAGTGCTTCTACCCAAGGTCGAGGCTGATCATGGTTGCTGTGGCTGTAGGCAGATCTCCTCATGGCCTGAGATAAGCCTACAGCACTCTGGAAAGCAAGAAGACCCATCACCTCAGGCAGATTTGATGGATCACATCTGGTTGGCCCTAAGCAACAACAAAACACGCAAAAGAGAGACTGACCCAGTCATGGGAAATCTGGCACCAGGTTTCCCGAGTAGTTCAGGTTGCTGAGACAGAACAACCCTTCCCTCCCCCTTTATGGCTTGGTATGAGCCCTTTGGGGCTGTCCTGCTGGCCTTTATCCCCCCATACCTAAGGGAAGTGGCCTTGCAGGTACAGAGCTACCCCAGCAGCAAGGAGGAGGACAGAACCTGACAGGCGCTGCTGTTCGGGTTCCACCAAAGCCCATCTCCCTTGGCACATGGCATTACCTCACAGCAGGGCCAGAGACCTTCATTATTTTGTCCTCACTTCAGGAGGACAGGGTGTAAAAATTTAAGTCTTTATGCTACATCATTTCCCAGTATAGAAACCTACGGCACTTGCGTATCAATCATGCAACATTGAAATATTACACTTCTTCAATAGTAAACAAAATAATTCACTGGAAAACTGGTGATTCTGTCTCATTTTAACTGAACTAGATTTTTACTACAACAAACCCCTGTTGTTCATTGTCCAATTAAAATATAAACACAACATAAACCAAGTGTTAAGTTCCATAGGAAATATTTTGGGGCCACATTTCCTGTGGATATGAAATTTCACGTCAGTATTAAGACCCATCCAAATACTGAGATAAACTTAATGGGAACATGCTGATGTACTACAGAGGAGGCACAACAATAAAACCTGTAGCTCTACAGTCAAGCTGCTTGCAACGAATTTCAAAGCAGCACTTGCAAGCTGAGGTATTGAACTTGTACTGATAAAATCAGTACGAGAAAGCACTTCTGGTGCGGAACAAATACCAGGATTACATTACAAAACTCACGAGGTAGTTTGTATTAAAGGAACAAATTAGTCTTCCATGCAGCAGTTTGAAATTAATTACCTGCAGTTTAAGGATACACAAACATCATGTGCTATGCTAACTACATGGTAGGTACATGATTCATTCAAAAAGTGAGCCCAAATTCAGGGTTTACCAGTTCAAAGTAATCTTACTTTTCAGTCTCAGGTATCATTTCTTATGTGGTTACACCAAAGAACCATGTATTATGCCTTTGACACCTTCTCGACAGAGTTGTGCCACTGCCAGGGAAAGGTTAATCAGAGAGCTAATAACTCCAATGTGAAAAACCTCTGGAGGTTAATGAAGTCCAAAGTCTTTCTGCCATTTCTTTAGTGTAACAATATAATCTACTAGGAAATAGGAGAGAAGCACAAAAAACCACCAGCATGGAAAACTGCCATGTAAAATGAAGTGACTGAACTAGAACACTGAATTTTCTTTAATTAAACCAGTTTTTAATTATTTCAAGCCCAAGGGATTCAGTCTCTCCCTCACCAGCCATGTTGTGTAACTCCTTTTACCACTTTGATTAAGTGTGGTATGAGCCCTTTAGGGGCTCCACAGCAGGATTCTCCTAGGTCACTGCAGCTACAAAGCCTTGAGGGCAAACATCTCAGTCCCCAGAACGTCAGTGGACTTGCAGATAAACACCAGCAGCACGCTGTGGATTAACAGTGAGATTTTTGTACTATTTTTGGCTGTCCATCATCCAAACTGGCAGTGTAGCAACCCAGGCAGAAACAGTTCACAACAATGTCTCTAGCTTGCCAAAAACCCTACTCCAAGTTTCAGACTGTACCTATCTAAGGCACGTCAAATCAGTCTCACAGACAGACTTGCTCAGTTTCAGTCTTCCAGTCCTGAGGTGACTAACAGCCTCTTTTTCCATTTTTTTGTAAAGTTACTATGCAGTCACCCATGTTACAAGGTAGGCGTAAATAATGCCCTAAAATTCCAGATTTCTGTAACAAACACATATGCACCAAGGCATATCTGAACCCAGGGGTTTTACTAATACCTTCATAAAGGTGTGGATAAAACAAAATAGACAGCAATTTGTTTAGGCTAAAAACACCTTAAAATATCCCTTTATGTTTTTGTTAAGGATCACAGAACTGAAAGCAGCCTTCTAAGAAAATCTCTCAAGCTAGTAATTTAGGAAGGACTTAAGAACTGTGGACGCTAACTCATACGATTTGATTCTTCTTGTGTTTGGGCACACATGACACAAATAGATTTTACACAACACGATCAGACAATGTATTGCAAATATAAACACATACCTGATGCCTGCACGTCTTTCTTTTTCCTATATTAAACAACCTAAAAGATCCCATTAAGCTGATCGAAGAGAAGTGCTTCACTTTGAACAGAAGCAATGAAGAGTATGTCACAATACCAACCATCAGTGATACCTACTGATGATGCCACACACACTTATTCCTTATCTTTTATCTAGCCCTTAAGCAAGCCAGATCCAACAGCCATGTCCACTTGCCTTCCAACCCATTTCTACTAACGCCTGTAAAATGACTGAGGTGTTTTAATTGATAGGAGGGAGATATACTACATGAGTTTGGGTTTAAAAATAGCTTTTTAAGATACGAAGTCACTCTAATGCAGACAGTGATGTGGAAAGCATCTTTCTGTGACAATGGCCTCTCGTCTTTCTCAGATGATGAATTTAGCTACGTCAGAAGTGAAGACTGTTTTCAGATTATCAGGTTCAGAACTTTATTAATGAGTACTCGTACATACTGTAAATATTACTACAAATCCTATGCCTACAGCTTATCTTTCCTTATGTATCAAAAGATAACAAGAGAAGAACAAAACTAAGTGGACAACTGGAGAGACAACAGTAATTAGAGGGAAAAGAGATATTATCAAAAACCACGTAACAGCAAGGGCCTTGGTCAGAACTGAAGAAACATTAGCCCTGGAGGTGAGGTGTTTTTACTACTTGGTCACTCATCTCTTGAAGATGCCCAGTGTTAGTATCAAAATCTGGGCAGAGCAAAGAATGGATTGAACTTTTAGTCTCCTGCCCTCCTATTCCTCTTATTGCTGGTTAGTTCAGACTTCTGCTTCTTTCCACTTTGAGCTTCTCTCTCCCATTTCCTCAGGGGGGGGGTGGAACTAGATGATCTTTAAGGTCCCTTCCAACTCTGACAATTCTATGATTTATCCCTCTCACAAAACACATTTTTTCCTCCTCTTCACACTAAGCATTCATCATCTCTAGCAGAACAGAATCTCAAGGAAAACTGAGTAAAATACACATTAATTTTCCAGTTCAAATCTATTTGAACTCAGAATGAAAACAAAAAGAGGAACTGTAACAATGATATTCAAATTTATTTGTTGATCAAACCAGTTCTGTCTGAAGAAAACAACAATGAAAAAAAGAAAGAACTCTGAAAACAATAAAAATGCAAACAGCAGTATGACACTATAAAAGTACAAAAAAGCCACGTACCTCCTCCACATCATTGTCCAACACCACGATTTGTAGTGGAGAAGTCAGGTTCTGATTGCCAGAGATGGTGGTTCCCACCGGGGAGGATTCAAGGATGAAGCCTTCATACGTAGACCTCGTGAAGTAAGGCTTCTGATTGTTCTCATCAAGGACTTCAATGTGCAGGTTGGCAAAGGCAGGAAGAGGATGGCCGTTGTCTTGTTCAGCCTGAAAAACCACCTCATTTGTCAAAGGCTAACTGACTGGTGTCGTCTCCTAATTAAGAATTACAATCCAGTGAAATTATAAAAATCAATAACTTCATACAGATCACCCCATTATGAAAAAAAGAAATACTGAACTAAAATTAGCTATGGTAGAAGAACAAAAAAGACTTTCCATCATAATAGCCTTCTAGTCACACAGAAACTCAAAGCTATACAGCACACATGCTAGCATAGTTCCTTAAGCTATCAGTATTATACTGAGAGTTTTGGAAAACTCTTTGAAGGATGAAAGAAAACTGGAAACCACTTGATTTTACAACAGAACCTACACCCACATGGCCAGCAGGATAGTTAAACCCAAAGGATGACAACCACCAACCTCTCTGCTTGTATGTGGCTGTTTTCTGACTCAGTAGAACAAGGTCAGATCTGGCTGGTGGATTTACATAGGCAGGCGCAAGTATCTGAAATTAATAAGGCTTTTCCTATGAGATTAATTTTGTTAATGAGACAAAACCCTCTTGAAATTTGTGAGTTCTGCTCATTAATTTGCTGGCACCTTAAGATTCCAGTAACCAGGGTGCAGGAGGCAACATATTTAGCTACTGCTGTTCTTACACGCGTCTAGGATACCGGATGACACCAGTGATTAAGGCCCTAATTGCCTCAAATAGTTACTACTGTGTTAAGCCTGAACACCACTTTTTCAGACAGTTTCTATTATTTATATTAAAATAAAACACCTAACAGGAAAATAGTATACCAGGCTCCAGTCCACCCAAGAGACTGATGCTTCTGGGTGATCCCAAGCAATTTTAGGAGATTTGTATTAGCTGAGACCATCTGCCTGCACAACAGTCACTGTCAGAGAATCACGTCTGTTGGGTTTATTAGTATTTCATTAGAAACCTTTCAATTGCACTGAATTTCTTTCAAAAGAGCAGCACTCAAACATCCGTGGGGAAATCCTGGTCCTGTGGAAGTGAACAGCAAGGTATTTCAAATCTGATGTAGTAGAGGCGGACAATAGTACTGGAGACTGGGCAAGCGACTCCCAAATGCTGACCATGATTTACAGGAGTGAGATTCAATTTGAAGATGATGCTTCACTGAGTGAAAATAAACTTCATGGGCAAAAACTAATCATCAAAATTACTTGCAAGTGCTCTGGGTACTGACCCAGTAGGATAAAACTTCAAAACCACTCTGGTATAAAGAGGTTTTGCCCAAGTTAAGAAAGTGAAAGCATGAAAAAGGATCTCCGAAAAAAGTCCACTCTATGAGCAACAGACATACTGATCCAATGCTATTTTATGAGCAGATCTATGGCTCAGCATCATTAAATACTCTTCCATTTCAAGAAAAATAGGCACATAAAACATTTAAACACAACTGCTGCACGTTTCTTTATAACAACCTTGATGTTTCGTGCAACTGCTATGACCAGAGTCTAAAAATAAGGAAAAGCAAAGGACAGAGGGTCCCAATCTTCGTAACAGCTTGAACTGCCACAATAATGGCCTTGTTTTAAACTGTGAGCACAGACCCTATCCCAGGTGAAAAGAGGAAATACTCATCTATGAGCAAAAGATTCCTTCCTCTGTGGGTGGTTCAACTCAAAAACAATTCAACCTTGAAGGTGCTTTCCTGCACTGAGTTGGGAACACTGGTTAAAATAAGTACCTCTGGCATCATCACTAAACCTCACTTTTGACTTGCCATTGAAACTGCTCCGACCAATACAAAGGATAATACACAACAGATAAAATACAACCTCCAAAAAGAAAAGTATCTTTTTTCTGATCCTTAACTTACACAGCTATGTGTTAAAAACCACAGCTTCAACAGTCAGAAGAGCAGAAAGAGATAAGCACTTCCTCTCTTTGAAAAAAAAATTAGCTGAAAGCTGGAAGGGAGAACAAATTGTTCATTTCCTTACAAGGCCTCTTGTAGAATTATTCTAAGCCACCAGAAAATACAAATAACTGGTGTTTTTTTTCCTTTTGGCCTTTACACATAATGAGTCACACAAAGCAAGCAAAGAACTACATAAGAAATTAGTAAGATGCTAGCTACAAATACTCACTTTCAATCAACATTTTAAGAAATCATTATCTCTTACAGCCACTTCTTTTTTTTTTTCTGTTGTTTGATACAAATAATTTAATATAAAATACAAGAAATTGATTTGTTTTCATATGTTACATAAACATACTCCCAGAAGCAATGCTTGGAACAGTTCTTGTACCTTTGATGCATATCTTTCATAACTCTCCAAAACCATACAGAACCTGTAATATTGACAAATTTTGCTGCACTCTGCTATTCCTTAACTTTCTTCTTGGGGCTTTTTTTGGGTTGTAGGTTGGTTTTTTACTGGTTTTGTTTGGGGTTTCTTCAGGGGTGTGGAGGGGATATTTTTGTGTGTGGTTTGTTGTTTGGGTTTCTTTAAGAGATGAAGTTATATATAACCTAAGTTGTTCCAGATACTCAGGGCTGTTAGTGAAAACATTTTTTCCTGATACTGGCCTGTTAAATGCTTGCTGGCCACAGGCTGAGCACCTCTGCTTCCTAACACATATTTTGGTGCACAAAGAATAGACAATTCACATTTCCTTCAGGAACAAAGCCTCCAGTATTTAGGACAAAGCATTCTGGTTCTAGTCCCTGAAGGAACATGCTTTACTGTCAAAGGAGTGAGTGATCATTCAAATAAACCCCAGCATATTCTGTGAACTCAAATGCTTCACTGGGAAAAGCAGCCTGCAGCAAAGGCTGATAGATGGTTTAGAGCACAGAGACAATTGTAAGGAGGCACCAAAAGAGCAAAAAGGACCAAGCACGCAATGAAGCCTTCATCACTGTGACACACATGGTGACGAAGACCTTAGACTTTCACAGTGTTATGAACACTATCCATGAGAGAACAGTAGGTACCTCCACACTACCCCCAAGGTAAACAAAACAGGAGCACAGAATTACGCTGACGACTACTGCTTGAGTGAAGTAGTTAACAGCAATCAGAGGAAAGGAAAAGGACAAAATTACGTGAAATGCATTAATACTCAAAGATGTTTAGTGATGTTTATTATGCAATCTGCTGCTCCAGCGATTTGAGGGCAGTACTGAACAGGCAGTTTGCAGAATGGTTATATTTGTAGAGGCCAACACATCATTTTATCCTTATGGAAGATGACTAGAGATGATATGAAATCATGGAATTATTCTGGTTGGAAGAGACCTTCAAGGTCATCTAGCGTAACTAAACAAGTCTCATCAGAGATACTGTACAAGAAGTGCAGAGTAACTGACTCTGTTACCAAACTGAAGAAATACAGAAGCAACACAAACTTCACTTATTCAAAACATTAGACAAAACAGCTCCACAAAAGAAAGAGAAAATGAAAGCAATGCAATACACTCCCTGAATCTTCAGGAAAATAAACAAAACTATGGCATTTGCCTTCCTGTTGAGCTAGCAGGGATCTGTTTGGTGAGATTAACTAACCTTTGAGAACAGAACAACCTCCAGATGGATGCTGATATGTAGGCAAGATACCCTGTGCTCCTGTTGAAACATCTCTACTGCCCGTGCTCATGGCCACTGGAGGAGAGCGAAGCACCTGAGAACTGGGCAGACCCAAGACAGTCTGCTGCTGAACACTGTGGGCAGAGAAGACTTAGTAGGCTCCCAGCATTGTTCACAGCTTGAAGCATCCATCTTCTCCATCCCTCATGCCCCAGGTTCACAACGTCCTCTCCCACTGTGCAAAGCAGTATAATCTTGTCTCAGAAACTTCTAATGGTGAGCAAATGTCATCTCTGCTTAAATTCAGGGTTCCTATTTCTTCAGGGATTCACAGAATTCAACTTTCCATGCTGCACCCTTACACAACATTTCAAGAATACTTAGTCCAAAAATCTGTCATAAGATCCAAGAAAAACAAACATTTGGCAGTTTATCTAAGACACTTCCATACTGCTGCTTCTCCACAGGACCTCAGAGTTGATCTACCCAATGAATTTTAATAGGGCTAATTAGAAGAAAAATGAAACACCAAAACACACTGCAAAAAGGTCTGTCCACATCTTGCTTCTAGGCCCCTTTTAAGTACTGGAAGACTGCAAGGTGGTCTCCCTGGAGCTTTCTCTTCTCCAGGCTGAACAAGCCCAACTCTCCCAGCCTGGCCTCCCAGCAGAGGGGTTCCAGCCCTCCCATCACTGCTGGGGCCTCCTCTGGCCCTGCTCCAACAGGTCCCTGTCTCTCCTGTGCTGAGGACTCCAGAGCTGGACCCAGCAGTACAGGAGAGGCGTCCCCAGAGCAGTGGGGAAGAATCCCCTGCCTCGCCCTGCTGCCCACACTGCTCTGGATGCAGTCTAGTCTTTCTCAGCATCCAGAGAACGTCATGGGAGAGTATGACCAATTCTTATTATCTTAATTCAAAACATTCAGCTCAAGATCCTTTAAATTTTATTTCTGACAGACTTTGCCAACTCTGACTGCCATAATGCTGGGGTCAACAAATACCTGATCACTGTTACATATAGGAAACTGTTGCCTATAGCGCAATAACAGACTTGGCTGTGTGAACAGATTCTCAAAAAACCCTGGTTGGTACATGGAAGGCAGCACAATTTTACATTCACGTTCTAAAGGTAAGATACTGTCTTTTTGCTATCCATCATTGCTACCATGAAGTAGCCTGGCTTTCTTTTCTGTTCTTTATGACCTCAGTACTCATACAGGCATCTTAACTCTACGTAGCTGGTGAAAAGCAAAGGCCATGACAAAGATCCACGAGTGTGACTTCAGAGAACAAAGCTGTGTGTAAAAGTAGTACAGGGCTCTAAATCCAAAGCTCTGGCTCTTAGTCTCCTTGCTCAGCTGCTGCGTAGCACCGACAGAGTGTGGATTAGAGGATGCTCCTCTGTGCAAAGCAACCTTCACCCCTCATCCAGGCTTGATGCGAGTCCAGAGACAGGACATTACTTGCCTGTAGTAAGTGTATTTCTCCATGACACGCTGTTTTATGGTAAAAGTTCCAAGGTACAGACCTGCAGGTACCACCAGTTGGTGCATTCTGGACAGTATCAGCACCAATAACAGGCATGTTTTATGTGTGCCCTTCACAGGCAGTTTCAGAGTCACTAAAAAAGAAAACCAGGCTTCTTTCTCTCCACCCTCCAATCTCAACAGGAGAATGAAGAAGTGCAGCTACGAGGAAAGTGGTATGTGGGGATGAACATCAATTTAACCTATCTTAAGAACAGCTGGGGCATCAGTAATGTTTTCTCCTTCAGATGACAGGCTACACACACTTGTACAGTAGAAATGAGACCTGAAAATCCATCTACAAAATGATCTGAGAGACTTCAGTGAAGCAAAGGTAGGTGGATGCTTCCTCCAGAGGCAGCAGTTCTGCAGGCCTGGACAAAAGCATGGTGCCAACGAATGATGCTGCAGGTGGCTGCCTGGTGGGAACCACCCCTGGTAAACTGCAGGAGAAGTCTGAGTACCAGGGCTCGCACCAGAAGCAGATTTCTGGGTTAGCTACTTAACAGCATTGTTTCATATAGTCTGCAACTGTAGAGGCAACTAACCTGAGAAGAAACTACAGACAGTTTTTTAAGCATTTCAGCATCACCCATGATGAGTTATTTGCTCACCTCTCCTTCAAAAGATCTCACTTGGTCAATAGGACGAGGTAGTATTTGCCCACACCCTAACACTTGTGACAGAATGGACACGGCTCAGAAAGGACGAGATTTCTGCAGAGTTGAGGGGAAAAGTGAATGACTTTTACAAGAAAATCTGTTGGAATCAAATTTTTGGATAGATCACCTTGAAATATCTCCCCGAAGGACCATTATACAGAAGACTGACTGAGGAAGGTTTGCATTTCATTTATCCTTCTGGCAGAAGCTATGTCTACATTAAATAGCTACTTGAGAAAATATTTGAGAAGCATTCCTGAGAGCAGACTGGGCTCTCACCTTTGCTGATTTAAAACATTTCCTAAAAAGGATCATTCCTTCCTTGGTGTAAAACTCAAGCTTCCAGAAAGTTTACTTCTTCCTTTCGCATCTAACCTTTATCAGGACTGAAAGGCTTTAAAATCCCCTCCTGTGAAAATGTCCCCGTAAGGATGTGTACACACATGCAATCTTTAGATCTGGGGGGAAAAAAAAAAATCCCTCACACTGGCAAAAGGGAATAAGAGCATATTCTAAGCAGCAGCAAGCACCGAGTACTCCCACATTCCTCTGCTGTTCTGTTTTTCTTGATGGGCTGGGAAATCTGGCACATGTAACCACCCACGTAACCGCATGTTTCTGACAGCTTTTAAAATTCATATATTGCCTTTTTGATCCAATTAATACAGGCATGCACTTTTATTACCACAATGACAAAAAGATTGGAAAATAGTGCCTAAAATAATACAACTTATCACAGACTTCCTGTGCCCCCCAAAATGAAGGGAGGGTATCACCACGTAATAGAAAACTGGGCCAAGAATGTCTAAAACAAACAAACAAACCCAAAACAAAAGAGGACAGTGCAAAACTAAAACAATAAATACTAGCGATGAAAATAGACCAGCTTACTCCAATATCAGACCTAAGAATTTTTACTGTAACTCCTGTAACCAATTGGTCCACTAAAATGAACTTTTTGATGCACTATTTGTCCAAGGGGTTTGCTGAATTAGTGCCATTAGTCTTCCTTTCTTCACAACCAAAGCTTTTCAAATTGCAGTTAGGGCCCAAAGTAATTTTCTCTGTGCTATCACAACCTTCTTAATTTCATCAGCAACCGGATTCTTTTGTTCAACAAAACAGATTTTAGACATTCTCCTTATAGTGCTATACCCTAAGCCTGTTACAACTATACCAACCAGGTTAGCCTCTGGATATTGCTTGGTTAAAAACATGATCAAATCACTGGTTTTTTCCCCCGCAGGACACAGTATATGAAATGTATTTTCAGAACAATGTACTTGAATTTATTTTTCTTATCACTCATGAAACATAAAGGTGAATATAAAATTCCTTTGATGGATCAATATGACTTGATATTGTTGTTCTATGGCTAGACTGATTTTTGTGTAATATTGCAAAATCAAGACTTATTTGGGAAAAAAATAAATAGAATAACTATATATCTTTTATTTCCTCCGATTCAGTTATAATGATCCCTATTACCCCAACACAGAACAGCTTGCAAAATATTTGCATCATCACGCATATATGATCCCATGCAAAATAAAAAATTGCCATTGCATCCTCTGTATTTAAATGTTCACATAAAGCGAAGAAAATATAGAATGCTGTTTGAAGAGGATCCACAATATATTGGAAAACTGACCTTTGGCTTTTCTGGCAGGTAAATGAGCATGTTATGCTATTAGAAGTTAATGCTGGGGTTAGATTTGATGCATTCATTTAACCATGATGTAAGAAGAGTAACACTGAACTTCACCACCAGAAAATATCATCTTAAACGAAACAGAGAGAACCCCAGCAGGTGACTCGAGACACTCTCAGACTCTAAAGAGAGAGATGCTGCCTGGTTCATCACCATCTTCGTGCATCCTGCCAAAGTTTGATTCAGTTGCCACCTTTGTAAGGAAAGAGCTCGGGAACTTTAGACACTCAAACTTGACTTCAAGCTACCAAGAAGACTGGAAATGTCCTTTCAACCAATGTTCTTTCAACCAACTAATTAAAAAAAAAAAAAAGGAGCGTTCTGCAGAGAAAAGAAAGGTCAGGTCTGAGAAAGCTGCATCTTTTAAGTGCATAACTGACTGGGAGATAAAGGTGAAGCAAGGGACATAATTTATCTAGATTTAGGGTAAGTTTCAGAATTGTGTATCACACACTGAATTAATTTACAAGGTCAGAAAGTACAGCATAAGGAAAGAACTACTGAAATGGATTAAAAATTGGCTTAAGTACAAGAAGCCCAGAGTATCTTTAGAACACAGAAGAAATTTGACTTTACTGTCAGTGGAGCTTGTCATATGGCAGTGAAATGAAATTGGCACGTAATGTGTCTAGACACTATGCTTAAAAAAAAACCCCACCCAAACCACACATTTTTTCCCTTCATGTATCAAGGGGAAGCGACTTCAGTCTCAGTAAAGCTCATTATGCTCTACTGCAGTGAACAACACCACTCAGAATTACCCACCTTTCCAAATAATCAAACTCTTTTCTTCTTGCCTTCAATAACAGAAAATGCCAACTATAAAGTCACTGTGCCAAGTTTTAAGTGGTGGACGTTTAAGCTTTAAATTAAAAAAAACAGATGTGTGTTTACCACAACAAGGAAATACACCTGTTTCTGTAAAGAAAAGGGATTACAGAACATACCATTTATGGTTTTTAATACTTTCACTGCTCTGTGAGTGATGGCATGCAATTTAGGGTCAATCACATTCGCTGATCTTTCTGTGTATCTGTGATAATGCTCTAAAGGCAAGGACAAACGTTTACCATGCTGAGATACTCCTAAATGCAGGAAAAAAAATGCTGTTTTCAATATGCATGTGGTAACTTTAGAGGAAGACTGGTATGAAGAAACATTTTATTGATATAAAGGAAAGGGTTTGGTTTTCCCGCACCTTTTTTTCTCTCCTTATTCACAAATGCAAAACCTGTTTCTGCACTCAGATCTTCAATGCCACCTCAACTCTCATCACTGAGCAAGACTGAGGGGGGGGGGGAGGTCACCTCAAAGAGAACAGAAATTCTCAAACTATCTGGACTCAGTATGATTTTGTGACAAGAGAAGTAATTGAATACTGCGCTCACAGAAGGGATGAACATTTGAAAAGCCAATTTAAAAACCAGTTATTGTACTTAATACCTACAGGAGATGCACAGCTGTTCAACTGAACTAATGATTTTGAAGATTTCATCCTTGTCAGGAAGTTGACTGAGCGACTATTTAATGAAAATACATTTCTTCCATTCTTTTTCTAATATGTCACTGTGAGCACAAAAGCACTGCCATTTCTTCAGTTCATGTTCTATTTTGAAGCAGAGCAATCACCCTGTTCCCACTGTAACCAAGACATCTCCACTGTTGTGCAAGAACATCAGAGAGTATCTTCAGTATCTAAGGACAGACAAAACCAAAGCAGCTCCAGAACAAGGGGAAAATATCTTTGGAAAACACCAATATTCAAATAAGAGGAGTTCCCTAACATACAGGTTATTTTCTAGAGACCTGTTCAACAGCAGTCACTGTGAGCTTTTCTCAAAGTTCTCAATTGCAGCAGCTCAGACATTAAGTCAAACTATCAAGTCTTTAACATGGTGATTAAACTAAATACATAGGGAATTACTCTTCGTGCTGAAATTCTGATTTGCAGCATTTAAAAATTCTGAAGAGCAAAGAATAAACACACAGCCTCTTAAATGAAATAAAAAAAAATAAGATCTCCTATTCCAGGGTAAAATTTGGCTACGATGAAACAATGGTGATAAAAATAAAGGTCAACAGATGCACAGATCCAAGTGATCATTACAGGATGAAAAGAGTTGGGGCTGATGTTACCACAAAAACTGACCAAACATTGCAAATAGGAAGTTTCTGAAGTGGTGAAAAATGTCAGACAACTAAAGACTTTTTAAGTCTCAAAAATCATGGACTCTGGACCATTTCTGTAACGGCAGCCCAGGAATTTCCCATCCAGCAAGCCTCGACAGCTGCGTGTCTTTGCACTGCCTGCTAGCACTGTGTTCTTCTGAAACTCCTAGTAAAAGAACATCATAAGAACTGTACTAGATCAGATCAATAATCTGACCAGTGCAGCATGATGGTTGCAGCTGCAGCCTAAAGAATGGAAGCAGATCAGATTTCCCTAGATTTCTCTTCAGATCAACAGATTTTTTTATTCCACAAGCCAGCCCTGCCTCCCTTTGAGCTGCTGACAACCTTCAGCCCCACAACGCTGCCTGTCAAAGTGGACAAACTATGCTAGGTGAAGAACAACCTTATTTTGTGTGTTTTAAGCTTGCCACCTGCTTGTTTCATTTGATAACTCCTAGCTCTTGAAGCGCAGGACACACTGAACTATTGATTCCTCTTCCCTCTCAGAACTCTGACACTGTATTTTACGGGTGTCTATCATATTTTTAATCCTTCCTCACCTGCTATGAACCTGCTTCAGTTCTGCTCTGTCCTTTTTGTGTGACAGACCAGAGTTGTGCACTGTGGTCAAGACATGTAAATAACCTGGATCTGTACAGCATCACAGCAATTTTTTTCCTCTCCTCTGTTCTCTGCTTTTTCTAATTATTTCTAATGTTCAATTTGCCTTTTTTTTTTGCTTTTTTTTTTTTTTTTGGTTGTTGACAGCCACAGATCACTGAGGCAAGCTTCCCACTCAGTTATCAGTTACAATGCCAAGGTCTCATTCTCAAGTCAAGACAGAACCCATCATTTTGTGTATAAGGCTACAATGACCTCTCCTGACTTGTTTCACTTTATTTTGAAGATATACCTAATTTTATCTGCCGTTTTATCACTGAGTCATTTAGTGCCTCAAAATTCTGCAATTCTGTAGTCAATCCTCATCTTCACTACCACAACAGCAGAGGCGGGGGAACAGCATCTACACCAAACTGGCAAGGTGATGATAGCCAACAACCAAGTGAGGAAGTGGTGGACCCTGGCTGGCCACCAAAGGCTGCAGGGTGATACAAACAGGAGGGACCCCACAATTTTCTTAAAAAGCAAAGAGCTCCAGCCTAGTGCTGTATGACCTACCTGCTGGTGATGGGCAAAGCATGCTCACGGAGTCTCCCTGTACTTCCACTCTGAATAGAAACCAGCCTCTGTTCAATGAATAGATCATACAAAACATGGCATATACATGCTATACTTTCTGCCTTAAAAATGCACATTTGCCCACAGTTTGATCCTATGGCTGTCGCTTAAGCGATGCCTTCTTGTCATATAATGCAGTAAACTTTCAACATCCTTGAAAGCAATGGACAGAAGAGATCAATGAAGTTCCCAACAGGAACAGAGACACCAATTAACCTCCAGTGCAAGTAGTAGGAGAGCACCATTTTCTGTCATTTCTGCTGAGATCCATATCAGGGAAAAATCATTCACATTGCAAAGGGCTTAACTGTACTTAAACAGCTGATACAGGTACTGAGAGCATCTCTCTGATCCAAAGCACCTCCACCAGAAAAGTGGCCTTTCCAGCTCCCAGGTGGTTTCTTGGGTTGGGCAGGAGAACTGGCATGCAAATTCAAGTCATACCAGAATCACAGAATCATAGGATCACTTAGGTTGGAAAAGACCATTGAGTCTGTTAACCCAGCACTGCCAGGTCACCACTAAACCACGTCCCTCAGCACATCTACATGGCTTTGAAACCCCCCCAGGGATGGGGACTGCACCACTGCCCGGGGCAGACTGGGCCAGGCCTTGACAACCCTTGAGGGGAAGAAATTTTTCCTAGCATCCAATCTATCACAATAGTATTCATGCACTAGTAGATGATACTTTCTATTTGTAGCCAACCTTCACGCACAACCTTCCTTCATTAACATGGAACTGGGTCTGGCTGATGCTCAGGCTCAGACCCTACCCGCCCACTCAAAGCAAGTACACACGATTTATTCAAACCTCCTGTGCCTAGACACCACCTATAAAAATGCCACAGCTGATCTGGCAGGAAGAAGCCTTCCAAAAATTGGAAATCACATTCCAGACAAAGATTCAAGCATGAACAGTAAACAGAGTAGATATTACTGCTGGAAAGCTCAACTCTGCTTCTTGCAGGATGGGACCCCAAACCAATTTTCTTGTAACACTGGAATTTCAAGAAGTCTGTTCACCTCTGACAAACGGTGTTGACCTTTTGATGCCATATAAACAACAAGGAAACACAGTCCCACTCGAGAATTGTTTCTGTGGTATTATCTGTCACAAGGTTAATGCCAATCTGACTGACATACCACCCGGGGAGAACAGGTTTCTGAGATAGGCACATAAGATACGGAAAATACTCTGTAAGGATATTCTTCAAAGCATTCTGCACAGCTGCAGCACAGTGCTGAAGTGCACTTCTATTACCAACACTGTTGGGAAGGCACCAAGAAAACCAAGCAACTGTGACAGAAACCAGTTCCTTTTGTAAGAGTCTATTCCCTAAGAGCCATAAAAGTCTCAGATACAAGGAAAAGTCTTTTTAATAAGTCAGGCTAAGAATGTTATTTGAAGCCAGGAAAATTATTACCCCCTCCCTTTATTTTCCTAATCCAATTGGAGTTTTTATTGAGGCATCCAATTTACATGAATCCTTCCCAATTTCCCAAAGGTACAAATACAATCAAATACAACAGAAAGTGGTTTAAGAACTAACCGTACAGGTTGTATGCAAACCCACTCAAAAACTACATGATAAATTTAATTTCCCCAGTACACAGGGGTCCACATGAGATTAACGATCCTCTGGTTTTCCAGCTCATGCTATAATATTCAAAGCACTTTTAGTAATTAATACAAGTATCCCTGTGCCATTAAAAACAGAAAATCAGTTCTTGCAAGAGAAATAAAATTCCTACCCCACTTTTGAATCTGCATTCATGTGTCTTCTTTGCACTGGGGAAAATTCAAGGTATTTACTGTTCTAGGTAAGCAACACAGACAATAATATTTAATAGCAATCCTGAATGAACAAAACTTTTTGTTCTTCCCTTCTTACTGGATACCAGGCCACTGCAATATTGATGTGTTAGGGAAAGAGTGATGACTTCTGGCATGTTTTATCAACTGGTTATGCAACAAGTAGCTAAGACTCTGTATTACTATTTATATTTTCAGTAGGACCACCTTGGGTCTAAGAGTTGAAATGATTTCTGTAACCATAGTAAACACATCTATTGATTTATTTAGAGTAAGATCATTTTTTGCTTTACAAGACACTGGAATAATCTAAGTCATCATGTTCTTAAGTATTTTATAAAGCAAAAACTCTGTATAATTTGCTAGTGAGAATTTCCCCTCCAAATCTCCACATACAGATTCCCTGGGCCAAACCGACAGTTCTTGTGGTTGTCTAGGTCCTCATCCTCAGCCTACTCCAAGAACCATGTGATTCCCTAAGAATTAAACTATCACTCAGCATGAGGAATTTTATCTAAATCTGGTGTCTTACAGGTGTGGGAAATTCCCCTGTAGTGCAGCATTTCCATGCATTACTACTTCATCGACTGTGTGAGGACATATAATCATCAGCAGCCCACCCACTTAGCAAACTGATTTTAATACAACTGCCAGGATAGATTTTATCTGATTGATAAACAATCAGTGATCAAATAGGAAAGGATCAAAGCACATCAATTTAATTAATTCTATTTGTTTTATGATATACATGCTTCAAAATAAAATCTCACTGACACTTTTTTAGGGCTGCTAACAGGACTGCAGTCTCATGCCTACAGTGCAATGGCCACGCTTTTTTTTCCCAGAGAGGTGATCAAAGCTGCTGGCATTTTCTTCTAGCAGCTATACAGCCCCTTCCATAAGCAAAGAGGTATCAGAGATGATATTAACTCGATCGAGGACCGAATAGCTTATTTGCCTTCATGATACAAAGCACTGTCCCCCAGGAAAAAGATGGCAACCACAGTAACAATGCTACAGAAAAGTAGTTTTAATAGGTTTATTATTTTACTAAGAATCTCAGGAGATGTTTCAGCAGGGCTGCTGATCATGTATGTTGTTATTTTTTAGCTTTTGAGGTTGCTCACAGCATGCTCCCTCTCCCAGTAACTTGGGTTTGATTTCTCTAGCAACCAGCTTCTGTAAAACGGGACCATCTGCTCCAGAGATCATTCTGCTTCCCGACTGTCATCTCTCCAAGGAGACATGCAAGTCCCTGCCTTCAGGGACATAAATCTTCAAATGACACATATATATTTATGAATAAAACTTACTCCAAAAGCAGTAATTCATTTCAAGAAAAAAGAATTAGTATTATGGGGTGTGTTTTTGCCTTTCAAGGAATCATCTTTTATAACAGAAGCAACAGTGAGTAAAAGGGAAAGAACACTTAGGATTCATTATGTTCACAGCCTTACGTATTTTGGGTGTCATACAGACTGTATTTTTAGTTACAGTATTACTAACACTGGAAAGCCCTTCCAATTTAAATGCTCTAAATCCACATGCTTATTGAGACAGCCCTGCAGTTGCCACATGGAAGTTTCAATGGGACACGCACAAAGAAGTACACGTTCTTTTGTGTAAGCCCCCATTCCTCTGCAGGGAATGGAAGTGACAGGAGCTTCCTTAAGAAGGCCACCCAATTTGCCTCCTTGCTTATCATGAAGTATCTTCTGGAGATAGCAGGGAGGCTGCTAACCAGAATTTCTCATTAGGAAGTTTAGCTTTTTCCATTGTCTACCTATTTGAGAATTCAGCATTTATCAGCAATGCATTTTTTTATACCACAGATGAGTGCACCAATTTTCTGTCCACCTTACTTCATGCATTCTAATACTCATGTATTGACTTAACCACCTTTTCCATTTCACTGTTTTCCATAGTACTTTGGCAGAAAAAAATCCTGATCTCTTGATATCAGAGGGAATATTTTAAAGATTAAATTTAGTTAGTCCTGCAAAAACAGTGTATTTTCTCTTTAAATGGAAACATCACATAATGCACCCCTCCAGATGAAACAGAATCTGATACAACAACTTCCTGTGCTGTAAGAAACGCAAACTTGAGAACATGCCACAAAAGAATATGAAGATTTGATTCGGTACAGGCCTGAGATATTATACCAGTTCAAAAGGTCCCTGAACAACACAGAGTTAAAACTGCTATTATGCTAGCAGGTGGCATATTATCATTCTTACAGACTGATAATTTTCCTTATCATCCCCTTGACTGCACATATAACACAGTAATATGAACCTAATAATGCCTATAAACATTTCCATTAACAACAGAGCTTGCTATTTAGGCACACAGAATGTGGTACCAGACCAGTTTAATTGATTTTTTTAATTGATGTATTGTGCTACTGTATATGGCTGCTGAATTTTGACAACAACAATGACAATGACAACAACAACAAAAGCAAACAAAGCACTTCCAGGGATTTAACCAGTAACTACTTAGCGTATTTATTTAGGTGTTAATCCACCTAAGTTTCTTCACCTATCCCAATGACAGCAGAACTCCACAACAGGAAGTAAGCTCGGAGATAGATTATTATAAGAGAACACAGTCACAAATTATTTCACTCTAAGAATATACAAGCTTTCTACTTTGATGTGCACACAATCAGCTGAGGTAGGAAATTAACACAAATATTAAAAAACATGTTGAGCTATTAAAAATTCATATAAACTACAACTTCGTTTCATCTTCTGTCTTACTACACTCACAGTAACATTCCTCAGAAGATACAGAAAGGAGCTATATATCAGTAAACTTATTACCATCATTGCAGAGAAACTGCTGCCCTCTCCGAGTAGAATCATAGAAATGTTAAAGTGTTAAAACACACTGCCGTTTGAAAAGCCCACTTTTTATTCTACATGAAATAACCCTGACAAATACTCAAGTGATCTACTACTTTACAATAGAATACTGTGATTGCCTTCTTTTTTTACTTGCTTCTCATCTTACCAATACACGCAGTAAAACCCAATCAATGGTCTGTGTTATTGGACAACAGCTTTAGGGACAACTCCAGACTGTCTCCAAAAGAACCCCAAGTAATTCTGCTCTCTTCTCATTAGAAAACATCTTTACTGAACTGACTTTTGCAGCCCATTCACACAAATCTCACATGCAGCAAAGCTTATGGCTTTGTACTGTTTAGCTGAAAGCAAAATTAAGGCCTTACTGCACTTAACACAAGTTCAGCAATTAAATATTTCTATCATCACCTCCTAGTCTTTTCCTCTTAATCCTCAAATTGGCAAAAAAAGGCAGCAAGTACTGAAAATACTTTATACTTGCAAAGCTAGGACTCGGTAACCAGATGAAGATACACTTTGACATTGTCTGTAAAGACACACTCTTCACAACTATCTGAACTGTGCTTTGATCACTGGGCTCAGCTAAGAAGAACAGCAAACTGTTACTGAGTCAGACTGTAAAATTAAAGATGAAGCAGGATGTATAGAAGTGGAAAGAAGCCATTGTCAGTGGTGGGATTTGAAAAGACCAACCCCACAAAAGTGGTTTATGCCTCCTTTCAACAACAGGAGGTGACTGAAATCAGTGCTTTTTATGTTTCAGAAGCTTTCTTTTTGTTCAGCAGCAGAGCCTTGGAGTGAGCTTCCTCATTTTTGAATCATCCCTGAACAACACAAGCCCCAAAACCAAGACAATTCCCCACAAAAACAGCTACAAGGTGTGGAAGTGATTTTTTGTTCTTGTTGTTCCAAATATTCAATACTCAATTAATTGTATCTATAAGATGCTCTAGTATGGATCATGAACTGGATAAAATGTGAAATATAAACCAAATGCATTCTCCAGACAACTGAGTTTGTAAAAAACAAATCTGCAAGTGGTACTTAGTTCCTTCATACGGTATCAATGTGACATGAAATGTTAGAACATCACAATTCATTTCCTTTTCAAAAATACTTCACACTTTTCTTCCCCATGATTGTGTGAAATGGCTCCTGATGGGCTAAAAAGAAAAGGGCAAGAAAGACAAACAAGCCCACCCCGCAGTTTCTCTAGAGCTTTCTGTTACTAAGCAACTTTCAAAAGCATATGGAAATAGGAATTCAGCCAAAATTACCTTAATAACCAAGTCAAACTTCTGGTGTAAATCCCTGTTTATTGGCTTTAGGAGCGTCAGTACAGCTGTTGTGAGATTCATATGGAAATACTGCGGATAATCTTCAGGAGTACCTGTAAAAAAAGACACTGCAGTTTGAAAAAAGGCTGTTTCTGAAACGTTTAGTTAAACAATGTATTTATTTTACTCATTAGTCAGCAAAGAAGCAAAAAACTAATCCTGCTGTCGCAAGGATAAAGTGTTGCATCATGTAAACATGGAGCTTAAGCATACTATTTACAACATGCATTTCATATTAGCATTATTTTCTTACTCTCCCTAAACATGAAAATTCTTCCTGAAGTTCTTTGTAACAACAGGAACTCAAAAACATCTGCAACTGGTGGAAATTTTGCTTCTCAGGTTCCAGGAGACAGAATAGTAGAATAATTTTGTTTCGAAGAGAACTTTCAGATCAAGTCCAACCATTAACCCAGCACTGCCAGGTCACCACTAAACCACATCCCTCAGCACCACATCTACACAGCTTTGAAACCCCTCCAGGGATGGGGACTCCACCACTTCCATGGGCAGCCAGGGCCAAGCATTTACAACACTTTCAAGGAATAAGTTGTTCCTCATGTCCAACCTAAACCTCCTCTGGCACAACTTGATGCCCTTTCCTCTTGTCCTATCACTTGTTCCCTGGGAAAAGAGACTGACTCCACCTGGCTCCATCCTCCTTTCCAGGAGTTTTCAAGAGTGAGAAGGTCTCCCCTGAGCCTCCTTTTCTCCAGGCTCACCAACTCCGGTTTCCTCAGCTGCTCCTCACAAGACTTGTGCTCTAGACCCTTCCCCAGCTTCATTGCCCTTCTCTGAACATGATCCAGCCCCTCAGTGTCTTTCGTGGAGTGAGGGGCCCAAAACTGAAACCAGGATTCTAGGGCCACTTACTGTGACCCAAGGGCAGGACCTGTTTCTTGGCCTTGCTGAACCTCATCCCACTGGCCTTGGCCCATCTATCCAGCCCAGGCAGATCCCCTCTGTAGAGCCTTCTTAGGGAGAAAAGAGCTTTCAGTGTAAATCGTCTTCCACTTCCAGCCACCGCATTCCAGAATCCCAACTTCACGAACACATACACCAGATTTTTCTCCCCTTGTACACTTCCCATTGGACATATGTTGATATCAGTCACAGAGCAATGAACACTATGAACTGTTCTTTGCTAGCATAACTTTAAGCAAAGAAAATACACAACGAAGTGATGTGACAAAGACATTACCAGGAAGTTCAAGACAGCCATATCATTGCTCACAGATGATGCCCTGACATCTGCAATTTAAAATGCACATTTTGAATACCTTAGTTGCTGTATCCCTCTGCTGCACCTATAGGCAAGCTCTTTAATGCATTATTAACAAGACAGATATATATATATATATGGAATAACAACAGACACATTATTTCAGAAATCCTCCTAAGAAAAATAGTTTCTTATCAGGGAGGAAGCACCAAATGAAACCTCATGTAACGGCTTCCATTTATTGTCAGCAGTTAATAGTGTCTTCACGGCTGTGAGTTTCCAGAATGCTCTCCAACCCAGTTAAACCAGAAGCAGTCAGGGCCTGACCAGGTTTGTGAACTTGTGAAGATTCAGCAAGGGCTCTGCATAGGTTGAACACTGCCATGACCTTGCTGTGTCTGCCCCTGGACAAGCACAAAAGGATGTTCTCTCCTCATCTGCATGGCAGAAAACTGCATCCACCTTCTCCATCTCTGTGTCTTATCCTAGTTTGTTTTGGTTTAACTGCCTGACTTTCCCCGAGCCAGCCTGACTCAGATGGGGAGATGAAGTGCACAAACCTGAACAGAGCAGGGCTCAGAATGCCAAAGCGTTATAGAGACAACATAAACTCTGGCATCTCGCAGCCTATTGATATCACATCCAAAGAAACCCAAATACTGATTATGGGTCTGAGATCTCAAGTCACTTTAGGCCTAGGGATAGCGCTGTACAGCAGCTGAGAGGCAGAAAGCACTGTTGGCTGATGGGATAAATGCCTCACTAAGTCCTCTGAGCCCAAGAGTTAGAGTATCTTAAACCAGCCAGGAGAGCAGTACATTGCCGTGCCAAATCCCAGAGCCAGTCAAACAGGGCATCAGATTCAACACAAAAAAAGACCACTGTTCTGAGTGATGATGCTATTATTTGCTCACCTTTCAAGAGAATGATTAGAAACTGCTTTTTTAACCAGCAGCTATCCCAGGAGATAGATTACTGTCCAAATTCAGGTGCAATAGTTTAATTTGCAACTCATTAAATGACAACCATTCGATATATAAATATATAGAGTACTGTACGTACTCTGTGACTTTCTTTACACACATATGCCATCAACCCAGAGAGTGGTAACAAGAACCACCACTGTATTTTCTATTACACCAACAACATAAATGCAGAGTTTCCAGCCCCAAGTCCTGTGTCCCCTCACCATGACTTTTAATTTCAACTCCTAATGAACCAATCTAATTTCTTAAGAGAATCCAGTAGGAGCTCTGAGCTTTTGTCAGGTAATAGATTGCTGTATAATCTTAGAAGGCTGCACGTCACAAGGGCTGATGATGAAGCTAAGGAAAAACAAGGCATTAAGGACTAAGCACAACAGCATCAAGAAAGTAGAAAACAAGAGGTTCCCTGAAGGAGAGCAAATATACAGAGGAGGACAGAGACAGCTGCCAGGGGCACAAAGCAATCTACAACTGGGATGATGAAACTCATGTTGTGTAAGGACACCACAAAAGAATCCAAGAAAAAAACAACAAAACCAAACAGGTAAAAGATGAAAAAGGCATGGAGGACGATCAGGGAAGTCAAAATGTGAGTGCAACAGAACAGGATTGCCCGAATCCTAACTGATGATGCCTGTGTGGACAGCACATGAATGGTTTCTTTTCTGTACTTCAGTAAGATTGCACCAAAAAAAAAAAAAAGAGCACTGGGAACTCAACAGACCTCTGGTTACATTCTTTTGGCCCAGGCAACAAAGCAGGGAGCTGACAGCCCAGGAGGGAACATCATCTCTTCTACCTTGATGATCTTACAGCAGAGTGGAATGTCTACAAGGTGAAGACTGCTCTAGGTTTGCTTTTCTTGAAGCCAGAGGAGAGTTCTGGGAGCATGCTTCCTGCCAGGAACTGCATCAGGAAACTCATAGGACTGCAGAGAACACCTTAGAAATGTTGCTGTGAGCTTATTTGGATCTTCATTTAAATATCAAACAAATAAAACAGTTGTCCAAAACTGGCAGCAGAAATTACAGACACTTCCAGGGTCAAAACCAGAAGCTGATGATTTAAAGGAAAAACTGACTTTTCCTATGGACCAGCCCCAGAGAATGAAAGCCTTAAAATTACTAGTAAAAAAAATCTAAGGGAAAACCTTCAAGCAGGGCTGAGTGACAAATAAAAGAGGAACATGGGACTGCGATGCTGTCAGCACTACGGGAAAAACTGGGGTGCGATCGCAAAGGAGAGAGGTGAGCTGCCTGCTACCCCCTGCTTATTGCATGCATGTTACATACAAAGCATGGGGCCTTGCTCACACACTTGCATATGCCAGGCTGTGAATGTGGGTCCACTGCAATAAGCCAAAACCATTAACAATCCTGAAATTCAAGAATTGGACAAAACAGTGAAGAAAGAAAACAAAAAAAAAAATTGCCAGACATCACGTTTCCAAATGTAAAGGTATCAGGCATTTTATAAGAAGTGGAATACTACAGCATGGCCCCAGTTCAATCCTCTTCTCTGAGGTACTTTTCTGTACTTTGGAAAGTGGTTCTCCCACCATGTACTTTAGCCAATACTTCAAACTGAAGACAAATACCAGTAGTGCTGTGCTGTAACTAGTTCTCTCATCTTAGGATGACCCTTAAGAACTTTGAAGACCTAATCCTCTACTGTTTTATCGGTGTCAGTCCGTAACTACTCGAGCAAGTACATTCAGACATCTTGATATATCCTTTGAGAGGACTGCACTCGAGAGACCAGAAAGAGAAAGCAAGCAGAAAATAATGGGCTACTAACACACCTGAGCTATTCCTTCAGTTCAAGTGCCTTAAGTTCAAGTTACTTTTGTGTTCAGCAGTGTTACGCTCACATGAATGTGCAACCAATCTTCCACAGGCATTTATCATTACCTAATTGAGTGAGCCTACCTCCTTTTCAATGAACAGTAAGGGAACCTGCTATTGTTGGAACTGGAGAGGTTCACATGTACCCTCCATTTGGGAAGATTACTAGATTTGGTGGAAGCAGCACTCAGGTATTTACCTTAACACTTGAAAGGCTCATTAGCTTGAAAGCATAATAGGCAGAGATCTTCATGGGCACTTAAGGATGAGGTTAGTAAGCCACACTGAGCAGAAGTGATCACTACAGTGATACTAGGCTTCATTAGAAGAAACATGTCCTTGAAATAGATCAAATCTTGGGTTCAGTTTTGGGCCCCTCACTCCAAGAAGGACATCGAGGGGCTGGAGTGTGTCTAGAGAAGGGCAATGAAGCTGGGGAAGGGTCTAGGATACAAGTCTTGTGAGGAGTGGCTGAGAGACCTGGAGTTGTTGATCCTGGAGAAAAGGCGGCTCAGGGGAGACCTTCTTGCTCTTGACAACTTGCTGAAAGGAGGATGGAGCCAGGTGGGGTCAGTCTCTTCTCCCATGGAAGAAGCAATACAACAAGAGGAAAGGGCGTCAAGTTGCACCAGGGGAGATGAATGTTGGACATAAGAAACAATTTCTTCCCTGAAAGGGATGTAAATTCCTGGCCCTACCTGCTCAGGGCAGTGGTGGAGTCCCCACAGAATTATAGCATGCCTTGGGTTGAAAGGGACCTCTAAAGGTATTCTAGTCCAAGCCCCCTGCAGTGAGCAGGGACATCCTCAACTAGATCAGGTTGCTCAGAGCCTCATCAAGCCTGACTGTGAATGTCTCGAGGGATGCGGCCTCCATCACCTCCTCGGGCAGTCTGTTCCAGTGTTTCACCACCCTCATAGTAAAGAGCTTCTTCCTAATGTTCAATCTAAATCCACCCTGCTGTAGTTTAAAACCCTTAACCGTCGTCCTATTGCTACATGCACTTATAAACAGTCCCTCCACATTTTTCTTGCAGGCCCCCTCCCTTCTACAGAGGGGTTTCAAGGCCAGGTAGATGTGGTGCTGAGGGACATGGTTTAATGGTGACCTAGCAGTGCTGGGTTACTGATTGGACTTGATGATCTTCCAACCAAAATGATTCTATGATTTTCTAATTCCACATATAACACCCACGGTGCACAAAGCATATGCTAAGACTTGACTTGTACAAATGTGCAGTGTGAGGAAGAAAGCAGGATAAAAGAACCACCAAATCAGAACTAAGTTAAAATCATATAAAATTCAAATTCATTCTCATATTCAGTAAGTAGCTCATTCTATGGGCACAGTTCAGACCTTCCAGTGTTTAAAAAAAAAAAAGACATATCCAAAGATATAAAGGAGAACTTGGTTTAGATCTAAAGCAAGGGAAAAATCCTTGAGGAGGCAGAGAGTTATAGCATCCCAAGACTGATGAAAAATCCATCTAATATCACAAAATATCTGCATGACCTATTTCTTGCAAAGCTATTTAGTATTTTCTGAGATAAAAGCTGAAATACAAATAATACTGTACACTGGCAAAGATGAAGACAAACTTAAAATCTAAAAAAGAACCTTTTGAAGGCCATAAGGGGGGTGGGAAGGAGGTAGCCTTTCCACCAAAAAATCCACCAAACCAAGCCAAACTGCTCTAATTTGTCTTTTTGAATTATTTCTTTGAGGTCAACACAGTAATTCAAACACTAAAAATATCACAGGTCAGTGAAACACAATGTTTAGTAAGTTTGCTCTGGAAGAACTTTGCAGGTTATGCAAAGAACTTTTAACAAAAAAAAAAATGGACTACGTGTTGCATTAAAGCATAACTTTCAACAGCAGAATTTGTAAATGAGCTGAGGAAATTTATCAATAAACCCAGTCAATTGTCAAAAACACACTCCTTAGTATAGTTACTCTACAAGTATTTGGCAACTTCCTGGCAAAAGAGTTTTGACAGAAGTGGACTGGCTGACAGCAATGCAGCCCTTGGTCTGCCAGGTCTGAATGTATCTACCAGATCTGAAGGAATCTACCCCTCCTCATGGCTACCCAAAGACCTCTTCTCTTTTCTCAGAGGATGCTGAGGCTGATCTGCTGTGGCCATTACCCTGGCACGGTCTGGGGAGCAGAGCCCTGGAATTGCCTCAGGACCAGTCTGTTGGCACAGAACGGGTTCAGGCCCCTGTGTTTTTCACGCAGAGCTCAGGACTTGCACACTCAGTACAATGGCACCTAGGGCAGCAGTGATTCATTTGTACCTTCATTCTTAAGATGGTTCTTAAAATGACAGACATCTCAAACCATCAAACCTACCATTTCCCCACTTTTGCAACAGAACTGTAATATACAAAAAGCAACTTTTTCTAATATCTGTTAATGTCAAGCAAAAACTACACCATCTGCTCATAAAAATCTTGACTCGCACCACTCCACGGGTAAGCTGCAAGCATGGAAAAGATGCTATTTCACAAAGAGCACGCAACTTTCAGTTCCCAGACTAGGCACAGAAATGACTCTGGTGTCAGTCTCTGCACTTTGGGAAGAGAAGGTGGAAGAGACTTCGACTGCAACCCATGGCCTTAGGCCTTTCCATTATCAAATCATCTGAGATAATCGATTGGAAACAAAGGCCAAACACAGGAAAGTAGTAGTGGGGGGAAGAAAACCCAAACTGTTTGCAGCAGAATACGGACCATTCCCCAGCAAAGTGGCTCTTCTCTCAACTCCTTTTAGAACGGAATTCTGCTGAAAATGGCACGGTCAGCTACAGGGATGTTAAGTGACAAGGGTGAGCACACAAGCTCACATGCAGCAAAATTACATGCGGCTGCAGCAAGACCCTTCAAGTTGCTCTGTGCCAGGAGAGTCTCGGCCTGAAACCCGCTCTAATTGCCTTTCAGTAGCATCTTTTATTGAACCTTTGCACCTCTGAATAAAAAATGCATTGCGGCACGGCTGCTATGAGCACAGACGAAGCGCTCTCCTTTTGCTTGCTGTTGCTACGTTCACCAAACCAGACAGTTCTGGATCTCATCTGAATAAATAATAATAAATAACGGAGCCATCTGAAATAAGCCTCTAAAGCGTAATTAAATGTAAATAGGTAGAACAAGGATTTCAAACTTCCCATTAACCACAGTATGAATTCTTATTAGGTTTCCACTGTCTCAGTCAGGCTTTTTCTGGCTGGGCATAACAAAACCTGATTGTGAGCGACAGCGAGAGTAGCAGACACCAACCAACTAGGATGGAATAGAGGATGCCCGGTCGATCAGAGGGAGGCTGGATGTTTCGGTCCTGATCTATGGCTTGTATGGGTGGAGTGACACTGATGGGATTCACACGTGCCTGAAATGAAAAAGCAGAGTTGAAACAGAAACATTAGAAAGCCAGTAGGCAGATCTTTTTTAACACAAAACCATCCCACTGAAAAAGACAGTTGTTGAAAGCACAGCAGAAAAAGTACTCGCATTTATGAATAGTTACAGCACTTGTCCCTTTCAAAAGTGAAAATAAGCAGGCAACGTAAATATTTCTACAACAATCTTGTTTCTTTTAGATACATTTTATACTATAATCATACCTTCAAGGAGGGGAGGCTTACAAATGTTGAAGCAAACACTTGACTGTGCTTCTATAGGATAGTTCATTGAATCAGACACTTTGGACACTGCCATAGCAGTGAAATACAGCAAATGCTTTAAAGAAGGAAATGAAACCAAACTGAATTTGAAACTCATTAGGAGCTAGAGTGACTGTGACACACTTATACATGCTGCAAAAGGTACAGACATTTCAAGGCTCGGTACATTTGAAAAGCTCACGTGGCCATCGCAATAATTCACATATTCAGAAGTGAAGTGACCTTGTGTGCCAAACGCTGACTCGGACAGCCAGAAAAAGCATTTGCAGGCTCTCATCTTGTTCAGTATTTGTATGCCCATTTCTTTACCTATCAACTTAACAGCATTCCTGTACCTGCTAACAGCACTGAGCCCTCACTGTTGCTTTAAGTATTTTCTGAAGTTTTCCTATGCCAAGGCAGTCTCCAGTGGTAACCCCAGAGAGCTAACACTCACTGGTAACACCGAAGTTACCATTCCCAACTCTACAAGAACAGTTTTAGCAACCCTGGCTACTCAGTCAATCAGAAACATAGCTACTGCATCAAAATATGTTCACCAGTCTTTTCCATTTGCTTCTTGGAACTTCTACGTGTGTGGCAAAAAATTGTTAATAACCTCTATGAAAAGCAAGATGCCTTCCCCCCCCCCACATATGACTAATCCTGGCAGCCTTTAGTTTGGAAAGCCTTAACACTCCACGTTCTGCAAGAGAGAAATTGAAATTTAGCATAGGAATAGGAACAAGAAAAGTCCACTCTTCGCCAAGTTTTGGCACAGCTTTTAGAAACCCTCCTGCTGAGATCTGGAAGAAATCTGCCCAAGATCTATCAATGCATTTCAATATACCTAGAGGAGGAAAAAGAGGAGGAGATCAAGACAGGAGCAGACACAATGCAGTTTACAAGAGGGAAAAGTGAGTAACTACTCCTGTAATTTTGGATATGTAGCCACTTGGCCATCTGCAATAACAAGCTAAGCTGCCCACTGTGCGCCCACCCAGAAGCCATTTCCCACAGGTTACTGAGGTTGAACAAGGCTCTCCCAGGCTCCCAAGCCAGGGTTTGCAGCCACTTGTGGTTATAGGGCTCTTGGCTTTGGGTACAAAGTATCTGCCAGCCAACATGGGACCAGCACCTCCTCACTCCGCATCCCTGCTCGCAGCTCCCACGGAACAGGCGAGGTCCTTTGTGACACGCCTGGTTCCACTTTTGACTCTTTAAAAAATTGAACTCGTAAAAGTGTAATGAGGAGGATGAGCTTGAAATAGTCATAAAGAAATAGAGAAGAAGATGTATTTGACATATGTTTGAATTTTTAAAATGCTTTAGGACTGCATTAAAGTTACATGCTGAGAGGTAAGAATATGCATAAAACTGTCCAAGACTAAAATGCTATTTTTAAATTTACAGATCAACTGAAGCACTCTCTCAGACAAATCTACACTGTAGTTAAAAAGATGCCCACAACAACACCAGTCTCATTTGCTAAGGCCAAGCATCCCAAGTCTATGCTGGAGTCATGGCAATGGATCTAGCTTTGTCATTAATGAGCTGACAGCTGTACCCCACCATCAATACTACATTGAAATCATCATTGTTGGATATGTAACTGCAAGAGCATGTGCTTCATGTGCTTCACTTCACAGTTCAAGGAGAAGCTTGAGAGCAGCATTTAGCAATATTGCATTTAAAATTTAACAGGGTCTACTTGAACAATAGACATTTTATCCCAAGCTGACATCGTTACACTGACCCCTCAGAACCAAAGCAATCAGCTGAACAGAAGCAAGTTGTACAAGAAAACAAAGTATAAGGAAAATAAGAATGAAACGCAAAATCCATTACATTTTTACTCCATACAAACTGGTTTTCTAAGTCCTGTACACAACCTGAAATGGGCTGCTCGGGAACTAGAAGATACCATGAGACAAGATCAGTGGTGGTCCACCAAAACGTTTAGGGAAAACCGAAAGCTGTTCTGAATTAAATAGGCTGATCTGAGTTGAAGCAATGCTACAGGTACTTTCAAATTGTTTTAATAATCCATAGATAATGCAAGTATCTTTTTATTTTAAACTTAAATTAGAACCATGAAAACATAACTGCACAAAGAAGCAGCCATTAAGTATGTTAATGTATTTGTAAAAGCATGTGTAGGACAAAAAATACCCCAACACTACCACTGTTCTCAGCTTCAGAGATAGAGCTTTAATAAAGATGGACCTGGCAGTGCTGGGATAATGGTTCAACTTGATGATGTCAAAAGGTCTCTCCCAACCTAAATGATTCTATGGAAGCTCACTAAAAGGAAGGGAAAAATAATTACTGAAAGAGAGGAATGTTTGCAAGGCCCATGTCAGGCAAAGAAAAAGCACCTGGGTTTTTTCTTGAGACAGGCTTGAGCAAGGGCAAAGCAAGTCAACAGGGCTACCCAGCACAGCATGGAAGGCTACACAGAATAATAGATGGCCTTCAAAACTCCTTCCAAGTGAAGAACATAAAAGGCTTCACAAGCTCTGTCAGAAGCAGGTGATTAAAAAAATAACAAAAACAACCAAACAAGGAGAGCCTGTCAGTTCTAGAGTAAAATATGCAGGAATTTATTTACTTTTCCCCTTTAGGGAAGAGATCTCTGTTACTGCTTTATTAACAGACTTCCAGGTGCTTTTAACATAGCAGAACACACCATCAGGCAGGCCAAAATACAGAACCCAAACCCCAACTTGCAAACGCTATCACAAGTATTAATAAATTTTAAAAAATAAATCCATCTTCAAACAGAATTGTGACAGGAAGCTTGCCAGGGGGTCTGCAGGGCCAAGATGATCAAGGCAAAAAAAATTTTAAAAAGAAGCTCACAGAGAATAACGTAGTAGCAGAAAAACCTTTTTTTTTTTTTTTCCCCCTCCTTTTGTGTTCACCATGAAAGGACTTTGATAGGTCCCCACGCCAGCACTTTTGCCATGCAGGATACCTAGCAGGTCCTGCAACAAACCACAGCATTCACAGGTATTTTGGACTGAACAAGCTAAATGAAGAGTGACAGGAGGCCAAGAGGAGATGTGTTTCTAAAGGAAGGCAACAGTGAATTGTATGAACTTCTGCTATGCAATTTCCTGCTTAAAAGTGCTGTGCTACCTGTATGCCAAGGAAATACAATAAACCAGGGAAAGCTGGGGTTTCTGCAAAGGGAAATCCAGCCCCTCAAACTTACTGAGGTTCCCAGCATATGGATACCACAGAACCATTAAAAACAGCCATGTGTAGTCTTGAAGCCGACTTTGATAAACTCCCTCATGAATTACTCTTCAGGAAATTTGGCCTTGACACAAAGTGTGCAAAGACCTATGTGTCCAGAGACATTAGATCAAGAGATGTAAGGCAGAGGCAGGAGTAAGCTTTAAGTTCAATTAGGGAGACAGGGGAGATGCACATGGATCTGTGCTAGTACCAGAGCTGCTGGGCTCGCTCCTACGTGACCTGAAGCACAGGGGAGTTCACGGTAAGAAGAATTACAGATTACACTCAATTATTAAGTGTAGAGAGGATGAGAATCACCTGCAGAAGACTGCAGTTTCAAGAACTAAAGGCTGCATACTTAAAGAAATGCCTTAGGTGTTTTCGGATTTTCCTTTTACATATTCAGTCCATTTAAGAAAAACCATCAAAACTCTCAGTACTCTTACAGAGAGGAATCTTCTCAGCTATGTCTGAGAGAGTGATGACTCAAAATGATCCTCCTTTTCAATGCAATCAAACAAGACTTGACTGATGAGGGGCTGTGAGGACAGAGCACCAGGAATCTTTCCCTCGGCTCTTTTCAGTAGAAAGATCGCTCGTAACTCATTATGAAACGATCAGTGAATAATGAAACATTTATTCACCAATGTCATAAAACAGTGCCAGTTGACAACCCCAGCCACCAAACGATGCATGCTTCAAAAAGCAGCATCACTGAGTTTCTGTCACGGGAAAGATGGGAAAGAAGACTGGAAATTACCTGAAGTTACTGTTAGAAAATTGAAGGGGCTAGAAAAGAAAAAAAAACAACAAAAAGCAAACCAAAACCCACAACAGCAAATATTAATTCAGATGTTTTTTCTTAATGAATTTAGTGTAGCTGGAAAATGCTTATACTAATCTGACACACTTTCTTTATGCCTTGCTCTTTGACTCACATGGCTAACCAAAATTTGGCTGCAAATTGTTTCTGTTTGAAGCAAAACGATAACAAAGCCAGTTCTGTTTTAAACAACCCTGTTTATTCAGTAGCAAGGCAAAAGCCACGCTTCCCTGGATATGAGGGAAAGTGAGCTTCCATACACCAGTGCTTCTGCTTACACCTTTGAACACACGTCAACCACAAAAGCTCTTTTTGTGTTTATGCAGGAGCTGACACTACCACCGCCCCAGCTGAGCCCGTCTCTGACACTTCCCTCTCCTCTGGTGTTTCTGGGTCTAGAGGAGGATAATAACAGGATCATAAATATGGTAATAACAACTGACAGAACTGTCTCCATTTTTTTTTCTTATCTAAAAAAAATCTAAAGCAAAACCCCTTGAATTGGAAATCACTGACTACTTCCAAAACTTGCCAAGGAAGCCACAAAACTCTGCATGTGTTCATACAAGAGTGTTTTATGTTCCTACTAAGGGCAGTGAGGAAAGGGAACGACTGACTTTTGAATTTATTAATATGGAGCTTAATAAATTTTAAGATTGCAGTTGTGTTCAGTAACCCAAACAGCATCTCTAGGCATCTGCATAAAGATAAATCTTTTCTATCATCACATGGAGACTGAAATATAGTATGGAACAATTAAAAAGAAAATTTAAAACCAAGATGCAGAATATGCACTTTGTGCTTTCAAGCATAATAAAAGTGACTATTTTTTATCTTATGTATTTTCCAAAGATTCTGCATGTACATTATTTTATTCAGAACATTTTAAGATGCCCATAACTGCCAGACTGCCAATAGAGAGATGTGTAAAATGCTCTAAGCGTTAAGTGCAATAACTCCATTATTTGATTAAAGCCTGAAACTGTGGGGTTTTGTCTTCTTTTGCTTTGACACTTTGGATTTGATTATTCCAATGACTGCCATCTGCCTCCTTTTCTCCCTTCCTTACTTATAGCTCCCCTCAGAGTTTGCTCATCCACACTTTTGCCATAAAACGTCATTTCTCAGCACGGCGCGCAGTCTTTGGAAGGTATCAGCCTGGAGTTTGCATCTCTGTGGAAACAGTGCTAAAGGTTTAAAACCAGCATGTTGCCAAAAAACCCACTGAGGGTCAGTTTTGCTAATAAATAAGATAAAGAAAAGCCAGAAAAGAGGAACTTCGGGGAACTTATTTACCTGAACAAAGTACCTTCCTTTCTTTACACGTTCACCTGAAGCTCACCTCCCTGGATTTTCCAAGTCATGCGGGTCAGGAATACTCTACTTGAAGTTAATGAAATAAAACCAGGTTCAGTCTCTCAGGAATGAGAGCTGAATTTAATGCTGAAATATCTACAGTTTTACCCAGACACCTCCTCAGAATACAGTGACTTCACACGTTACGGAGTAGCAGCTTTTAAGTGACTTAAAACCTCACAGGTCAGTATTGACAGTTCTCCCTGTATCTAACACTGTTTTCTCAATATTGGTTGTTACTAAATAATTCCATGTTTAAGTTATGAAATACCACAAACTAACTGCAAGACTCAACAACAGTTCTGGATTTCAAACTAGCTACCCATGCTGTATCATACACAGCACTAAGCTCTGTATAATTCAAGTTGCTATAGGCTGATTTAAGGCCTTGACTCTATCAAGTGCTAACTATTAAATGAGGAAGAAAAAGAAAAACAAAACAAAGCCAACCATTAATTGGCATTTGCTATGAATTTGAAGTTTAGAATTTTTTTTTCAAGACGGGACCAAAATAATTGTTGTGCAGGTGATACCAAGGATAGGTTTTAAAAACCAAATTTGCTATCTTTTCCATGGTCTAACTGAGATGCAAAGCTAAATTTGCCAACCAGATCTATTTATGAAGGAGTTCTTCCTCTAGGGTAAATAAGGAAAAGGAAGGAAACAACACATTTGTAGAGTTAGAATTGCAACATGATTTTCTGCACAGAGCGCTTTTTTTTAATTATTATTTATTAGCCTAAAACATGATTGTGCTCTAGGAAACTGAAACACAGTTGACCACACTGAACTGGGACACTGCCTGGCTTTGAGTAGGTAATTAATTAATAAGAACTGTCTTTTACTGTATTGAAGGCAACAAGACCATGAACCAGCCACAGGTTCACAAAGTGGGGGGATGCTCCTTTGATGATTCACAACCAGTGCAACTTCCCACTTCCTGCCCTGAGATGCTCCTGGGAGGCAGAAGTAAACATCAACAACTGCTGTGAGAGATAAAGCCATGCAAGAAGGAAGAGTTCCTGAACTTTGGATGGGGTTCACCAAGGCAAGCTTCTTACCCACCCACAGTGCTCCTATGGCTATTAGCTGGCATGAAATTCACTTCCAAAAGGGAGAACAACTACATCTTTAGAATTTATTATTATATTCAGAAATACACAAAGATTACTAAAAAGTAAAAGAAAAAAAAAAGTAGGAACATCAGGAAAATATTCATTACTCCAGGCTGAGCACAATAAGACACATCACAGTGCCTTGAGCAACAGTTCATAAAAAAGAAGAAGTGTTCACTTGCATTAATCTTTCCATCTGCCACTTCGTGGTGGCATTTCTTATGCAGACACACAGTTAACTGACCCTTACCCAAAGCATGCATTACTAATGTGGCTGTGGAAACCCATCCTAAATCACAGTCTTACCTAAAAGATTCATATTCATGTAAAAGAATTTCCTAAGCCATAGGAAGCCCTGTGTTACCTATTTGATGGTCCTAGGAGCTCAAGAGACACTCATATGTACATACAAGATCTGTTCTGCAGGGGGATGCAGGACTCTAATAAGATGATTAATTCTGAACAGTTAAGCATCTTCTATAAGGAGCTGAATAAATTGTCTAATACTGAAAAATGTGAAATGTCTCCCCAAGCATTCTTCCTTCAGAGTGTAAGAAAATATACTCAATTGTGAAAAGAGCACATATAATTACAAAACACTTGCTTAGTTTAATTTATTCAGATTCAACAGATTAAAATATTCATTTACTTGGGGCAGGGGAGGAGGTTAAGAAAGCTACTTTTTCATATGATGCAAGTATTTTGATTTGCATCAGCTCAGCTGACAGTGTTGCAATAGATTGCTTCCTACACTAGAAGACTGATGACATTATGTCACTTAATTGGCAGCAGTTTATTAAAAAACTTACCTTTTTCTTTACATTTCCAAGTGCTTCTCCCTTTTCCTTCTCAATCTTCACATTTACTGAGTGTCACAGCAGCAACCCTCTCCTGCCACCCTACCCCACAGCTACATCAGGAACTGCAACCATACCCTCCTGCCCTCCCATTTTCCCAGCTGCCAGCAATAGCCTTTTCCCCACTGCCGCTTCCAGACAACCAACCACTCCACAAGGCCCTTGTGCTGCCTTTGTGTCAAGCTGATGCCCCAGAATTTTTATGGGCTGGTAGCACCACGTGCAGTTTGACTATAAAAACCAAGGCTGGGGACTTGTACGCCTGAGAACTTTGCTCTTTTCCCAAGCTGTGGGCCTGACTCTGTTACAACATCCACATTTCTAGCCAAGGACGCAAAGAACTCAGTTCAGAGCCAGTTAAGTGGCTCTGTAATTTCTCAAGGAAATAAGAGCAGAGTACCCTGCCCCTCTGTCGCCAGGTTAAAATACATAAAAAGAGGTTGGCAGACTGTATTAAATCACTGAGACACGCAGGCAATTTCTCAGGTTTGATCACTTATAGTCTCCACTGCTTCCAACAAAACTGGGGAGGATGCACGACGTAATGCTTTGCAACGTCCAAACTGCGCTGACATATGGACAAGGCATTCTTTTCTCACATTTCTGTGTGTATCATGTTATTTTCTAGGAAGTGTTGAGAAATGTAGAGTATTTCAAAATGGTAACTTTAACTGACAATGTGAAATATTCTAAAAGAAAACAAGACACTGCATTTAACCATTAGCTTTCCGTGGGTGTACACTCATACAGTGTAGAGCAATATAGATACACGCATTTTATTGTAACAGGGTGGTCAGTATTAGAGCGAGTAGTTAACACAAATCATTTCACACTAGCATTTTAAACCTTGAAAAGTATTATTTTTACAGTTTTCCCAGTTAGGAAGCTGTAAATGTGCCCAGTGGACTTAAAATAACTCCTGGAGGTCTCCGAAGCACATCGCACTTGTAGCTTAGCTGATGAATTCACTAATCAAGACAGCAGAACTCACATCCCTATGCAAATAAAGGGTGGGAAGCTTTTAGCTAGATAGAAAACTTTAGTAAAGCAAAATGCATTACCCAGTGCTGATGTCCAGAACCCCTTCAAAGGGGGCCCTACAATATTAAACCAATGGTTTTGATGAATTGATGCACCATTATGGTTCTGCTAGTTCTCCTTGTGCTTTGAGGTTGGAATACAATCTGTAAATAGGCAATGAGCCGAGTTATAGTTGTGCAGAGAAGCATACGCTACTGCCAGCACACAGCACTAAAACAGCAGGAAGAGCTACAAAACCATTCCAATGCTGTTTCTTGCTGCTGCTTCAGATGCTCTGCCAGTACAACGAGAATTGTGACAAAACACTAATGAGCACAGATCCATCATAACACACTTGTATGTCAGTGGAACACTGAAAATATTTCAACAGAGTTATTCAACCATGAGGGAAGTAAATCTAAAAAGGAAGAAACACCCTAGAAAAGTACATTCAGATGAAGATACTACCAAAAACTTGCCATTAGTCAGATGCAGTACGTCATGTCACACCACCTATTTGCAAGATCTCACCATCTCCCTCTCTTCTTTGCCTTCCTTAATAGCTACAAGTGCCTATAGATGCTCTCTTTGATCAGCGAACAAAGACAGGGGGAGGCAGTGCCTCACCTCAGGAGTTTGCAGAGTTTCCTGCACTACTCTGAGGGCTAATGCGATACCAAGATGTACAGGAATACAGGGTGAATGGGATCTTCTGACTCTCCTCTTTGGCACAATAGCAAATCCTAAACCGTTGGGTTAAAACTCAGAAAACCACAAGCACAGATGTAAAACACACCATGAAGCTGCAGGAGAACAGAGAGTAAATCCTCGGCAGAAAATTGTTCTATCAAAGTGTCACAGGATCTAAACAGGTTTATAGAGCAAAAATTCTGTGCCTCAAAGCTGCTCCCTGAAAAAGGACAAACCTACACAAGGAAACCAACTCTGTCAAAATCTTCACTGCTCAGCTCTAGAGATTTGCAGCCAGTTCACCTCATTGATACTTTTACTTGTTTGCAATGCTGCCTGTAGATTTGATGGCTCATGCTCTGTTAAAATAATCCTTCTTACCACTGGATGATGTCACAGAGTCCAACCAGACCATGCAAAATGTCCACACCTCGTATGAAAATGACACACAAGCAGCATTCCTGGAGATGAGCTTTGCTGTGTGGCACTTGGGCGGAAGGGCATTTTTATCAGTGCTGCTAGAAAAACAAGCACTGTGTTACAACAGACCAGAGGAATCTGACCATTAACAGCAGACAGTAAAACTGGTAAAAATTCCTCAGTTCAAACATATGTATATGCAGAAAGATAACAGGGGTTGATCTGCAAGTTTAAGGTAACTAACTTTTCTATTTATTTATTTTTAAGAAGCTCACCTTCATTTCTAGAAGCCACTGACAAAAAACAACAGCAGAGAACTGATGCAGTTGATGTGTGTGGACTAACCTCTCATGTCTTTTCTGGAGGTATAGAAAAGTGTTCCATTAAGTGATGTTGGGGGATGATGATGGGGAAAACTAAGATGAGATGTCCCTAGCAAGGGCGCACTTTTAAAATTCAGCACCATAATCATGAAATAGTTTTCAGCACCTTATATGGCTGTTCAACATAATCCATGGTTTCTGTGTTCTTAGTGTTCTGTTGTGTCCAATGTTTATATAGTTTACTAAGACAAAATCTGTAAAATTCAAATACCTTGACAGATTGTGGTGTTTAACAGACTAAGCTGTCAAAAAGCATCGATTCCTTTCATTTACTTGTAAAAACAATCCACCTTTGAGGGGGAAAAAGTATTTTGAAAGAGGAGCAAGATAGCATAATGAATCAGAGCAAAAAGGAAAACAGAGACTATTTTTATCAATGATGTCTTCCAGGAACAGTAGGTCCAAAGAAGAATAGAATTTCATCATGATCTGATCACAGTGCTTACTAAATTGCCTTTTCTGTATCTGACTTGCTTTATACAAAACATCTCCAACTGAGCATGTGTGCTGGAGACTAGACAAAATGCATTATGCAGTGGGCCTCCTGCCTTGGCACACAGGTATAATCTCCTGCACAACTCAGGCAAAAGCAAGAATTCCATCTGGAGGTTCTACTTGTTCCACCATGATGACTGTGATTAAAGAACAATAAACATTTCCTTTTTGCCATTTCGCTTGTTGCTGTACAAACTCTTTCCTCAATTCTCTTTCAAATCCTTGATGGTAGGTTCCTTATTATCATGACTTCTATTCAGGATGCAGAACAAGGCAAGAGAATGGCTGCAGAAAAGCAAGCTGTGAAACCCAAGACAAAAATCACCTACTTCTGCTTGACGCAGACTCACAGAAAAATAGAAAACGCTTGAAGATCAGTGCAAAGATACTGTAACTACTTAAAGATTTCTTTTCTCTTTTCTTTTCTGAGAGTAATTTCATTACAGTACAAAAGTCTGTGAAATATTAGCCCATTTTGTTTTCTTCTAAAGGCATAGTTTTCTCAGAGGGGAAACAGGAATAGAGTTGTCAGCAGCACCAATGGTTGCTGATTTCAGCTGAGTTTGCAAACACTTAATCTTACTCAATGCTGTTAAGAGAAGACGCTGATGGTTTTTTCCTGTGCCTTTAGAAAAATTAGCCACAATACCATATACCAGGAAAGGAATGAGAAGTTACAACCAAAGGTAGGATCAAAAGCAGGGCAGAGCCTGAATACAGATTGATTTGGGCTTATAGCCTGGAAGGAAAAAAAACCCAACCAAACAAACAAAAAACCAAACCCCTCAAAGAAATATGTAAAAGGTAACAAAACTGTTAGAAGGCATGCATAAGATCAACTGCTCAGCTTGGGAATATCTAAAATAAATTACCTGGTGGCAGGCTCAAAATGCACAGCACAAGAAGGACCTTCACCCAAATACAGTTGTGCTATGGCACTCCTTGCTACAGTCACTGTAGGTGAGGCAAGTTTACCTTGGCTCAAAAATCAGAGAGGTTCAGAGAACAACAAAAATAATCCCTACTCTCAATTTTTAAGACTTCTAATTGTGACTTCCTTTGGGGAAGGATAACCAGTATGGCTGGTGCGGCCTTTCTTACCTTAGTCTGTACGAAACAAAACAAATAAAACAAACCAAACAAACATTATAAAGCAGTAATTAAATTAAAATTCAAAAAAGGGAAACAAATAGTTCAGTATTTCACCCGTATCTTTTGTGTTGTGAGCGATTCATTGTACATCTAGATTTTAAGATAATGATGTTGGTTTGCTTTTTAATTTACACATTTAGTATCTTCTTTCAGAGAACTTCACTTTGGTAAAGCTATTTTCTCACCCTGCAGTCAAGCAGCGTTGCTATTGTTTAGGCTGATACAGGAGTTTAACATTTGGGGCTGGCAAAACACCACTATGGACCACCACTTGTAGCTTTGAAGAGAAACATTTCTCTTTTCTTTACTGTTGTTTGTTTTTTTTTTTTTTTTTAAATACTTGCAACTAAAAGTGAACTTTTCTAGTCCAGACACAGGGATGTCAGCTGTAACTACCTAAAACCTGACTTGATTTCAACAGCATCTGCACTGTCCTTTTCTCATTACAAATTTGTCACCTTGTCAAGAGACAATTTTAGGTAGAGATTTTGTGCTCAGAGTACAAACTCTGTATCATCATTATTATAACCACTTTATTATGGTCTTTTAATGGTAACATTAACAGTGTTATTAGTGCCACTTTTAGGTTAAAGATTATAGAAAAAAAAACTTTCCTACATTTTCTACGTGTACTTGGGATGCTTTAATTTTCAACAAACTTGTGCACTTGTACAGGTATGTCATATGTGTGCATGTGCACACAAAACCTGCGACGCTGGCATACTTCATCCATAAGCTCATAGAACTGGTTTGGGTTGGAAGGGACTTTTCAAGGTCATCCAGTCCAACCCCCTGCAAGGAGCAGGGACAGCTGCAACTAGAGCAAACATCTCAGAACACTGTCCAACCTCACCTGGAATGTTTCCAGGGATGGGGCACTGACCACTTCTCTGTGCAACCTGCGCCTGGGTCTCGCCACCCTCAGGGTAAAAACATTTCTTCCTTCTCTCTAGTCTAAATCTCCCCTTTTTCAGTTTAAAACCATCACCCCTTGTCCTGTCACAACTGGTCGTGCTATAAAGTCTGTCCCCATCTTTCTGACAGGCCCCATTAAGTACTGAAAGGATGCAAGAAGGTCTCCCTGGAGCCTTCTCTTCTCCAGGCTGAACAAGCCCAACTCTCAGCCTGGCCTCACAGCAGAGGGGTTCCAGCCCTCGCATCATTGCTGTGGCCCCCTGTGGACCATCCTCATATCATTTTATGGTACAGTGAAAACTGACATTTAAATGCTTCTTTTCTCAAAATCCAGTCTCTTCCAGAACATAAAACCAGTAATTATTCAGAAAGCAAACTGCCACCCATCTAGCCCTATAAGCTGCTTTCAGCTTGAGCCCTCTGTACTGCTGGAGGCGTTGACACAGAGCCAAACGCAGACAAACCACGCTCCGCTGGTTCCGAAGAGGGTGTTCCAGATCATCATGGATTTCTTCATGCTCTAGAGGAAAGACTGCTAGGATTTAAGGAAGGTTTTCTACAGACGCATTATCAGTAGCACAGAGGCAAATAGAATTGTGCTGGTAACAGTGATGATGGGCTGGCCGTACGCCAAGATTTTGTGGTGGGAAGAAGGGAAGCGGCACCCAGCGTGCCTCCCCCAGCCGAATGCTTCCACCCCAGGGAGGGAGCTCCTCTGCTGCCTTATCTCCCATTACCTGCAAGTGTACACACATATCTGCAAAACCTTAATTGATGAATCGCTATCTGATTAATTGCAGAACTAATACAATCTGTGCCCTCTGCATGGTGACAACAAGCTGAAAAGAGGAATCTTTCTTCTTCCCCTTAATGAACAGCTCGTTATAGTTTAAGGGGATAGCCTAGCTATTTATAATTATCTCTGAAAGGGTCAGTGTTATGGTACAGCTGAGAATTTCTCTTAAGTGAAGTTCATCAATAAAGCTCCACCGCAGAAGTATTTCGTCTAGATGTCAACATTTAAAACCTTTAAATGTTCCTAACTGACATTTAAGGATCAAACAAATTAGTAAGTACACTTCCTCTCTGACAATAGCTCCACTTCATGCCATAACAAACATGGTCTTATAAAACAGAAAACAGATGTACATATTGTGAAAATGGCTTTTTGGTCACAGCAAATATCCAAGACAGCAGTTAAATCACACAAGTAATTAATTGTATATTCAAGATACAGACTGGAGCTCAGAATGAGACAAGGACAGTAATTTCTGAGGCACTCTTTCCTCTCCTGGAGCTCTAGTTTTTGAGGGGAGAAAGGCTCAGTCACTTGATATTTGAAATTCCTTAATGGCATCGCAGAAACCAAGACAGTTTCAAATGCCAGGTTGTTTGGTATCTCACAAAAGCAAGGAAACACACTTTTCTCCTGGCCTCATGGAACTGGTTTTGTAAACTGCGTGATCTCACAAATTACCCCCGTTATGAGGCAGGTGGGGTTTTTTCTTCTTTCTAACAAACTTCACATTAAAAGCTGGAGAATGAACAAAGAATACAATAGGATGAAACAGCACAATCTGTTTTGTGTGTTTGGCACTACTTGAGCTCCATTAATGCAACACATTTTTGGCATACACTCTTCCAACACAACAAGAAGGTGGTTTATGCTACTGACCAACCCACCCAGGCACCCTGGCCATCTCACTCGAACATTTGATGTGTTTCAATTCTGTGGCTGATGTGCCAGACCAAAATGGGAATCAAAGCATATCATCTTCATTTCTGAAAGAAATGACTTCTAATTACAGCTCTGCAGTTACTACTTCCAAGCAAAATCCGGAGCCTTTTTCTTCTTAGCTTCTGACAAAGCCCTAAGAATGGAATATTTTCCCATTAGTGTTCCCAGTAAGTTACTAACCATGATGATAAATATCAGGCAATTAATGGAACATTTCCATTTTTGGAAAACAGAGAAAAATTATGTATATGATAAAAATCAGTCATTTTTACCAGTTTATTTTCCCCTTACTCTTGCTAATTAAAGGAATCAGATTTGAGATTAACTCCCTGAAATTTCATTTTACAGCCTGATAAATGCCTAGAAAATGTGTCTGTTTTCCCCATCAGCCAAATATCTACTCCAGACTGGGTCTCTGGTTGCTGCTGCTCTTCCTTCCCCAGCAAAGGAGCTCCATGGCCACTATGTATCCCGGGTCACTCATAACCCAGTCCTAGCCATTCACCTTCGAAAAGTAACTCACTCCAAACACAACTTAAATGATCTCCAGTGATATTTTCCTTTTCCCATTTCATTTTTGACACTATATTGTCCAAAACTTCTCAGTTGTCAGTCAAGCTTGATCCTTTTAGCTTTAAATCCTCCCCTTGTGCATTTTAAGAAAGATTAGTCTTAGTGAAAACCTAAAGCATGGACAAATCATGCTCAACCAATTCTCTTTTCACATTAGGAAAAAAGTCCTGTGCGTCTTCCTGTTCTTTCAATGAAATTCACAATTGCTCTCCCTTCCCTGTAGTGTACAAAACATAAGAGGCAAGATCTCCACCACAGTAATCCCACATTTAAAGGAAGCTTCCTGTACTCGGAGTGAATTATGACATATCTCTTTGTACATACCCGTAGACATAACTCTTATTTCTGAAATGCAACACAGTTAAAATCATCAGCAGGAAACTGTTTGAGACTGTATTCACTTATTGTAAAGCCCTGCTCTAATTTTCTCAACCAGAACCAGTGTTTTCACTGACTTAAACATCTGGTTTCTTTAAACATTCATTACATTTAATAAGTTAAAAGCATGGGTTTATTTGTTCTTGAAGTGAAAATTCACCCATCTTCTACTCATTCTGAAACACATCTATATTTAAAATTACAAGTTAATCTTATATATTGGACAGTGCCTATCCTTGCCTGATCAATATATCAAGCAAGTGAAGTTCTTGCCTGCTTGCTAAGAGAGATTACAGAAAACAATTCTAAGGTTCATGTAGTCACATATTTAAAGTTACTGACAATTTTAACAATTCTTTTTAATTAGCCATGCTACCTTGGTACACTCTCAAATACATAAAAATTAATTACCTGTAACATGACATCTTTGTAATTTTAACCTTTTCATGCTTAGCTACTTCCCAGTGACATTTCCTTAAAAAAAAGAAGAAAAAGGCACTACTTATCAAGGGACTGCATATGGGAGACAGACAATCAATCACAGGAATGAAAAAGATAGGGAAAAATCCTAACAGAAGAATTAAAGCACTTTTTATGACTCCTTATCATGCACTAGCAGATAATCAATAGCTTATCAAAGCTGTCCATTCTGACTTTGCTGAAAGAGTCATTTCCATAGAGTTAATTCAAAATCACTGATATTAAGTTGTAAAAAGGCTTGGGCTAGTAAATCTACTGTGAACACAGCTGCCTGTTTAACACTGTCCATTACCTTGAACTTAGTATCAGCCTGGTGATCTGTCTATGGCTATAATTAGAGTGAAAAGAATGCAAAAACTGCAAATGAAAAGTTTATCCATAAACTGTAAAGAGGAAACTGAACCTAAGAGAGGCTTTTATCATTGCTTTTGAATTGTTTTCTGACTTCCAAAGCAATTCAAGATTGCCTATCAGTTCATCGTGCATCTATGCTTAAGTTTAATTAGAAAAATTGCTATCTGCTGTTCGACTGTACTGAAAATAACTTGGCCATACAAGTTTTCCTTTTTCAATAAAAAATAAAATACACCAACAACTGCACATGTATCATGGAAATCAATCTTCATCTCCCCCTTCCTAATCAGACTTTCAGGTTTCAGCTAAATTACTAATGAAAAATTAATACCTGAAAAATGGGTCAATTTGTTCATCTTTCAGCCAGTGGCAAAGGGACTATTCAAAGCCTCAGACACAAGAGGGATTCTTTAATAATTTACCGAACAAGCAACAAGAATCTACAGAGGCAGCCCTGCTTTTTAAAGCATTTGTCTGGTTATTTCTTGTAGTATGGCTGAAGTGACATCATTGCCCTGTCTACCAAAACATTTTTGGCTAGTAAATACAGAGGAACTCATTCATCTTGCAGCCCAACAGTTGACAGCAGATGCTGTCTTTTGCCAAAGATTTTAGCGTAATTAACACCAACTGCCCAGCTTTCCTAAATATTCTACAACATGAGATACAACTAAAAAAAAAATATATTTAAACCTTTTAGTTGAGTTTTGTCAAGTAATGTGCTATTTTGTCTAACGTTCACTCAGGTGCACTAGCATTTGCCTTTTCTTCACAAAATGATTCTGGCATTAAATATGAGAATGAGTTCATCCAGAAAGCTGGACAACACATGCATACAGTAAACCCAAAAAGTTAACAGCCTAGACTATAATGTACAAAAGGCCTGATTTTCTATGCTCTGAAGCTACTACATTCATTAGAGAACAGCTGCAGAACATCGAACAAAATATAAGCTTTTACCTTTAATCATTTGTCACACTGACTGCATAGAAACTCTGAAATAACAGCTGTTAGAAGTTGATCTTCTTAACTAAACATTTATAGAAAACCAAAATACGCTTACACTTACTTGTGTAAGCCCTAAAACCCTGAGATACAAAGAACCCAGGGGTTCATTTCTGCTAAACAGAAGAGGGAACCTCACGCAACATGAATGGAGTTCATGTAAAAGATGAACACAGCACAGCTAATAACGAATTTTCTGTGTTCCCGTGTATTGAAATGCACATCTGAATGCAAAGCTACTTTCAGTTCCTAACACAGAAGTAACAAAGAAACAGATGGGGGGGAACAAAACAAAAAAATTCTACTTAAGAGAAACAGAGAGCACGTAGAGTGGGCTAGGCAGCAATATCCATCTCTATAACCAGCCAACCCCCTTGCCTAGAGTGCCCAGCACACCTCCAGCTTCAGCATGAGCCTCAATGCCAGGCACCACTGCCTCTTCAAAATGCAAAATCACTTCTTTGCTTCACAAAAATACTTGTATAAAGAGTTCTCCTAATGATGAAAGCTCTAGCTCCTCTGGAAGCCACAAACCCAAGCCACACTTCAAACATTCAATTATGCCAGCGGACATAATTGTGCTCAATCGTGGTCTAATTCCAGGATGAAGTGTAAATATCATCCACTACAAGAGCATTTAGCACCAGCCTCAAAAATTAATCGGTATCTATTTTGCCGAGAAAGGAATGATGAGAAACAAATTAAATAATTTCCTGGTCCTTCACACAACTAAACGACAAGCGCAGCTCAGAAGACTATGCAGGCAGAGTAAGCCAAAGGCTGGCAAACATCTTTTAACGTGCTTCAATAAAAGATTCCAAATCTTAGTAAAAATAAGGCAAATAAAAAGAGAGGCATACTGGGATACAACTGCTTCAAAAACTAACAGCCTTCTAGATTAGCCATGAACATTTGCAGTTTTAAATGTACTGTATCTAACTAAGGAAAAAATGATTTGGCAAGAAAAGTTGTCAGCCAAACCTGACTTTTTTAGTTTGCTGCAGTTGGTCAGTAGGGGTAAATTCCCCCCCATTTGACCTTAAGTAGTCATGCTTCCAGGAAAAGGCAAGAAAGAAACCACTCTCACCAGAAGTGTTGCATTTCTGCTTTTGGAAGGGATTTTACTCTTCACACAGCTAAAAGAGGCAGCTTCCTTAGACACCGAAAGGTTTTATTAAAGTTGATTTAACCACATATATTCACTTCAACTCAGACTAAATTTTTCATGTGCAAAATTATGAAGACTGTGTATTTCAATGCCACAAAAATCTTACTTAGCATCTGCATGAGAGCTTGGGCTGAAGTAGCAAGATTCTCTTTTCATGAGAGCTTGGGCTGAAGTAGCAAGATTCTCTTTTCAGGGAAGGTTATTTTGGTTCAATTTGCATGGTTGATATTTGGTTAAAATGTCTTCTGTGGGTAGGTACTTCCCACAGAAAAAAACCCAACAAAAACAACTGAAAAAATCAAAATACATAAATAATATAAATAAAATAATCCTCAGTACATTTTTATGATCTTTATTCTTTGACTGGAATCTGCTGTTATAACTCAGGTGTGGAGATGCTTTCCCCAGAGGTTTCAAGACATTACTTGTTTGGCAGAGAGTTTTATGTTAAGATGTCATTATGAGAAAACTTTCAGGAGGTTTTCTGTTTGGAAGGACACGGGATTTGTACAAGGGACAAGAGCAAGGGACTGCAATGAAATTACACCAGGAAAAAAAAAAATATCTTAAGTGTTAGTCATCCTCAAGCCTGGAGGTACTGAAAAAAACAACAGATCCTCTGCAAGGATAACTAGCTAACAAAAATAAGCATGAAATTGATTTGTACAGAACTGATTAAACCCAGTTACTTACCTAGTGTTCTGTGTTCCCAACACCAGCCCCACCCACAGATGTTGCTTCAGCCCTCCACCAAACTCCTTTATTTCTCTCCACCACAAAAAACACCCTAAACTCAGTTCCCTCCTACAGCATTTCCATTTCTCATACCCAGAGAACAACCCATCTCCCAGCTGCCATAGGTGATGGTGCCCAGAAGATACCATAAAGGGTCAGTCCTCAAATCCCCAGACAACAGATGCAAATAACTGCTAAACAGCAGCAAACGAGGGAAGATGGCATCAGTTATTTTACTGCAGCCACTACAGCCTGTCACCCTATGACACTGAGCTCGAATGCTGCAGGAGAGCAGGAAATGGCTCGGAGAAAAACTATCGTGATTGCCCTTCAGAGTTTCATCAAGAAATGAAAAGGTAGAATGTGAGTTTTCAAAGGCACTTGTCATTTTTGACATAACCATTGGTTTGACACAAAACACATTTTTCACTAACTGGGAGCTCTCCAAGCGATTCTGCATTCCCAGACAGATGCGCTTTCTGTCAAGACACATTTGATTTGATGCATTTACTGTATAGCCACAATTCTTAATATTATTGATAGTTTATTATGCTTTGCATATACAAAGTCAATTTATTATTTTTGTCCCTTGCATGAAGTGTTTAAAACCTTTCTCCTTGTAAAAAAATAAAAGGTTGTAGACGTGAACAGAAAAGATTCTGCTCGTTTTAAGTACAGAATATATTGTGACCTAAACTTTGCAATAAAAAAAAATATTGTAAGTCTTGATTTCTGTGACAGTAAAGCAAAACTGCTCATTTCACCGTACTATCAAATCTGAAGCTTCCGCAGTTCCAGATGATGTGTTACAGGATGGGCGCAGCACTCTTCAGGGAGGACTCGCTCCCTGATGGATCAAGCAAAGTTTTTACTCAGCAGGATTACAAACCACCTCTTCAAAACATAACTTTCTACCCATGAATCCACACTAATCCAACTAAAGTGGTCCTTCTTGCTAATAGAAGTCTGATGGCTTCTAAGGGCACTTCCTGCTTCCTCTTCGATGTCCTTTTTTGCCCCCCTCAACCGCATTGCTCTTGGAAGAATTTTATTTATTTGCTTGCTTGCCTTTCATCTAGCAGTCCTCTGCTCAGACTCAACTCCTCAAGGCTCTGCTCATCAGGGCAACTGACCCTACAGGCTTCAGATCCCTGATGACACAACTCCGGAGGACACTGAGGATAATTAGCATGAAAATACTTCCTGTGTAGAACGATATACCAGGAATGCATTAATAAGCAATGTCTCATAATGCAGGTAGGTATTTAAAGTGTTGAATCTTGAATGAGCACAAAGCAAGCTTCGTAGGTGTCACGGAATATATTAGTGGACTGATAATTACCCTCTGGGACCTGATAAGGAGTAAGTTTGTTACAAAACTAGTCCAGCCACTGATTAAATAAACCTAATCTATATTTTACTGCTAATTGGCTTTTCTTCCTCGCATGAAGATGGAAAAAATTGAATACAGGAATGGACAAAACCTTTACCAAGTGAAAGTCACAGGAACAGACTGAAGAGGAAAGAGGGAGGAGAAATTATCTTTCCAGTGTTATGAGATACTCATGAGGTTATCCATTTATCATCCATCTGACGACTTGCACATCCCGATAAAAAACTCTAATTTATTCTATATATATTTATTATTACTGAAGAAGTGGCCAGTCTCTTTTCGGTTGTGCCCTGTGATAGGATGAGAGGTAATGGTCGAAAGCTGAAACACAGAAGTTCCACCTCAACATGAGGAAAAACTTCTTTCCTATGAGAGTGACAGAGCCCTGGAACAGGCTGCCCAGAGAGGCTGTGGAGTCTCCTTCTCTAGAGACTTTGAAGACTGACCTGAATCTGTTCCTGCGTGGCATGCCCTATATGTTCCTGCACTGGCAGGGGGGTTGGACTCAATGATCTCCAGAGGTCCCTTCCAACCCCTACTATTCTATGATTCTACTCAAAACCCACCTGGACACATTCCCGTGTGACCTAATCTAGGTGATCCTGCTCTGGCAGAGAGGTTGGACTAGATAATCTTTTGAGGTCCCTTCCAACCCTTAACATTCTGTGAAATAATGGGGGGGAAATGACTTCCCAGATTTGATCAGACACACACACTGTGGAAAATATAAAACTATATAGCAACAGTAAAAAAGAACAAAACCTCCAACACCCAAACAACAAACACTGCAGGTTATCCTGGAAACTGAATTTAGCTAACAACAGTACATTAATTCCCAGAGAGAAAGTAGGATGGTGACAATTAGCAAACACACACAAAATTGTGTGGACCAACTAGCAGACACAGGAGGTCCAGACACACATCCTTTCATCTAGCAAAGACACTACTTTCCCTTTTGTTATAAAGCAATTTATTTAGCTCCTGGAACATGAATTTTGGAGGGTTTGTACCCTTCTAAGGCATCATCAAAGCTGTACTTTGCATTCCCCTAAAGGAAACAAAGGATTTGCACGTGTATTATGAGACAGACCTTTAACTGATGACTTTGAATGTTCTCTTGCAGTGGGCTTTGGTGTCTTTTTTGCAAGATATTTTTTTGCAGTGATTATTAGAGGACTCAAAACTCAGGACTTTTCCCTCCTGGTCTGGGAGTGTATAAAGAAGCTTGCTCCATATCACAGTCACGGGTGCTGCATCAGACTCAAGAGGTAGCACTTGACAAACAAATTACTGCCCCAGGAAGCAATATATTATCTAAAGTGTGGACTACACGCTGTTAACTTACCTCTGACTGGGCTTCAGCAGCATCAAGGCAGTTTAGCTCTCAGCACAGGGTTAAGCATCAGAAGAGCTAATGTGCTATGAAGACATTCAAAACTTGTTTACCCCAAACTACGACTTTCTGCTGCCTCTACCAAGTGGCCAGAGGACCTCACAGGCATTCGATATCAGAGACACTCATGTTTTTATGACTTTAGCTCATGATCCTAGACCTAATAAAGACATCAATTAATTACGGGAGCTCACTGGTGGCGCTGCAGGGGTGATGTTCATAAAACCAGGCAACCATCAATGAGGAACAACATACCTCAGTACAAAGCTCAGCGACTGGCTGACCTAGAAGCTACCATGTCACCGTTTGATTCTACATGCACGCCCAGAAAGGACCATCCGTAGCTGTTGGCTCTGCTTGGAAGGTCTGCAGCTCTGGGGGCATTTACACTGCCTGTGCAAAAGGCAGAAATGCAAACCAGGTTTTTACAAGTGTATAAACTGCAATTTCACAGCACTCTGCCCAGCCGGGAGTAGATTTAGCAGTACTATTAATGCCGCCATAAGTCAGACCAACTCTCAGAAGGCGTCGTGTAAACCTTGATATTGTTCTTCAGGAAAACAAATTGCTTCTGTGGTAACAAAGAGATCTATTAATTTTGCTGGCCCCTTCCGTCTTCGCCTGCCAAAAACATAAACAAAGCACACACTCCATGGACTCTTCATTGCCAGCGTATCCAACTGCTTTAGAGTGTTTAAGGGAAAGACACTTGGAAAGGAAATATGACTTTTACCTCGGAAAATTAGTGGATAGATGCCAACTAAAGAAAAGTAATTGTGAAAGACTGAACAAAAATATTATTGTTACCATTTATATTAAATTCTCTATTGAGTAGACATCTTGCCCTGTAAAGCAGGACGACTTCTTCAAGCTACTGCTTCTGAATAATTCATACTTCAACTTTGTTGCAGATTCATTAATATTCCTTTGCACATTCATTGAAAAATTAAAGAGCAAATTAAAAAAACCCCAAACATACAATGTTAGACTAAAAATAGTCATTCAGCCTATGTACTGGCTACCATTAAAAAAAAACCCAGCAAACAGTTTTCTGTTCTATTTGATAAATGCACTGGAGGGTCAACACCTAGAGTGTGGTAAATTGTGCTCTTTTAAAAAAACCTAGCAGATTCAGATAAATTATTCTGAGGAACGTCTTAGTTACTATCAGCTTCTATACAACCTGAAACCGCGGTTAAAGTCTTACAGCATTACAGACTCAGGTGGGTCTTGTCCACGTGGTGCAATGAAACACTTTCACATCATGCAAAAACGTCCAACCTATCTCTGAACAAGGTCTTCTGCCCAGCCTGCTTTGACAAACCAGAGCATCGCATAAGACCACTGACAGCCCCTGGCTAGTCCAGACAGCTCAGGCTTCTCCACATTTTATCACAACACTGTGTGCAGGACAAATACAACAAATACATTCACTAGTTGAGTCTTTTTAGGTACCATCCGTATCTCCTAAAGGAATTACCATTTCAAAGTCAAGTAAGTATCCGAGGTACCAAGGTAAAACTTTTTGAGTTCAAACATCCTTCTTCCACTTATGTTGATCAAAACCGCTACACTGCTACAAACAGACAAACAGCAAGTAGCTGGTAGTTTATCAACAGAATCTATTTCTCATTTCACAGATCACTTTTCTCAAGGTGCAGTTTGAGGGGAAAAAAAGCCAAAAACAATCATAAAAGCTGACACCTGAACAGACTGTAGCTTATAAAGTGGAATGAATGCATTTTGCAACTCAGCACCTTAATCAATAGTAAGATTTTTCCTAGCCTAGACACCTTCCCTTGGCAGACACAACTACTTCTTGCAGTGCTGAACATGTGCCTGACCAAGGGCAGGAACGGAGACAGAGTGAGATTCCTTTCTCTACCAGGAACATTGGCTGATTTGCATTAAACTTTAAGACAATCAGAAAAAAACCAAGGTAATGACCAAACACTGGTTAGTAATTATATCTGCCTCACCTGCCTCTGTACTAGGAACTCTATAAGATCTACGCAGATAAAATGGGGTCATGATCCATCATCATGAACAGTTTGGGTGCCCTAGTAACCCCGATGAGGCCACATACTCACCTGGAGAGTAACTTAGAAGCATAGAATCATACATTAGTTTGGATGGGAAGGGACCTTTCAAGGCCATCTAGTCCAACCCCCCTGCAGGGAGCAGGGACAGCTGCAACTAGTGCACGTTGCTCAGAGCTCCAGCCAACCTCACCTGGAATGGTTCCAGGGATGGGGAACTGACCACCTCTCTGGGCAACCCGGGCCAGGGTCTCACCACCATCAGTGGAAAAAAATGTCTTCCTTCTCTCTAGTCCAAATCTCCCTCTTTTAGTTTAAAACCATCACCTCTTGTTCTATCAAACAATTTGTGGTTACCCAGTTTCCTTAAAATGACACTAAACCTGCACCAGATTTATATGACATTTAAAATAAAAACATTGACTGATGAAGTCCAAAACAGACGACACAGCTATAAAGGGTTATTGAATATCAAGGCGTAGAAGTGGGGAAAAAAAAAGAGATGTGTAAATCAATAGAACAAGATTAAATCTGGACCATCTCTCCCCTGGCCTTTCACAGACGATTTGCTTCTGTTACGAGCTGAGTAGCAAGGCAGGCTCCTGTCTCGCCTCACCTTACATATAAGGCTGCAGTTTTTAGGAAGAGATTCTTCAGTAGAGACAAGTCACCTCCTTTGGAGGTGCACATGCCCTGTAGGACTCAATCTTCTCCCAGAAGTTTGCCAAGAGGTCCAAGACGGACTTAGACCACCTCCCTAAAACTTGTTGTAGCCCTCCCTTACCCAGAAGGCATGCTAATCACACTGACCTCGATTACAATGAGCCCTGTCTCACCTCTGAGACTGCACTGGTTATTAAACCAGAGCCTGTGCTGTTAACCTGGGAAGAAGCAATTATCAACTGCTGTGTATCAGACAGAATTTGAGCTGGTCCTAAAATGGAGAGAACAAATGTGAGAAGTTTTGAAGCTTGCCAAGAGCAATCAACCAAGCAGGGTGGAGGCAGTGCTTGGTGATGAAGCTCAAGCTCCTCTGCAACAGACCCCTGAGGCCAAAGCAGAACACTGTCACAGGTGGGATGGGAAAAGACTGGGAGGCACAGGACAGCAGGAGAAATAAGGCAGAGACTAGCAGGAACCTCCACACTTAAAACCAAAACCTCCCTTGTCTCCTGCCAAGAGGAAGCAGGAGAGTGTGTATTCTGCAACGAACAAGGGATTCATTATCTTAGTGTCAATACTTAACATTATCTTAAGGTCATCTTAATGTCAATTTTAATTAGGTGGGGTAATACCTAGTGATTCAACTGGATCCTCCTTTTTATTCTTAAATGTATGAATCAAAGGTCATACAACAACACCAATTAAATCAATCAAATTCCTATTTCTGTTTCCCCCATCAGAGAGATGCACATCCCCATTACACCAAGTTCTCCTCTGTACAGAAGGGGAACTGACACCATCTTACATCAAGATATTATGAAACTATCACCTCCTCCTTTGGTGATTTACTGCCTAAATTCCACCATGAAACAAGCCTTAGACTAATCCTCATCCCACTTCCGAGGTACTAACCAACACAGTACAGGCACCTCCACGGGATAAATGCACATTGCTCTTTTAGGGTGTCTCTTGATCATGATAATGATCATGATAACAGCAGCAAATAATCTTTTCAGGGACTAGTGACTAATGCTTCCTCTTCCAAAAACAAAAACAAAACAAAAATACCTTTCTCCTAAGGTCTATAACAACCCTGAATGGAATAACATTATCAAGTCCATTCTCAAAAGTGCTTCTTCAGGATATTTTGAAAGCAAAACGTGGACATATCAGTTAAAGCAATTCCATTATTCCCAAATTTCAGCAGGACTCAGCCCTCTCAGTGAATGAGCAGTTTGCCATTGTAACAAAGCTAGAAATTCACCATCTATTCCTCCATATATCTTACCTGAGTTTTCTTTAACATATAAATTATGGCACAAAGCATACTGTGACCTTTCCAGTTACAGTTCTCAACTGCGTCCACAGAAAAAGATGAGAGCTGCTTGCAAAGCACACGCATAAAACGGGCAGAAAATCAAGAGGACTTACGGGATCAGTCAGTTCTGGCAAGCTCGCTTGGTAGGTGAGAGGTCTACAGTCACGAGTGTTATTCACCAAGACACAAGGAAGAAACATTGGTCCCAAATCGTCCCCATCGAGCACGTCCACAGTCAGGGTGGTTGTACTTGTCCTTCGTTCATTCAGATTTTGGGCACGATCCTGTGGAGCAAATGAGTTATATTTGGTGAGACTTTCTGAATTCAAAATCTACAAAAAATGTTTAAAGTTAAAGCTCAGGGCAAAACATGTAAGGACCATAATTACCCAGGTTCTAGGAAACAGCTCATTACAGAAACTTCATCCTCAGAGATACAACCTTAAAGGCTCAGAAACACAGTTAAAAGGTAAAAGTTTATCTCTTGAATGAAAACATACTGAGACATCTATCACTCAGATATAATACAGTTTTGAGACATTCATTCTTAGGAAATGTGTGAAGATACATGACTTGTTAAAGCTATAAAAATGCAGCCTATTTAAATGAGATAAGTCCCTCATACCTTATAATCTGAAATACATTCTTATGCTGCCTTGTGTAGCTCTACCAAATCCTGTCTATTAAGTAGAAGGACTTTCACCTGCAGAAATGAAAAGCAGAAGCAGGAACTTCTTCTCTAATTGTCAGTGGAGAGGCCCTGGACTGTAACGCTCAATCCATCTCTGCACACCACAATTGCAGAAAGATTTAGCACCTCCCTTTCCTGCACAATCCCCCTGCAAAACCCCATCCAGAGGACAGCAACGAGACTGTTCCAAGATCTCTAATCCGTATTCGACATGGAAAGCTGACTTGTCTAGAGAATGAGCTGCAGTGCCCATGTTTTCAAAGGCTGAAGAACGCTTCTGTCCACAATAAAGCAGCTACAACACTGCTCTCTAAAGTCTCCATGCTGCACGACAGGTTCTTCTCAACGGATCATTGTTTGGCTCTTATTTAAAAAATAAAATAAAAAAATAAATCTTTAGGTACACAAGAGCCCACTGAGTCTTACAACTTCTTCCTTACCTCCTTTCTTTCCAGATGGTATAGAAGAAAGCTACATTTTCCTCAATCGTAGAAACCACCTGGATTATTTTTATGCACTGAACAATGTACACACTAGCAACAGTTCACCTTTTCTTTCTTCTTATCACAGTGGACAGCTAGCATGACTACCCAATATTTTTTTTTCTTAAACAGTCAAAAATACTTCTGTTTTCAGATAGGAATTCTTATGATAGTTATTCTTTTAAAAACCAAAAAAATATATATAGATATTGCAGAGGGTACATGGGCCTTCAGTTAAGTCTTGCCCTCCTATCCTAGAAGAACACTGACAAACTAGAATAAACAACTTCCCCCCGGGTATTTATGTTGATTAATATCATCATCTGTGTAATCTGTGTATGAGGAATAGGTCATTGCTCTAAGTCACACTAGCACGGGTTTTCTCCTATTTTGCAGTCCACTTGGTTCCTGGAATCACTTTATATTTACAGTTATTAAATATGGGAATTTTTGTATTTAGCTTTCTTCATGGCTAATGATGACAAACAACACCAGCTATAAGGAGCAGCCTCTTAACTTTTTTACTTTCTCCCAACATATGCCTTTAAGTAATGCTGGATCAAATCACAGAAAAATTAATTTCATAGAATCATTTCAGTTGGAAAAGACCTTCAAGATCATCAAGCCCAACCATTACCTTGACACTGCCAATCTCACCACTAAAACCTCAGCACTACATCTACACAGCTTTGAAACCCCTCCAGGGATACGAACTCCACCACTGCCCTGAGCAGTTGGGACCAAGCCTTGACAGCCCTTGCAGGAAAGACATTTTTCCTGATATCCAACCTAAACTTCCCCTGGTGCAACCTGAGGTTGTTTCCTCTTGTCCTGTCTCTTGTTCCTCAAGAGAAGAAGACAACAGTTTCATGTAGTATCTTCGGGACACAAGAACAATAGTCACTGCTAATGTAACCTGTGAACAGGAGTATGGTTGCATAGTGCACACAGTAGAGAGAATTACACAGAGCCTGACACATTTTGTAAAATGAGTAAAAAAAAAAAAAAAAAAGGATGCATAGGGCAAAGTCCTAAAAAACGTGGGCTACAGAGCTTAATTAGGGCCTTTCTTCCAGATATAGCTTCTGATCTGTGAGTATTCAAAATCTTAGCAAGCTTGGTTCCCATTTGGGTATGTCTGTGAAAACACAAACATGACATTTCAGTCACGTAAAGCTGCCCAGTTGTGTATGAACAGGATACAGAAGCTGTCAGCACAGCTCTAGTCCCCAAACTCAGTACCACAAAGGTGACAATTGACCGTGTAAGGACATATATTGCAAGGAACAAACAAATTAACAGGAGATTGCTTGGCAGTAGAGGCCCCGTGGATCCCAAGCTGTGCCTCCGCTGGTTGCTCCTGCAGCGGGACAGGCTTTCCTCCTCACCCTTTCCTTTTCTCCTGGAAAACGTCACCTGCTCAACTACCCTGGCTACTTTCCTAGGACCTCATGAAACTCACAGCTTTGACGTAGAAGAAAAAAGCTGTGAATATGCAGTGGTGATCTCCAGAGTAAATTATTGTTAAAACCACAGGACAAATCACTTCTGAGCCTTCCTGCATTCCTACTCAAGAAAACAGCAAGTTACATTAGAGGTAAAACACTTGTTCTAACAGCCAGAAAACATCTTTTACATCTGGGTGTAAAAAACACCGAGACACCCCCAGAGCCTATCTTCTGTTGGGGGAGTGCTGAACACAAAATATGGAGGAAGGGGGACTGTAAAATATATCTACAATTCTGTATCAGAAAGCTGACAGTAATATAAACATGTGAATTGAGAAGCAAGCTATCTAAAGTCACTTCAGAGCATTCTCATTTTCCCACAAATGAAGCAGTGTCACAACAGAGGTAAAGAACAGCAGAAATGTTTTCATTTCAGCTATTATCAGAAGGACGAAGAGGGGAAAAAAGCTTTCACAGGCCTCAAGGGCACCAAAAAAGGACTTCTCTGATGACAGATATATTAGATACAGTTTAAACGCCACTTTTCTTCTCAGTATGCATCAACCACTGCCAGTCACTCTGTAAAAACCCCTACACACACTTGCAATATGACTTGAAAGAAAAATCACCTCCTTATAGAAAAATGCATTTCAAACTTGAAGGATACAACTAAATTGTATCCATTAAACTCATCTGAGACCAAATTAGCATCGCTAGATTTGTTAGAAAAACGATCACTTAATGACACTAGAATGCACTTTTCTGCATGGGCTGTACTTCAAATTTGCAACTTGTTCCTTGTGCCAAAAAGGTTGTCTTGTTACACACCCTGAGCAAGCTTTTTTAACCAGTAATAAAATGTCTGAGCTTTCAATGACCTAAATAAATCTTAAATAAGACCTTCAGGAGAAGAGTATTATCAGGCCTCTTATTTCAGGGATACTGTTCTTTCCTTGGGGGGGGGAAAAAAAAAAATCTAAATTTGCAAACTAAAAACTCACCTAAATCAGTGGCATAAATGGGCCTTAAGAGATCTGTACTTACATTTGCTTGAACAATGACAAAATAACGAGTCTTTTCTTCATAATTTAGTCTTTCCCGTAGAACTACTGCTCCAGACAGAGTGAGAGGAATATCAAAAGTCCTGTTGGAAGTCTGCAAAAGTTAAAACAGTACAATAAAATTGAATGTGCTTCAAAATCAAAACATGCTTCAGAAAGGCCATCATGAGATGGCTAATTGGATGGTGTACCAAGAATTGCATCTGCTTTCCAGATTAGAGATTTCTAAGTATTCTCACACCCAATTTACTCCATAAGAACCCCACAATAAATAATTCATATGTAACAGAGTTCCCTTTGATTCTTTGTATATACATTATCTCTTCCAACCACAGACCAAAGTCTTGTCTACCCTGCTTCTTGCAGATCTGCTATGCTGAATTTGCAGGGGTGTGCACAGAGAAGTTTTCCCTAGTTGTCAGCTTAGAGTTCAGCTCTTCAGTTTCCACAGTTCCACTTGTCTTCATCTCTTTTTCTCACTATTGCAGAAAGCATCCAGCATTAAGAGATTAAGAAATCCACGTCATCGTGCTTCTCTTTATTCTAGCTTTCATGAGGGCAACCAAGTAGCAAACATGGGGAGAACATCAATGCCAGGCACTCAGGTGCTTCTGCTCCACAGAAAACACTGCAGAGGTGTAGAGTACTAGTCCTTCCTTAGGCCTTTCTCCTCTAGAAGTTGCAACATCTGATAAAATTGCAGTTTGTTTTTCAGCAAAGACATTATAATTATTATTAAATTCACCACGGTGCAGATATTTGTGGTGTGCAGGAAAACAGGATTGGAAAGTACATCACAGACTCTACTAAATTACTGAAGACACTGCGGAGATGCCCGAGTTTGGCACTCATCTTTTTGGATTAAAAAAAATACAGTTCCCACTAGAAAAAAACCCCACAAATCTATTACAGCATTTATACCCAGGAAAAACAGGAAACTAGAAAAGACTGTTAGTGTTGGAAGAAGGAAGAACTAGGTACGGTTCACTGCTTCTGCTCCCCCTCTTCCTTTCTTTTAACAGTATTTGCACAAACAAGCCAGCAAGCTGTGAACCATGCAAGTAATGAGCTGTATCTTTGAATGCTGTACAAGATTGTGTCGAGCACACAGGCAAACACGCACACGTTTCGCTTCCAATTCACAAGGAAGATTCTCCTGATTGTTTTAGCACATTTGTCTCTGGTTTAAAAGGTCAGAACCAGCTCAGAAAGAGTCAACAGCTGAGGATCAGCCAAGTCACTCTCAAAAGAACTCCCTCGTCCTTGGCATGAGGATGCGCTTCAAAACCGTCAATTTGAACCATTAGGAAGGACCAGGAGAATTTCAGCCAAAAACTTCTGTGTCTTTCCAAACTACCTTTATCTGGAGTCCCCCCCTGCTCCAACACGGCACAGAAATCCAATCGTCCAGTGGTGATTCAAAGCTTAACTTCCAGACCCAAGTTTGTGTCACAGCTCCTGAAGGCATCACAGATCAACCCCGTTATCCCTCTCCAAACACCACCTATTTCTGCTGCAACCCAAACTGTAACACAGCTCCAAAGCAAATAGATGTGCACAACACCAGCACATCGCAGATGAATCTCCATCCAATCCTGCAACGAGCCAGCGCATGCTGGAAGTCAGCAATATCCAGGTTTTGTTTTGACAGCTGCTTAGTCTAAAAGAACCAAAGTGTCTCTCCTCTCATTTCAAAACATAAATGACAAAATGCTCTTCTACAGTAGTCTTCACAAATTAGAACATTTGTTGGGCCATAGTCTTCAAATTTGCTGGCCCTTATTCAAATGGGGAAAGTCATTGGGATAACAATTCAATTTACTCCCCCAGAGAGCTGGTATGTGAAAAATCACTATAGCTAAAGCATTCTGCATATTCCCTAACTCCAAGATAAACCTCAAAACTTCAATTCTGAATTTTCAACAAACAAAATACAATGGATCTCAGTGAAATTAGATAGTATAGAGGGAGTTCAGAACTTGTTTTGAGGATGTTTTTGTCTTAATAACCTTCAGGTATAGATAGAGCCCTCTGAAATCTAACAATTCACTTTGCACTAGGAGACAGAATATTTCTGGCAAGTTAACTGACTTGATCCTTAGCTTTTAACAGCTAAGAAAAGTTTTATGGCATTGCTTTAAACGACAGCTAGAGCCCAGCCATATGTCAGGTATGTTTTGCACTCATTTTTCTAGTTGGCTTTTATACATCTTCTGAATTAAACCACAAAACAATTAAGCTAAATTGAATTTCTAGAGTAACACCTCTTGTTCTTACAGGTTTAGGTTTATTGTTAAGTTTGGTTATTTTTTTCAAATACCTAAATTAGGCTCCAGTGAAACTTATGAACTACAATCAGTCTGCATTTTCTATGTCAGGTGATTATATCATCAGTGTCAAACAACACCATAGGCATCTTCATGTGATACAGGGAGATCCCATAAGTAGAGATATTTTGCATTAAGCTGTACGTATAATTTTTCAACCTAGTATAATTGTTTCCTTGGTTAAGGAGGAAAATCCACTTATAGCAGATACTACACAGTGGCTTTCCAGCAAGTTGATAACTGAGATAAGCAGCTTACAATGATGAGAAGTCATTTCTGTCATGCACATGCATAAAACACATCATGAGGTATAGCAATGTTATGCACATAAAGGCTATCTACAGATGAAAGAATCGGATTTAGTAAATCTGGAATACAAAAGTACGAAAGCGAAGAGGTGATAAAGCAAGCAACTACTCCAAACAACTCCACTTTGTTCCAATCAGGGAAATCCCTCACTGTTCTTCACAAACACTGGGAGAACAAGAACAACTAAGTTTCACTGCAAGGAAACGTTTTAGGAAATGTTTTTTAACTCTTTCTGTGGCAGAACACCAAACCAAACCTCTTAGGCACGCTATCACACCCCACTATTGGCACCTAGACAAGCATCTCTGCTGAACTTGTGCCTAACGTGGTTGTGGGAGATGCTTTTAGAACGATTTCCCAGAAGTCCCTTGAGCAATGTAATGACTTAATAACAAATTAAACACAAAACCGCTCTTGTATTTCACTGCAGTGCAATATATTTTAACAGAAATAATGTTTTAAGAGGCTTGGATTTTTTTTTGTTTTCACTATACCAAAATATACAATGTATGCTAAAATGTTTACATTTCTTTTAAAACATTATCAATTTTCTAAACTGACCTGGAAGAAATATTTTCTGGAAGAGGTATTTTATCAGTGTCAACATATTTCATAGTCATACATACCACAAGTAGAAGGAACAGCAGAGAAGGTAACATGATGAATCCACACATTGTGAGATAATAATCTTACTCATTTAAGTAGTTTCACTGAAGTGTCCTAACTCAGCTCGAGTTTGTGCAATCCCTTAAAAATCTAAGAAGTGACTGCAACCATTTGAAAACTAAAATAACTCCAAATATACGCTAGACACACAGCCATAAAATTTCCTGTCTCCCAAAAAACTAGCATCTCAATTCCTCTTCTGCCAAAAAGACATTATCTCTTTGGAAAACAATGCTCCGCAGAAAAGACTGTGGCTTAGGATGCTACAAAGTTTCTCTAGATGCCATCTGTGCCCTTAAAATATGTAGTTATAGTAAGTAAATACTATGCCTCAGCATGTAGCTATTCAAAAATCAACACTTACCACATGAAAAGTAAAAAAGTAGACTCTCATATACAATCAGAGAGTAATTTTTGTTGGAAGAGACCTTTCAGATCAAGTCCAACTGTTAAGGCAGCACAGCCAGGTCACCACTAAACCATAGCCCTCTGTGTCATATCTACATGCTTTGAAACCCCTCCAGGGATGGGGACTCCACCACTGCCCTGGGCAGCCTGGGCCAGCCCTTGACAGCCCTTCTGGAGAAGACATTTTTCCTCATGTCTAACCTAAACCTCCCTTGGCACAACTTGAGGCTGTTTCCTCTCATCCTAGTGGTTGTTCCTTGGGAGAAGAGACTGACCACACCTGGCTTCAACCTCCTTTCAGGGAGATGTCATGAGTGAGAAGGTGTCCCCAGAGCTTCCTTTTCTTCAGGCTCAACAACCCCAGGTCCCTCAGTGAAGACTTGTACTCTAGACCCTTCAGCAGCTTTGTTGTCCTTCTCTGGACACACTCAAGCCCCTCAATATCCTTTTCATAGTGAGGGGCTGTATCATTAGTTAGCATTGAATTATACCTTGATGCTGTCACTTTGATACAAAATTCTACACCCTAAAAAATATAAGCACTAAGTGTAATTCAGTAGATACTTAAAATTCTTGTTGACTTCAACGGACATAGGACTGAAGCCTTTATTAGGTGTGCGGCTTAAATGGTGCACAGTGAATCACAACCTGTGGGTCTACACTTCAAACAAAGTCAGATAGCTGTTTTCCCACAAAACCATTTCTCTCAAATTCCCCTTAAGTCAAACTAGGGGTTTCAGTGAGAAGTTACTAAGTCTGAAGACTGTATTTTTACACACACAGTTCAATATTTGTGTCATCTTTGGGATGAATACAACATCATGTTAGCCTGCTGAGACATTGTCACAGCAGCTGATCCACAGCAACTGTGCTCTTAGCTGAGGGCAAAAAATAGCCTGTTTTGCAAAAAAGGACTGCCAAAATTCCTTCCAATTTGCTACAAAAATGCTCACGGAAACTTTGCACAAATCACCCATGTGCAAAACCTTATTATAAAAGAGATTCACACACCTGACCCTAAAGATAATTTATTTTAATACTTTGAGCTTTTTGTCTCTAAAATATGTGTTTGCAAAGATAACAGATAGGGATCACTAATGTTTTATTTTAATAATACACAACACTCTTTTCTAAAAACAGACATCTTTAAATATAAATGACTCCAGAAAATAAGTCCAGATGTCTCTTCGGAGAGTATCTTTGTCATGCCTATGAAGATTTTTTTAGCTGTGAATCTCCTCCATATAAATTTGTAGGAGTCAATACAACTACTTATCACGGCATGCCAAAAAACAGATGAAGTGTGTGAACAACACTGGAGAAGAAAGGGGATTATTAATGATTGATACTGAAGTAATCCAGCTACTGGGTTTTACCTGGGAAGGTAAATGCTGCTGTGTTTACTGGGCAAGCGAGACTTGTAGGCACAAAGGATACTCTACATCATGAAGGACATAATTTCTTCATCAAGTCCAACAGCAACCTCTTTCTCATTCATCTGCTGCTTCAGGATGTGTATGTGTACAAACAAACAAAACAAAAAAAGGTAAATGCATTTACCTTGTCATTAGGATTATACTGGATGACATATTCTATTTGTCCATTGGGACCATCATCAATGTCAGTAGCACCACTGTTTCCAGAAAATCCTGTGAAGATGGTTGTTCCAACTGGAGTTAACTGCAAGAACAGAGATGGACAGATACACATTAAAACCTTCAGGTATACAAGAATCAAAGACCTGTTTGCAAAGTCTTCCACCCCACCCCCTCCACAGGTCTGGTCTATAATGCAAGGCTGACATCCTCTCCTCCCCTTTGTTTACGCTGGAATCTCATGTATGAGCAAATATTTAGACAGTGTCCTCAGACTCTACCTCAGCTGATGCCAAGCATCACACAGAGAACAAAGCCAATTTCCACTTTTATTCCCCAGATTGTCTGTGTCAGGACAGCACTCCATTTGTCTTAAAACAGATGAAAATTAAAAATAAAACTGTCTTGAAATTGTATTTATTTCATGATTTCTTTCAAAGAGATTAAAAAAAAAAAAAAGCTGCTTTTTCAGACTCAGGAAGGAAAATAAAGATGAGCTGCAAAAGTAAACAGAACTTATTTAACAGTATCTTCAGGACAATGTACATAGTGCTAGGCAAATATTCTACCACGCAAATACAGACACTCAGAGAGATTTACAGCTTAAAACAAACATAAGAATGAGGCTGTTTCTCCAATATTTTGTTGGCAGCAATTAAATACCCATAATATGGTATTTTGCAAATGAATCAATTTGTAATTATGATAGCGTAGATAAATCAAGCATGAAATCAAGACCCATTGAGATCAAGGACAGAAGTCCAAATGACTCCTCGGGAGTCATCATTTTGGAATTTTCATATTCAGAAAACTTTGCAAGTAATCAATCCAAAACAGAAAAACAAATGAACAAAACAGTTCTGGACTCAACACAGACATTGCTCTTAGCAATGCTTCCTGCTGATGTTTTCACTGCATCCAAATTTTTTGGCCCTTGAATTCACAGACCCACTGACTTCTACTTTTCTCTAATTTTCACATTAAGTTTGCACATCTTTACACAATAACAGGTCTTAAATGGTTTGAAATGTTGTAAAAAGAGAGGGTAGCAAAGGACAAGGAGCCATTTCAAGCATTTGTTGCAAATGTGGATGGTATTTCACTTTTGTATTTTGTAGTTGACAGCATAAATCAATAATTATTGTCCATTTCCTCCTACAGTCATAGTTTCTGGTCTCCTTTTAGTTAAAGAGCTGCTAATTAAGTGTTTAATGTCTGTCAGTTCTCAGAGAAATATTTTCAGGGCTGAAGACACCAAATCTTAGACATAAAAACCAACAATTCAAAGCATTTTTTATGAAAGAACAGGTGGGGACTTAATTTACAATACTTACATTACCTACACTGATGCCAGAATAACGGTATCTTTATGTGTTTTGCTACAAACTTGACTTGCTTACTATCAGTATAGATAGAAGTATCACACGTGAGTGGAGGAAGTTGACTGTTCCCTTGTGCCTCTTAACTGCGAGATAATTTACCTCGCAGAAAGTCTCTGGTGCATGAGTAGCCTTTCAGAAATTCAGGAGAGCAAACACCTTGGGAACACGAGCATCTCCTGACAGTATACAACCAGAGTCAACTACCACGGACCAAGGAGGAAAACTTACTGATTAATAACAGAGCATGTGGGTAGGGGAGGAGAGGCTTTCTCATGTAGAGGGATAGAAGACCAAAGCACCTGGAAAATTTAGCAACTACAAAACAATTAGAGAAGTTTATAGGAGGGTCTGTAGCTTTTTCCCCCCATGTTAATGGTGAACTGCCCATGGCTGTTGCCAGACACCCACACACCGTGCCCCTTCAGCCCCTGCTCAACTGCACAGAGGAGGAAAATCTGATGAAGATGCTTGAGGATGAAGACAGGGATATCACTCACTCATTCACCTCACATGCAGAAGAGACCTGACTTCGAGAAAATTAATTGAACACATTGCCAATTAAAAATACATTTGGGTGGTGACAAAGGAAGACAAAAAAAAAGCACCTTCCCCTGTCTCATCCCCTTCTCCCAAAGCTCAGTTCTGCTCCTTCACTCTGGACTCCTCTCCTCCTCACCCCTCACTGCCACACCAGCATTTTCCCCTTTCTTAAAGCCATTGCCCTGAGGTGTAACCCTCGGAGCTGAGGGGCCAGGCTGTGCCTTCTTGGAACCATCTAGAACCAGTTTAGGCAGCCCCAGCCTCCCTCACAGACCCGTCACCCAATGTAACACTAAATAAAATAGCTTAAACCAATTAATAATCGGTTAAATGACAGAAATGAGCACTCCTCCATCAACACCTGCAGGCGGCTGTAACACCAGCATGATCTCAGGACAAGAGAGAAGTTACCACTGGAAATCAAACAACAGGTTTCTGTCACAACAATCTGGTCCCATCAGAGCAGCTCAGGAGCTGACCGTCACCCAAAGAGGTGTTTGCACAGCTCCCAAATGCTGCAACACCACATCTTAAAATGGGAGAGCAACATTGCAGATGAGAAGGCTGCTCTAAAAGGGCTACCTCTGCAGCTGCCAACAGTCACAGAATCCCAGCATGGTAGGGGTTGTAGAGGACCTCTGGAGATCACCTTGTCCAACCCCCCTGGCTCCAGCAGGGTCACCTAGAGCAGGATGCCCAGGATCACATTGTGCAGGTGGGTTTGGAATCTCTCCAGAGAAGGAGACTCCACAGCCTCTCTGGGCAGCCTGGGCCAGGCTCCTGCACCCTCACAGGCAAGAAGTCTTTCATCCTGTCCATGATGGAACCTCCTGGGTTCCTGTCTGTCCCCCTTCTCCTGTTGCTGGCACCACTGAAAAGAGTCTGGCCTCATCCTCTTGTCCCCTGTCCTTTAGCTATTGATCAGCATTGATCAGATCCCCTCTCAGTCTTCTCTTCTCCAGGGTAAACAGCTCCAGGGCTCTCAGCCTTTCCTCAGCACAGAGATGCTTCAGTCCCTTCAGCATCTCCATAGCTTCTGCTGGACTCACTCCAGTATTTCCCTGTCTCTCTTGAACTGGGGAGCTCAGAACTGGACACAGTACTCCAGGGGTGGCCTCCCTAGGGTAGAGTAGAAGGGCAGAAGAACCTCCCTTGACCTACTGGCCACACTCTTCTGACTGCAAACCAGGAGACCCCTGGCCTTCTTGGACACAAGGGTCCACTGTTGGCTCATGGGGAACTTTTTGTCCATCGGGATTCCAAGGTCCTTCTCCGTGGAGCTACTTTCCATCAGGCCAACCCCTCACCTGTAGTGGTGCAGGGGGTTATTCCGCCCCAGGTGCAGGACCCTGCATTTGACCCTGCTGAACTTCATTAGGTCTTCCTGAGGCTGAGGAAGGGCTGGATCTATACAAGTGCTCACAGAGGAAGGATGCCAAGAGCTGCATTGCTCTGCAGCAGCACACAAATGCTTAAGTTTCCACAGAATTCAGCCAGGAGCTCTGCTCAGCAATGGTTATTTGCCCTTTTTTCATCAAGAGCAGTTGTACTGGGGTCCTGACAAGGTGCAGATAAATGATGTCTAACATAAAAAGTCTCCAGCATTGTAAAGCACATCACTGAGCGATAACAAAGGAGACAACTGTAAAATGAACTAGCTGTAAACACCAGAATTACAACTGCAAGCTCTTAAAGTAGAAGTCAAAAGCTAAAGTCTTGGCTCCAGTGTATTACATCCAAAGTAACTGACTGCAGATGTGCAGACTTGCATGAACCTAAACCGCAGGTTTCTATTTTATCTACATTTTCTTTTGTGCAATACAGATGATATTAGAAAGCACACTGAAAAAAACCCAAAAGAAATCCCCTGCCACTCCCTCTTCCTGAGAGTTAGGAGAAAAATTGACTTGTTTCACTCAGCTTTCCAGCCTGCCCAAGATCTCATATTAGAGATTACTGGAGCCCTTGAAAAAATTCAGATGAGCTCTTCACTGAATGTGTCTCAAACTCCATTTCCAATCCTTTGAGAGGCACTCAGCATTCAGTGATCCACAGTATTTTTACCCTGAGATCTCAGTGCTGCCATGATTTACCATTAGCCAGCAATAGCACTTTTACCCACAATTTGAGAGGGCTTTCTGACAGACTGCTGTCATCATTATTGTTGGAACAATAGAGGGGAACTCAGTGCACTGTATAAAATGTGACTATATATAGTATTAGTGTGTATGTATACACACACACACTTTATCAGTATGAACAATCCCACTGTTTTACTTAAATAAGGATTACTTATTATATACACAACCCACGAGGAACTGCATTGCTAAGAAATGAGACAGGTAACATGGGAATGAAAGACATTTCTCTAGAGAGTATTATGCAGGTAACTCGTTTTTTAGTACATGCACACATTCCCCAGACAGTAAAGACTTAGCCAGAGCTCAAACCACCCCACGCCATGTCTATGCCAACCTGCAGCAGACAGGTTCCACGCAGCACCCATTTTCCCATAGTTTCCAACTCAGTTCATTCTCTGACAGATCTTACACCAAGTCTTCTGGGAGATGGAGGAGCTGGAAATAGGCATACGGAAGGGTTCCCAAAAAGACTGTCCTAAAAATAGGTCCAGAAAGTGTTGCATGAACTACCTCTACAGAGCCCCTTGCCTCCTTCCCATTTGACCTGCCTACTTCAGAGAACATATTATAAAGGAATTTTGTTTTTCCATATCACATTTTAGTATCACCTACAAAAAAGGGACTGAAATTAGGTAGTAAACTCCTTGACCATGCTGAGTATCTTACGCTAAGCAAGATTAAAAGTTAGGAATTGTAAAGAATAAAATTCTGTGAGTGTTAGTGACAGTCTGAGGATAATGATCTCTGTGGGAATTCAGTGTGATGAAAAAGAACCACAATTACAAGAAACAAGTAAGATTTCAAAAGAATGCAATTAAACAAAAAGACAGGAAATACACACAATAAATCTTATTCTTCCACAGTCAACAGCTGTAAAGCTTAAAGATCCCTTCCATAGATTTATGTATATTAGAAGCCTAGATGCAGACAGGAATGTTTAACTCTTCCATAAAACATCTTGAAAGTAAATTTTCCTATTATTGGCTATTTACAAAGTTAAAAATGAATAATTTTTCACAGCGGCCCTGAACAGCAGAGCAAAGTAGGATTTACAGTTAATCATTCTGAGTTAATATTCTTTTGATGATGTCTACCTGCAGAAATTATTTCAATACCACGAGGAAAAAGATATGAATAATTAGAAGACACGAGAAGATAGGAAAATTCAGCACAAGTTATAATTCTCAACAGCCCAAAGCTAAAGTTTTAAGATGACTGAACATCAAGAAACACTCATTTTGCAGAGGATTCCCATCTCTGCCAACTCAACAGGGAAAAAAACCCACAAAACAAACAACCCCAAAACCAAACCAACTCTAAAATGTTAGTTTACAAACAGTTATAATGTTATGTATGTTTAATAAAGTAATGATGACTTCAAACCCTATTCTAGTTATTCCACTGCTATTTCCAAACAAAGCCTGTTATTAAACGTTCCTGAGCTTACAAACACTCCTGTAGGTTCCAAGTAAGGCTCACGTGAAACACTAACACAAAAAAAGTCAGTCCTATAAAATCCAGACAATGTAGAATTAGAATTGTAATTTGCTGACAGAAAAATTGTTGTTTCGTGTTTAACATGAAACACAGCAGTGCTTCAGCAGTAACAGAGTTGAATTTCTAGTACCTCTAGGAGGATACATGTATTTACAACCCTTGGTTTGCCTGTAGAGAGTTAACCAAGATGCATAATTCTTCTGAATTTCAACCTCACTACAGAACTTTGTTTTACTATACTGCAATAACTCATATCTTTAAGTTGCTAATATGCACGGTCAAATTTAGCCTAGGGCTAATATCATTTTGTCAGGATTTTTTCTAAATGAACAGTGATGTGACATTTTCATAAAAATAAAAAACATGTAACATGCAAAACAAAGAAAGTAATCCTGCAAAGTATTTGTAATCATCATAACAATGTTACCATCAACCTTAACTCATATTTACTTTAATGAGGAGATTCACAATGCTGTGGACAGCAGACGAATTTGCTTTTGCCTGGAGACATTCACATTCTTCATCTTGAAAAAGCATTAGAAACAGAAAAGGGAAATTGCTCCCAAATAGTAGCACCTCAGTAAAGTCCTTCCACTCTTACACTGCACTAAGGTCTTGGTAATGCCAGAGCCTGTTATGGACTAAGCAGGACTAACCCAGCCTCACAAGCATGGATGCTCAAGCAGCAAGGGGAAAAGAGAGAAGAAATTAAAAAAAAGAGAAAGAAACATTAGTGACAAAGCACCCAAATCCCCCACTTTTTAGAGGGTAGTGGCACTGGGTCAGCTGCAACATGAAGGAAAAGAGCCTGTTTCTGTCCTGGTGCTTGCACAGCCTCTGTGGTGTGCTCCAGAGCAGCAGCCCAAGAGTCATGACCAACTTAGTTCAGATGTTGGAGCAGCACTACTTAGGAGCTGACTTAATTATACCACAAATCTGTTTCATAACCCAGACAACCATAAGAAGTCAATAGTTTAATTACAACCTCACTTCCTTCACTATAGCTTATGCATAAAATGCCAGTTAATTTTTAAGCAGATGGCTGTTTTGTGTCTGCAATGACTATTGAGGACCAGAGAGAATGGAGACTGTTTATATACTTATATACGCATAAACGGAAGTGTGCACATAAATATGTACATATATTCCCTACCACACCAGAAAAGAAAAAAGCAGGGTGGGTTTTTTCCCCTGTTAACTAGCTCTAATTAGGTATTCAATTCCTAAATTCAATTCCTAAATTACCTAAATTGAAAATTATTACCTAAATGCTCAGGTAATAATACTATGCTTAAAAAGCACATAGCTATTTTAGGGAAACAGACATTCTTTTCATACTTTAAACTAAGCTGAACTTTAAACCCAGTTTTAACTGTAACTTAACACAAATACCAGCACTGTCACTCAAAGCTAAGCCACCAAGTTGAATTAACAGAACAGGCTTCATCAACATTAACAAACAGGAGAATAATCACACTGCAGCTATGTATGGGAAATCAGAACTTCTAAGATCCTCCTGAAGAAAGTATTTCCTCAATAAATGTGTAATGGTAATATTTATACTTCGGTGCAAAAGACACATTTTCAAGCCACACCAATGTCTCTGCATGCTTTCATTTTAGATCACCTTACACCACGGTCTTCTATTCTCACACAAGTATGTGAATGACAGAAGGAAACACTTAAATCCCTAACAATTGTTTGACAATATCCATAATAGATACAAATTCTACAGTGCCCGAGATCTGATGTAATAAAAACAGAAGCAAAACAACATCTTGAGCAAGAAAGGAAAGGAGGGACAATGACTTATGAAGAAGAGAGACACCACATAAGCCACCAGATTAATAAGCACACGTATTTGAAGGATTTGTGAAGTTTGCCACAAGGCATGGAATTTGCTCTCTTCGGGCTCGTGCACTTGAGGAGGATCTCAAAGGGAAGAGAAGGGAGACTGAAGGGAGTATTACCACTCAGAAATACTGAAGTATCATCAAGTAGGTGCTAATGATAAAATTTCCTACTCCTGCAACTCAAGGATGGCTTTGAATACCAAGTAAATGCTGCTATGGTATTTCTGCACTCACACTCATGCGACTTCTGATGCCGTGACAAGTACCTTGGACAACGGGGGAAAGTTTGATACAGAATAGTCAGTATTTCTTGTAACAAGAATTTTAATATACACATGATGTCAAGCAACGAGGGGGTGTGTGGAATTGGTCAAGAGCTATTCCACAGACTGCCTTCGGTCTTCTTAGAGCTGCAAGTGCCTGGAGTGTGTGTGGGCTCCTTAGGGAAACACCACTTCATGTTTCCCAATCTTTAACGCTCTTCCTTGAGAATCTGCAAGGGACACTGCCAGACAAAACACCCTGGATTAGGAGAGCTTTTAGTCTAACTCGGTGTAGACATCCTCCATTTCTAACCAATCAGGTGTAACAACTGAGATACCTTTTGATATAAACCCAAATAGCCACTAGCCTGCCAAATCCGTCTCATTCCAAGCCTTCTGGAGTTACATGGGCTGAATTTTAAACCATGTCTTTTTCTCTGCAAACAGAAGAGACATGTGAAACTAGGATTTATGTTGGTATTAGGATAACCCTCAGCTTCTTTTACAGATTCATTTTAGTCTGCCTTGGACAGTTCACAAACAAAGAACACTTGACATAAAACCCATTCAGTTTCTACAAAAATACAGTTTTACCCCTTGACATTTCTGAAACTGAAAAACAACCTAACGAAGTAAAATCTAGCTACAGCTATTTGTTTCATATTACAGGGGCCAATAATTAGATAATAGTTTTGAGTACTTGGGAAAATCGTAGCCCCCAAATTGACACTGTCAAAATTTCCTGGTTAAAAAGAATAGGAGACATTTTAGAGATAGAGGAAAAAACCTGTAATGCTCACACGTTCAGTAGCTTTAAATAATAAAATCTACTTATCCTTTTATTTGCTTTATGTTACTTATATAAGAGAAATTTGTGTACTGCTTGTTTACAAGTGAGGTTAAAAAAAGACAGAGACAATGAAAAAATAACCACAAAACCCTCATTCCAGTGCATTCGTGTAGTTAAATTCACTAGAGGCAGTGCCAATTACTACCAGAATAAACTATCATTAACAAATGTAATCACTCACTATGCCTTTGAGAAAGTCTGAGATGTTTTGTGAACCTTTTTTCTGGTTAATTAAGGAGAGCATTAACCCACTGGGTACTGCTGAAGGGCCCGGTGGTGCCATGTCAGAAGCTGTAAGTGAAACAGTGATAAAACGAAACAAAGGAACTAATTAAATCAGGACTGCAACTGGTGGAAAAAGCAACACCGCATCTTCCACAATAATAAGAGAAATAAATGATCGCACATCTCTTGAACATTGCTAAATTTTGGAATAGAAATCATTTTAAATGTCGCCTTTTTCACTCTGTCTTTTGGACTTTTTTCTGGCTGTGGCAAATCCTTGCTTCCTCAGTAATAAGTATTTTGTGCCCTTCAAATTCTGGCAAGTAGGAAATATCAGGAGATGGACTGTCAAAAATTTGTCTGAAGGGAAGCAATCTCAATTTAAAAGGAGTCACCAGTCAGCAGGAGACCATTAAGTTTGAAAAACCTGTATATTCTTATCTCAGCTTCAGGTGTCTACTACGAAATAAAGTGTGTGGTTTGGGTTTTTTTTTCCCCCTCCATACTTTTGGCTTAATTAGGCCTCAACTCATCAATCATCTCTCCCTCTCTGTTCCTGGGGCCTATGAGATGTCCTGCACATGACTACATGCTTGGTCAGAGCAATGTAGTGACTGTAACAAGACACAGACACCTTGAAAAGCTCAATCTCCCAAACAAACCAAACTATGCAAGTTTTTTTTTTTTGAAACAGCAAATCAGTTCTACAGAAATAAAACAACATGAAAGCAGCCACACTCCTTTTCAGAAAAAAAAAACCCAGAAAGGATACAGAGCATGCTACATATTGAACAGCTTTATTTTCCTGAATGCAGCTGTAATTCTTTCAGTCTTTCAGAAGACTGACCCATCTTTCCATTCTCCTCCAGAAATGTCAGTCTAGACATTTCTACTTCTGCATTTAAGTTCCCACTTCCATTTCTTACCACTAAAGCCCCAGGATGCTAAGTTACAGAAAAAACACATCCTTTGTACTGGTTATTAGCAATTATTCAACCTCTAACACAATAAAAAAACCCAAGCCCTTAACTTGGGTTAACTTGGGTTAACTGTGAAATGAAGTTGTATTAGTTCAAGAAAGAAACAAGTTTCTCCTTCAAGTAATATAGAGAGATCCAATCCACAACCTTCTATTCCATTTAAAAAAAGAAAAAGCAAAAGAATTCCATTCACAGACACTATTTTATATGCAGCAATAAACCAAAACCACTCTTTGTCAAGCTTTAATATTGTTAGTAAGACCTTCTGAACTATTTGCTTTTCATTTGTTTTTCACAAATACATTTGTTTTATTTCCAGGTACAACTGCATAACACAATGAAACATTTTGTGAGTTGAACAGAAATCAGTGTTTCACTCATTGAGATGAGGCTCCAGATTCCAAGATCTGTCCTGGTATAATTGTCTTCATCTTCACTAAGAAAAAGGAAGAGCAACTTACATGCAAAAATCTTAAGTATACAGCCCATACTGTGGCTTTTTAACATGACACAAATATAAGGGATTTTAAGCCAACTGACTTGACCAGGTTTTCAAATGAGAAGAGAAAGAACTGAAAGCTGACGTATAGCAATGATACCACACAAAAGATAAGGAGGGGAGAAAAGGTAAGTGGTACTGACCTCATTCACTGCCACATAGTATCTCTGCTGCTGGAACCGAGGGGAGTTGTCGTTCCTGTCTCTCACCACAATCCGCACTTCGTGGTTGATAATGGTGCCAACCTTTTTGTTCACACACTGGACTTGCACCACGATGGACTGAATGGACATTGGTGGCTGGAAGTAAAGAGACATTTTTATAATGCACGTTCAAAACCTGACCTAACAGTGACATTTATCCACTGCTGTTAACATCACCCGGGTTCACTGAAAGCCCAGCAGCCTGCCTGTGTCACGTTTAACACTCCACGCTTCTCCCAGAGCGTCCTGACTACAACTCATGACAGCAAGATTTCAAGTAGACCAAAGCGTCTCAAAGCTGAATTTTGCAGGCTGAGCTTAGTCGGTTGTATGTGCTAACACAGAAATAAAAATGCCCAGCATGATTAGTCCTTCACGCTTCCCTTGAGATGAGAAACAACAACAAAAAGCACATCTTTTAAACACCTTCTGATTACTGAAAGATATCTAGAAAATGTCATACATTTTAACCTTTGGTTTATTCATACTGAAATTGAAAGGTCAAGTCAGAAATAAATTCTGTATGCTACCACTTACAGTTACCAAGTCATTTAGAAACAACTTGGTCACCTTTAAGCATAGACAATCCAGAGCACAGTTGTTCTTAGTCCAGTGAACACCATAATAGTCAAATAAAAAAAACCAACAACAACAAAACCAACCAAAACCATCCAAACTTCAATGGGTAAAGGAACTGAAGCTGGAAAGGCTACTACTACTTACCTGAGTTAGTAAAACAATTGTAAGAAGAAGAAGAATGGAAAAAGAACCTTTGGTTGACATGGAAATGCAGAGAGACTGCTATGGAAGTACAGCATCCCAGCATGATTTACAATGTTCCCACCATGGCCAGCGCCAATTTATGCATTTGAATCCATAGCCTGGCAGGTAAAATACTGATGGCAAGCCCAGTTTGATTTTGTATCTAAGACTCAGAAGAGAGCAAGACAGCATGGGAAGGGCCAAAATGACTAAATTCTCTATTTATTAACTTGGAATTCTTCAAGAAAATAAACACCAGAACAATACAATTTAGACATGCCTATGCCACACTATTCTGTACAGTGATCAGAACCAGGTTTTTGAGCTGAGATCCTGAGACTTATACCATAATTATATATCTATGTAATTAGCCTTTCACTCATTCTAAAGGCTACAGTTTCTTTGATTAATTAATTTTCTCCAATATTACTATAGTGTATTTTCAAAGCAAATGGCTTTTTTAACCCTTCAGACTTTGGCACTAATCACCTCCTAGAAAGTCAGTAGGCTTGGGGAAAGAAGGGGGCTTTACAGTCATGTTGGGATCTTACATGAAATCTCTCTCCCTCCCTAAACGTTTACTCCTGACTTTCTCTACAAAGCAATACAGTGTGAGTTTTTAACTAGAAGTCCATTCTCGTAGCTGTAAAAATCTGCAGCAGGCTATAACACAGTGCTGCTTTTATCAGTGGAACATCTAACATCAGTAGGAATACACCAGATTTTATTTCCATTTCCTGATAAACTTTAATAAACACAAATGAGTAATTTTACCCAGCACTACAGTACTAGGACTAGGAAATGTAGCAGTTCTCAGCAAAAAATGAGGAAATAACCCCTTAAATACCAGTAATAGCTACCTCTAAAGAAGAAAATGTACACACTCTACTTGTTTCCTTGCAGTTTGAGTCTATGTCTTGCAAAGAACATCACCAGAAAGCATCTGTGTTCATAATAATGTGAAGTATTTTTGAGTTTAGTTAGACTGTTACTAAAATCAGAAATCAAATCATAGAATGGCAGGGTTTGGTTGGGAGATCATCAAGCCCAACCCTGCTGCCAGAGCAGGATCACCTAGGGCAGGCCTCACAGGAACGCATCCAGGAAGGCTGTGAAAGTCTCCAGAGGAGACTCCCCAACCTCTCTGGGCAGCCTGTTCCAGGGCTCTGTCACCCTCACATGAAAGAAATTTTTCTTCACGTTGAGGGGGAACGTCCTGTGTTCCAATTTGTGTCTGTTGCTCCTTGTCCCATCACAGGGCATCACTGAAAAGGACTTGCCCCTTCTACTTGTTAAATTTGACAAGGTTGTTTTGCTAAAGTATCTCAGATTCAGAAAAGTGTCACTACAAGAGGCACTGAAAAAAGACTTAGCACTGATCTAACAGGAGTTAGCTTTGTTTCCTAATGCTATATGGATATGTAGACTTGCACGGACTGAACTGACCCTACTTTTCTGAGGGTGGATTCTGAGCCTCATTTCCCATTAGGACTCTCACTTTTAGCCCTGGCTTAAAAATAAAACCAAAAATTGGAATGTGTTTTGGTGCTGGGCTCTCTTCTGTAACGGTAGCCACCCATTTGGTACTTGAGGAAACATGGGCTCTTGGACAAGGCACTGAGAAGCCTTTCCCCTGCCATATTTTGTGCTGCATCCCTTAGCTTCCCATAAAAAACCAGTTTGTGAATTAAAACTAAATTAAGAACAGCTGAATACAATTAGCTCTTTTGAAGGAAGCATGGAAATGAAGAAAAATTTGCATGTTGTTTCTGGTACTCACAATAAATCTCAAAACACATGGAGCAGAGGAGCAGACACATTAATCAGTCAAACTAATACAAAACAAACTTGCATGCACTTCAAGGAGAACTCCTGATCTTTAAAGCACTCTTTCCATGTTGATTACAGTCACTTTGGAGTCAATTTTCCTTTCAGGATCTGGTGAATGGAAGCAATGCTATAAAGCTGTGAGAAAATGTCTATTTTTAAGTGTTTCTCTTCAGTGAAATTAGAATAGATGAGAACACTCCTACTTATTTTGTGCCTTTAATCTTTTTTACAAAAACCAAACTTAGCCTGATAGTATTTCTTTAATATTAGGAATATTTGGAACGAGCATACGACACAGTTTTTACATTACCTTAAAAACACCCAACAATCTAACCTAGCACATTCTCAATAGACTATGTCAAGCTGTATGAGTGACATAAAATATTCACAATCCCATTGCTCGCTCTCCCATCTTCTAAGTCAACGTAACACAGACAGACTAAGCTTTTAATGAGTGTCCTGGGATACAAGGTGAGCACTACTTCTTCCTAACTGCGGCCATATCTATGCAGGGGCAACACATGGAGAGCTGTGTGAATGTCTCAGCCTTGAGTTGACCATAAGCCCCAGGACAAACAGAGCAATGCTGCACCACACAAAGAACCAAAGCCTGATCTGAGCTTTGAAATTCCTCAACAAATGGCATGCCCTGAGTCTCAGTTCAAACCACTACTTGGCTTCCTGCGAAAGTAAGATGAAGAGAGCTTGGAGGGAGTGCTTCAGAGGTGGTTTCAGCCACACTTTCATGTATCCAGATGGCATCATCCAATTGGGCATAGTTTTTCCAGAAACACCTGGAGGGTTTCAGCCACAACCCTTTGTATTCAAACTGTATAATCAATCAGGTAAACCAGGGGATAAAAGCCCTAAGGTTTAGCTTAAATCTTGGGAGTCACCTTTGCAATGCTCACCTGTATGGGGACCCTCTCCCCTTGGTCAGGACATCAGCCAAGGTGACTTTTCTGAGATTGAGAACGAATATTTATCATGCTGTAAGTTTGCAAACACTGGTGATTAACTAACACGTATATAATGTTTAGCACGCTTTTTAATTTGTTATAGTGTATTCTTGCTTTTAAGTTGTAATAGTACATTCTTCCACCGTATCCATAAAAACCTGAGTTAGTGGTATATTAGATTTCAAATAGATGGTTTGCTTGGGCCTTACACTTAAATCTGTGAGTTCAAATAATTCATTTGCTTAAACCACACAGTCCAGTCTCTTTTCACCACACCCCCTCCCCACAGAGCTGCTTTCCAGCAGGTCAGCCCCTCACCTGTACTGGTACAGGGTGTTGTTTGCTCCCAGGCACAGGACTCAAGTATTTTTGATTCACTAAAGAAGTTTGGGTCAATATACTGCCAACCCACACATCTATTGGTTTAGTCTTTACTGCGGTGTTCATCCACATATAAAAATTGTGCACACAGTCAAGTTTTACACGTTCCCAGAGAGTCCTAATGAAGAGTAAAATTAACTCAGTTCACATCCATCTGGGGACATAAGACAGACACAGCTATTATATTACAGTGGGTCTTGTGTTTATGGGATTTCCATGAGCACGCCCAGGTTTAGGAATTAATGTCTGTGGGGAGGAAATACAACCAACAGCAATCCCAAACTTACATCTCTGTCCAGAATTCGGCCTGTGCTGTTTAGGTACAACCTCTGGCTGATAGGATCGAGGATCACCCAGTAATCGACGTTGTCCTTTAAGGAGAGTTCAATAGTGGGATCTGGCCCTCCTGCTGTCCCTTTTATCAGCATATTGTCAACCAGGATAGTGCCTGCAAAGAGAGTAAACACACCAGGGTGCAATTTATATGAGCATCTACGTTTTTACGTGCTTTCATAACAATGGCAACAGTAAAACCACTGTTTTTTAACTAGGGTTTCTGGTATTTTATCTTTTGAGTGATGTTTAGAAAGTCGGAACATTATTACCTGTAATGAAAAGCTGCCTCTGAATGAATGACTAGATGAATGAAGCTATTTCAGACAATATCAGATGAAGTACTTGAAATGCACAATAATTTAAAATAACGAAGAGACCCATCGTATACAGCCACCTATTTAACATTATGAGTTTTTTCTCTATTGAGCAATCACAACACAATTCCACCTCAAACAAATGTAAGCACTGAAATAACCAAAAAAAGGAATAAATTTTCTACAGCGAGAGTGACACATGAAGAAGGGGGGGGGGGGGGGGGGGGGGGGGGGAAGAGGAAAAAGGAAAATTTAAAAAAAGTCCGGGGGGGGGAAAAAAAAAATGTTTTTACACCTTGAGTTACCCTGAAACAGAAAACTGAATTTTACCACAAAGCCATGAAAAATATGTCTTCCAAGACAAAGACAGTACGTATTAATACCAGCTGTCTATTCAACATATATAAAACATGTGCTTTTTCTTACCTTGTCCCAACCTGTCAGTTAAAACTCTTGCCTAACAGCTCTCTTACGCAGTTCACAGTACCCACAATGTATATAATTTCCTGTGGAAAGCACTCCAAATGTCAAGCATCACTAACTACCCTAAATGTTGCACTCCGGTGCTTCAGATCTGCATGCACAGTATTTATAAACACTTCTTTAAGATGTTTTCTGAAAGATTATCACTACCCAGTTTTCTTCACACTGAAATATTCAGGGAAATGATCTCTGTTGAAGTTCATCAAGTTACGGAGAAAATCTGTGAACATCACTAGCTGCAGAACATTTAAATTAGCTAAAAATATTTATCACATGACCTCCTGTATTAAGGGCCCAAATAATTTATTCCAAAGTGCAGAGTAAAGTTTCTTTACACCTTCACTTTGTAACAACAGCAATTCTGTATAAATGTATTTATCAAGGGAGAGTGGTTCAGAGTTGGGCCAATGCCTTTTCTGGAGAAAACAGTAAAACTAATTACTGCTCTTAACCTCAGCAAACTGGTTTACAGTCCTATTGAGGAAAACACCACAGTAAGGTTTCTTCAATCATTTCTTTTGAAACTACTCCTTAGAATAGAGATGATGGGTAGAAACACTGTCAAACGTCTGTAACTTCGCACTGAAGACCAGTTTCAGGTTAGAGGAGCAATACCAAAGAATCCCAGCATGGTGGAGGTTGGAAGGGGCCTCTGGAGATCAACTTGTCCAACCCCCCTGCTCCAGCAGGGTCACCCAGAGCAGGGTGCCCAGGATCACATTGTCCAGGAGAGTTTGGAATCTCTCCAGAGGAGGAGACTCCACAACCTCTCCAGGCAGCCTGGCCCACAGCTCTGGCACACTCACAGCATGAAAGTTTTTCCTCCTGTTCAAACGGAACCTCCTGGGTTGAAGTTTGTGCCCATCGTCCCTCCTGCTGCTGGGCACCACTGAGAGCAGTTTCCTCCCATCCTCCTGACCCTTCAGCTATTCATCAGCATTGACAAGGTCCCCTCTCAGTTTTCTCTTTTCCAGAATAGGAGACAGCCTCAAAAGCCTTGCTGAAGTCAATGCGGAAAGCACCCACTGCTCTCCCCTCATGAGACTTCTGCAAGGGCTAAAGAGCTCTTTAATTAACTTCTAATTTTTAACGAACCTGAGAATGAATGATTACAATTATATATTTAAAAAAAAAACTGACTTAAAATCTTAATGTGATGATGAATTTCATACAGTCTGATAAACCACTGCTATTTAACTGACCTCACTGCTTTGAACTGTGCATCTCGTTCGACTTTCCTCTGCTGCACTCTGTAACAGCCCTCTGCTTGATTTAACAAAGCCCTTTTATTTGGTTTGTTTTGAGAGAGTGATTCTTTTGTTCTTAAATATGGACTGTTTTTTCTGCAGATATTTATGAGGCACTTGTATCCTCACTTCAAGAGACAGCAGTTTGCAAACAAGCCTTTTAAGAGCCATCCTTATTCTCATCATTTATAAAGAATCTCACCTTTTCTTTCTTTCTGGCTCTTTTCTTCTCTCCCTTTAGATTATCTGTCATTTCTCTCCTTACATCCTGCCTCTGTCCTTGGCCTAAACTGCCAGGGAAATAACCTACGAACAATAACTCTGAATACACACAGTTCTAGGGGGCTGCATCAACAGTTTGTCAGTTAACTCTCCGGACACGCGAGCACAAAAGCAAACACATCCCTTGATGTCTGCAACACACTAATACAACCTCCTTGGACAATTTGCTTTTGGAATATTTTGCACAAGCCGAAGCTCAAACAGTGCTCCACCTGAGAAAAAATCTTTTCCTTTATTACAAAAGCTACATTCCTCCTTCTGCAATTCCTGAAGTTCAGTCTGGGGGAATGAGGGGTCGGTCAACATCACCTGAAGATGATGCCACCACCCACGGGGAGGAGAGGGGTGGTCCAGGCAGAGTCACGTTTCTTGTACACAGCCACTGGGAAGTTACACCCAAAGGACTAAATGTTCAAGACTATTTTAGCACTGTTCCCTGCGCTTCTGTTGGTGTGCAAAAGCCATTGAAAAGGACACTGGGGATTATAATTAGTCATGTTTTTCCTGGCTAATTTTAAAAAAAGACTGATGGGAAAGGTAGCTTGCACATCAACATGAAGTAGACTTCAAGAAGAGCTTTTCTACTTGAGTGGAAACCACAATTTGGCTGCTTTTCCACCTTCACTGAAGCCTGATTGATGACTGAGATGTCTTGTGGAAAGACCACACAGATTTTCAAGGGATTAGTACAGACTAAGCCTCAAGGAATAAAAGTCAAGCAAGTTATTGTCTAAAAAAACATCCAAAAGGCCAGAAACCAATAGACTGTACAAGAGAAGATGTGTTTTTTTCAGGTGTAACATTATTTTTCTGAAAGTAATGACATTTACTACGAAATGTTATCTGAGCTTGTTGAGAATTATTCAACAAGCGGCTACAAAATAAGATCACAAAAATAAAAATTATCCGGTGCTGTAAATATTTTAACAGTAGTTCTACACAACACTATTCCTTTGAGAGGAAATCCAGAAGGTGAAAAATCTTCCTTAGACTGAAATTACTGGGAAGGGTTTGTTTTTTCCAGCTCAGACTCTGTAGATGGTGACCTTTCAAAGGGAAGGGCACTACGAGGGACTTGGGTGCAAAAGCTGTGAAATACACAATTTGCAGTTCATGCCCTACTAAAGAGAACAGACGTGCTTTGCTCTGTGAAGACTCGGTTATTACAAGATTCTGACACGTCTTGGGGATTATTTTAGTTGAATGTCTTTTAAAGAGTAAGTGAATTATGACTGGTCAGGGAATAACCCTTATGCTGGGACATGAACCAGAAAAAGAGAACTCCAGTAGAATGAAACCTGCAGCTCTTTCCTTTTAGAAATTAAGGGGCATTTCTGGTTTCTCTTTCTGCAGTCACCGAGTTGAAGACATGTGGAGCACATCCCATCTCCCCAGGGACATTCCTAAAGGGGTGCACCAGACAAAGGCTCAGCTTTGTGCCTGACAGCAGGCTCAAGAACATTATGGATGGTCAGTCCTAGTGACATTGAAGGAAGCTGCACTTCTGTAGACATACACAACACCAACTGGACACCAGGCTCCTGTACACCATGGCAGTGTACACATGCTCAGTACTGGATGGACCGTGCTCAGCTTCAGCTGTATTTGGTGCAGAAAACTGAGAGAGATACCAGAAGCACCTGAGCACTCACAAGCTACAGGGCTGAAGCCACAACCTGAAGGGAAACATGCCCAAAGTCAAGGCGCTCAAGTGTTTTTTGTCATCCAAACACACTAATGCATCCTTCAAGAACAGCCTAAGAGTTATTATTCTTACTTTCAAAGTGGATGACACTATAAACCCACCCACAACAGCACTCACCAGTATCTCTGTACTGCTTTGCTCTGCCTGCTGCTGATTGTAAAGCAATTTGAAAATGGGGATTATTTTCTTATAGAAAGGTGTTAGATGGATCAGTTGCAATGGTAGTTGCTTTTTTTCCCATATTCTACAGACTTTTCAAAGCTAAACCTGGATCACAAACTTACTCTTCTGCAATTGAAGGCGTATGTCTGTAGAACTGGATGGATTAAATAGTAATAAATTAGAAGTCAATGGAAAATGAAAACTTCACTGCAGAAGAAAATTCTCAGTATTGTCGTGAATTTACTTAGACTCACACTGTAGGTTTATACACAAAAATATGTAATTCTAGAAAGCCACCTCCAGGATTACGTGTTTTCTATTCTCCACTCTCACATCACCAGTAGGGATCTCCGAGAAGTTTCCAAGGTTGTTTCAAGATTATTTTCTGCCATCCTGGCCCATCTACTCTTGTCACACTCTGAATGCAACCACAGCCTGCAAGCAACTACAGAGCATAGCTAAAACCAGCCGGTTATTTTTGCCAAACTGAATTTGACAAGTTCAGGTTTAAGGATTTTATTCCTCATCCTCCCACATGTACCTTACACCTTGAGCCACTGTAAGAATTTGTGTACTAGGGGGGAAAGGCCTGTGCTTAAGGCATTGTACAGTGGACCCAGACTGAGACTGTGACAGTGACCCACTATCTTGTTTTGGTGCTTCCCAACCAACATGAAGACAGAAACTGAGGACTAACCACTCCTGCCTCCGGCTAAAAGGACACAGCAAGATGACAGAAGACGTTTTAGAGGCAGCTCCTGACTGGGGAAAGGCAGGCAGCAGCAGCACTGGGATCACTGGCATTACAGAGCGTACATTCGCCTGTCCCGCGGAACACAGAAAATCACTGTCCTTCCTCCCCATCTTCCCTCCAAATTCACAAGCAATGGGACCAGGGACACACAAAGCCATAGAATAAACACCTCAGTACTTTAGAAACATGGTTTGTTGAAAAAAATCAGACCCACAGCATTTACACTTGACATCAAAACATAAATAAGGATGAAAAGAAACCAGAAGAGGAAAGTTTGATGCTCAAAGGGTATCTACTAAATTCACTAAACCAATTCAGGCTGCAGAGACTCTACTGTCCCAACACAAACACTGCTGAGGGGTGGCCAGGGCTCTGGCTGTGGACAAAGTCTCCAGGTTGCAAGTTTACTCTGTGCAGAATAACTTATTACCTGGGACTTGAAGTCCCATCCTGTAAAATTATGACAGCAAAGGAGCATCTCAGGCTAAAGCAAGCAGCCCATCCTTCCTCGCACAAAGAGGAAAAATTGAAAACAATGAATTTAAAATGCTTACAGCAGGACAACATGAAAAGTTTATCAAAAAACCTGTCTCTAAACCAAATTCTGTCGGTTTTTAAAGTTTTTTAAAATTTTTTGTTTGTCTGGGTTTTTTTTTGTTTTGTTTTGTTACTGTTCAGGGTTGCAGCAGCAGGATCCTCTTATTCCTCCTTTAATGTTTCACTGGGGAAAGGTCAACCTGACAGTGGCTCTTGCATTCTCTTTCAGCAATTGTTTCTGACAAAAAGCCTCTAACTGTTGTGACACCTAAATTAAGTGGGGAAGGCACGCTCGTGTTCAAGGATTGAGACTCAGGTTTGTGGATTTTTAACACACCATTATTTTATTTCTACACAACTCAAAAAAAAACCCCAATACTTCTACCAAAAGATTCTTGTTTTGGATCACAACAGACTACATTTATCCACAATACCGTAACAGCCTACACAGAGCAAACCCCAGAGTCCTACTCCCAGTAATTACATCATAAATCTGAGGGAAATTGGAAAGATACATAGCTCCCAGAGTACTGGAGCCAAGGCTACACTGGCTACTACCTATCCCCTGCTCCAGTGGCCACATTTATCATGGAATCATTTTGGTTCGAGAAGACCTTAAAGATCATCAAGTCCAACTGTTAACCCAGCATGACCAACCACACCACTAAACCATGTCCCTCAGCATCACATCTCCATGGCTTTGAAATCCCTCCAGGGATGAGGACTGCACCACTGCCCTGGGCAGCCTGGGTCAGGCCTTGGCAACCCTTCTGGGGAAGACAATGTTCCTGAGCTCCAAACTAAACCTCCCCTGGCACAACTTGAAGCCATTTCCTCTTGTCCTGTCACTTGTTCCTTGGGAGAAGAGACCAACCCCACCTGTCTCCAACCTCCTTTCAGGGAGTTGTAGAGAGCAAGGTCTCCTCTGAGACTCCTTTTCTCCAGACTAATCTACTCCAGGTTCACTCAGCTGCTCCTCACAAGACTTGTGCTCTAGACCCTTCATCAGCTTTATTGCCCTTCTCTGGCCACACTCCAGCCCCTCAATGTCCTTCTGGGAATGAGGGGCCCAAAACTGAACCCAGGATTTGAGGTGCAGTATTTATAAGGTCTTAAACCAAAAACGAAGCTAGCTACAGAATCCTGCACACGAGGCCTTCCCAACACCTCATTCCTCTTTCTGTCCCCAGCTCGGGAGATGGGCTTTGCTGTACCTGCCTACCTGTATCATCAACAGCAGCACATCCCCACCACCCCCTGCCCCTCCAAAACTTTCTGCTTCTCACATTTCTGCTCTCCTTTTTTAGCCAGCACTGTGTTCAGGAGCCAACATCACTGAACAAAGCCTCTACACATCAAAGAAGACTTTTCTCTACCTTTAGCAGTGTTTTTGCTACATGAGACCACAGGAATCTCTATGGGATCAGACTATGGTCTGCAAAGGCCTTTAGCAGATCTATTGTCAGACACTGGAAGTAGCAAAACCAAACAAGTCTGCAGGAGACAGGTGAGAACTCAATGTCCTACCCATAACACGGGGTCATTTTTCTACTCTGGTCTTCAGAATCTTCACCTTTAGGGAAATTTTTCTATTTTCCTTAACATTTGCAAACTCTTTTGAACCCATTCTAAGTCTGATTGGTACAGAAGACAAATGTAATCACTCTTTTCAAAATGTATCTAAAGGTTTACACTGAATTGATGCTAAAAATTTAATCCCTACAAATCATAACTTTAAAAGGATTTTAATTTTTTTTCTTATAGATGAAAGAATTTCAGTCATAGAATGGGTTGGGTTAGAAGGGACCTTAAAGATCATCTAGCTTCAACCCCCTGCCATTGGCAGAGACACCTTCCATTAGATGGGGTTGCTCAGAGCCCCATCCAAGCTAACCTCAAACACAATTCATCAGATTTTTTATTTTGAAATGTATAATTGCATATGCAGATACCTGTACAACATCAGACAAAAGACCCACCTAGCCTAGTACCCTGGTTGCAGCAGAGGCCAAGAGGCAATGCTCAGGACAGCTCTAGATCTCAGAATGACTTACAGGTCCCTCTTCAACATGCCCCTTGGCTGCAGATCTCCCTTCTCTGCAGGCTTACTGGTTGTACAAGTCAAAAACCAACAACAATAAAAACCCAAACAAACAAAAAACCCACATCTGAGGCATTTATATCCACACAAGCTCTTCTTCAAGAACTCACATCTGCATACACTGGAAAGGCATCAATTGTATTTTGCTTAAGGAAATATACCCAAATCACTAACTACACAAAACATTTAAAACATACTGAATTGGATTGCTAAGGTTGGCACGAGATACTCCATTATCTGTAGAAAAAGCTGCCAACTTGTGAAATAAATATTCCCAGATCAGTGTTCGTATACCAGACAACATGTACGGACACCAACAAAATGACCACTAATAAAACTGTTGCCTTACAAAGTACCCCCCACGCAATGGAAAGGCTATCAAGACAAAAAAAAAATATGCAGGGTAAAATTTCTGGGAATATTTCAAGAAAGAAAACATTCCTCTTTTTACCAGGCAGCACAGAAATAATAAAAATGCACATACTACAGTCAGTGGTGAGATAAAAAGTCTGTGGGCTATTCCAGCAACACTTTGTTTCTTGTCTCATTTCCCAGAAGACTTTGACAACAGCAATTCTTGAAGGTGATTTAGATTTTAAGACACAGCAAACAACAAAAATAACAACGACAACATATGTATAAATAGGCAGAACACAATGACTTTGAGTAAGGCTTCTCAGCGATGAAGCTTCCTGGAATGTCTGAAATTCACTGCTTTCTGAAATTTACTGCAGTTACACACCTTTGATAAAGGCAACGCATTAGCACCAGTAAGTACAGTAAACTTACAGTAAGCTTAAACTCTTTTGTGGGAAATAAATGCAGCATAGGAAATATCCTTGCATCTCACGAGGGACAGATGATGAGGGAAAACACTTTTGAAATGACTAAAGGCGATGTACAACAAGGCTGTACAGCAGAAAGAAGAGCAAACACAATATCCTCTCCCAAACACAAAGCAAATGGTCTCAAGAACTAGTTGGACAGTGAAAATGAAGGGCTTATGGTAGCCATGGATTCAGGAACTGGAATAAAAGCCAGATACATAAACTCAGGAAAAATCATGAGGCTTTTAAGAATAGGAGACCTTAAGCACTGAATGTCTTCAGAAGACATCAGACAAAACAAACCCTACAACCGGAGGAATGGACTGACAGCTCTGTATTCCATGACCCTGATAGTTTGAGAGATGGAGCAGAAACATCATCAAGTTTTACTTGGAATCATAGAATGATTTGGGTTGGAAGGGACCTTAAAGATCATGTAGTTCCACTTCCATTCACACATCAGTTCTCTTCCTGAATTTGGCCCCGTGTATGGAAGTCACCACTGGACAGTTTTTCTTTGCCTTAGTAAGAACTCAAGAGATGAAGGACAACCAGTATAGGGAAACCTTCATGCACAAGCAGCCCCAGGAACACAAAACTTCACACCATTATGGAACGGAGATGTTCTGTCACAATTTGCAAGGTAGAAATTACCCCAAATTATCAGACATTTCTTACCACAGTACCTAGTTCTACAAATGTTGCTTTTGCAATGAAAGTTACCACTCCTGAGAGCACACTGATTTCATCTCGCTAGGGTGAAAACTCCTGGTTCTATTTTGATACTTTGGTGGGAAAAAACCCAAACATGTACACTAACAAAGTTTGTGTATATTCCCAGCCAGAACTGAGCTCCTGGGAATATAAATTCTCTGATTATGTGCAGCAATTATTAAGTTAGGTACCTGCCAACAAAGTGATTTGCATTTAAAAGGAGTCACATTCCCAGCGGTATTCAGGCCTTCCCATTTAAATACATTAGCACAAAACCAATGTCATTTCTATTTCAGACCTGTTTTATTTTATTGAGACCATATCAATAAACATAAATAAATTTACATCAATAAACATTAATAAATGTTGTATTTACTTGTCATCTACCAAGCAGGTGCCCCAGCCAGGACAAAGCAAACACAGTTTTAGCTGTGGGACTACAGAGACATCAGTGGAAGCCCAGGACACACATATCAGCTATCTCCTAGCATAACACATGGCAGGTTTTCATGGCAGGTCTGTGCAATATGGTCACGTTCCTCATAAATAAGACAGACCCATACGTCCCAGACACAGTAAAGTCACCACGTGCACACATCTGAGTCCCAGTTTTATACCATATGCTTGGGAAGTCCCAGCAGAGAGAAGTCCAGTCACAGCTGCTACCTGCAAAACATTTCTGGGAGGAAATGAGATTTATAGAGCTAACAGGGTCAGCAGAGACACAGTATTTTCTCATGAGCATTGCAGAGGACTACAAAGATCACCTAAAAAACACTCCTCTCTGGTACCTCCTTCTCCGAACCTGGGAGCAGACACCCTCACCTGCAAGCACACCTCACCCCATTTTTTGTTCCTCTAACCCAAATCTGTGACATTACATTCAACTCAAAAGTCCAAGCACTTTAATTTATGCTGACTTTCATTAACCTCAGGCTTTCTCTTCCCAAATCCTTCCTCAACAGGTTCTGTCTCTTTCTTTGAGCATGCTCAAGCTGTATCTGCAAGCTGTCGTACTGAGTGCAAATACACCAGATTTTAAAATCAGAAACCAAAACCAACAGCACTTACAGTGTACGCTGACCAGTTCTTAAGTAATACATAAATTTGCACTTACTGGTTGGAAAAAAAAAAGTAACTTCAAAAACTAGTTTTGTGAAAACCTGGAAGTGTTTCTGAAATATCTTAGTGCCAACTGTGATGACTTTTTTTTTTTTCTGAGGCAGCTACAGACCATGGGTTATAATGGTGATAATTTGCAGTCCTTCTGTTTCCTCTCAAGATCTTCAGCTGGTATTTTTCTGTAACACCATTTAAGTTTGGGGAAATTTTCTTTTATCTGTCAGCTCTGACAAATGCTGTCACAATACAAACAGGATTGAATCAGAGACCTGCCTCATTTTTTACTTTCTTGGTTGCTGGGAACAAAAGACCAGGCTCTCGGTACCTACATGCACCAAAACCACAGAGGAACTGCGCTGACATCTGTGGTGTCACCTTGGATCAGCTCGTATGCCAGCTTGACCCAAAAAATCCCCACGGGTGCCCAGGGATCTCAAAGGGGAGCCCATGGCTCCTGCAGTCCTGGGCAGTGGGAAGGACCATCAGGAAGGGCTGCAGCAAGGAAAGGCTCTTCAGCCTTTCAGATTCCTCCTGACAAATGGCAGAACCTGCAAGTCCCCCAGACTGGTTCACCATAGGAGGAAACAGGCAAGTTGGAGTAGTTAAGGATTCCTGGCCCTTTCCCTACAGATAAGCCTCAGGATCTTGGAAGATGCATGTGAAGCAAAGGTCCTCTGGACAATGCTTCTTGACCAACACTTGCTGTCTGGGCATCAGCTCCTTTATGCACAAGATGCACATGAATCTCAGACTGGTTGTTCTGTTTCATTTCTGTTTTTCTGAGAAGATACCGTATTTCTAGTCTACAGAAAACTGAAAAATTACTTATTTGATCACAGAGATTCCTGGTGCTCAGGAAATGCCAAGCTTTAGCTAGGCCTGCCTCAAAATAGAAACCCATATTTCAAAATTAACCTACAATACACGTCTGGGATTGTGCAAATAGAGTGGGACTTGAGCTCTCAATACAGACAAGCAAGATGGTTAAGGAGGAGGCAGGCATGTGTGTGTGGTTGTCTCTGACCAGCGAAATTCTAACGCAAACTATTTTATCAAAAGGAATGTTGGAGCACACAACCCAGGGAGATGGAGCGCGGGGCACCTACCCATTCATGACCTTCCCTCGGGAAGTCTGCCTATTCAGGTAATCCCGTTCAGAGCACATTTCAGAGCAAATATATATTCAAATCTGGTTTAGCAAATCTTGTTTGCTTTCCAATTCCTTCAGCCATTGCTCGAGCAAATCAACATCAGGGGTTTATTGGTTCTCTGTTTAGAAAAAGTTAATTTACACTTCAAACACTCAGGGGCTTATAAATAACGAACCAGATCGAGCATTTATTTGGGAACACCGTGATCAGGCAATGGCCATTCAAGGTGTGAATTAAGTGACCTGAATGTTTTCACCTTAATTAGGATCTATCCCAGGGCCTGTTTGCACACCCTTCTGCGAGAAGCAGAAGCAGCCACTAATGCTCTGCTCTAAAGCTATTACATTAAAATTGTACAAGGCCTATCTGAAAATAGCTTATGGCTATCTGAATTTTTTTTTTTTAATATTTCCTAGGTATCCACTGTGTACTGTGACAACCACACATATGTTTTCTCCTTATACAGAAGTCAAAAAAGGACAACTTATTGATGCTTTTCTATCCTCTCTATCCACTCATGCTACTTTCTTCAAGGAAGTATCCTGGGGGGGGGGGGGGGGGGGGGGGGGGG
>JANVCC010000057.1:8918080-8943235 GCA_025345505.1 Todiramphus chloris collaris | reverse complement strand
GCATCGCCAGCAAACCTGGATTTTCTTGGTGCATCCCCTTCAGTAAAGAAGACAGTAATTAAATCCCCATTTTCCAAAACCTTAGCCCAGTGTGGCTGCTTAAGTCTGGGTTTGGTTCTAGTCTCCCAGCTGCAGATGCTGGAAAGCCACAGATATTGCAACCTGAGCCTCAAGAAAGGGGAATAAAAATGTGAGCATGTGGGAAATGCAGGGAAAAGCCACCATTAAACATCATCCAGGGAGGAAAAAAAAAAGCAAAAATGATCTCACATCTAAATCTATATATCTAACTAGATTTGGGTACAAGTCTTGTTACACAGTACTTCAATCTTACTGTACTCTTGCTATAATACCTGTCCTATTTTCAGAGGCAAAAAGAATCCTTGAGGTGAGGAGTGGAGCACTATGGATCAAATGCACACTGGACTTTATAAGGGACAAAGAAATATCCACAAGTTCTTGGAAAATTCCTTGTCCATTTAGAAAAGTGAGAGATGCCATTTCTTTTTCAGAGAATTTCTTGTGATGCCTCAGCAATGGCAAATGAAGGAGGAGCTACCCCAAAAACTGAGTATCAGGAGAGCCCAATAGCAGGACAGAGGAAAAGGAACTTCTGCCTTTGAAAGTAATTCCTCATTACTCTGCAATAGCCTGTTTTTGGAGGAAGGGTGCACTTCTCCCCCATCCCCCACCTTTCTATTTTTTTTTTTTCATATCACCTAAGTTTCCATGCATTACTGCCTAGCACTCCCCTTCTGTGAGGACAGGGACAGAGAAAACATTTCTTTTCCTGTGAATTCCTTTATTATAGAAATAAAAAGCATAAGAAAAGGGACATCATTATTCACAGATCTACAAGATCATCTGTACCACAGAATTGTGCATAAATCTCCATGAACTGGGTTGACGTCAAAACAACCGACAAAAGAGTGGTTAAGAAAAAGTCACACTACGAGTTTTGGAGCAGAACCCAGATTAGGCAATTTCGATAGCCAGCGGAAAGAGAGGCGGATTACAATGTACAGATTGATACAGTCTAAGATCCCTCCACGTAATTTATTCGCATCACACTAAACCCCACCAAATCTAGCGGATTTATGTCACTGGTACCAACTAACGGTTGTGTTTGCAGACACACCAATACAAAAAGAGGAAAACCAGAAACCCTTGGCACTACAACCTGCCTAGAAGAATTTATTCCCACTATTCACTACAGCCAGCCAGTTATCTCAGATTTCTCTGATTTGGTTGTCAGGGAAGCAGCAAGTATGTACTAACTGGAACATGAGGAGAAGGTTTTTAAACTTTTCATCACTTACCTTGCAGATGACAATTAATTCCTCCCTGTCCCCAGCTTCTGATAGACCTGCCCCTTCTCAAAGGGAAATAACACTCACTAAAGCCTGCCTGAACAGGACTTAGCATAAAGAAGTCATCATTATGTAAACTGAAAACAAATGTTTGGAGGAGTCAGAGAGAGCTCATGCAATTTCATTTTGCATGTAATCCAAGAGCTCTCAAAAAATAAAAATTTGAGTTAGAAAAAAGTATTAGACTTGTGAATAATTCTATTGTATGCCCTATGGAAAGGAAAACTTCAGGCATTTGCTTTATCAAACAGTTGCAGCAAATCCTAAAAGGAAAAAGCCGCAGCATGTAACAAAGAAAAAAATATACTGAAATGATAAAATGTATTAATGATTATACATGTGCACAACTGGTACCACCTGACTTGAGCAGCAGCCCAACTTCTTGCTATAACACTGCTGCGAACCTCGCAACGTTTAACCATCTGAGCTTACTTCAGGACAAAACAAGGGTGTTGTTTTTAAGACAGTAATTTTGAATTACAATAATCGGCTGAAAATAAACCTCCAGCACCTTTTAAAGGTTCTTGCACCTTTTAGTCATTCTAGACTATCTTATCCAGAGCAGCAATTTGAAACGAAGCAAAGTGTTGAATCCTATAACCAAAATATTTGCCTCACTCCTCTGCTACCAGTATCCCACGCTGCAAAGCTACACAGAAAAACCTCAACATTATGAAAGTCACACCTGATACATCTTTTTTTTTTGTTGGTTGGTGTTTTGCATAATTTTCTTGACAATTCATGCCCAAGGCATTCATGTGCTGTACTGATGGGTTCAGCTGAAGTGATTGACTTCACTTAACAGGGACCATTTAAGAAATAACTGCTCAGGGTTACTCAGGTTTTAGTGGTAGCTTAAAAGGTGTGCAAAGTTAGAGAGTTCAGAATGTTGATTTATTTTTAAAATAAAATCAATCACAATATGATTCAGACTCTTCCCATCAAAACTTTTAGCCCACAATTTTTGTTGTAATTCTGTAGTAACCTGGAGGCTACTATAGCCAGCGAGTGATTGGGATGAAGGGCATTGTAACAACTACTTTGCAGTACTTTAAAACACAGAGAAGACTACAGAAGTTTGAACTGCATCATTTTACTCCATATTTCTGCTATTAAAAGTGCAAATAGAGAATAACTTAAAGTAGCTCTGGCGGTCTTAACTTTACATATTTTTTTCACTTATTCAACCACAAGCTCAGGATGCAAAATCAGCACTTGAATGCATCTGATTTCCAGGAAGTGCTTTCAGTTGGCTTTTCAGCCACCAAGACCACATGAGCTGCTCTTTCTACAGCCGTGAATTAAGAGGCAATGGAAGGGCAAACAGCATTAGCAGTCACTCCTAAAAGCTGATCATCAGATTTATTCAAACACTTGACTGTCTTCTTACTGCTTTCCTTCACATCATTTTTTTCTCCATGTCTAATGTCACCATGGAATACAGTTTCTGGCTTATCTAGTAACTTCCCAGAATTGTTCCTTTTGCAAAACCCTGGCAAGGTTTATTGCTAGTTTTGCCCAGAGTTAGTTACTGCATTAACCAGAGGAGCAATCTGTGCCTTGGGATGGGAAGGGAACTGAGCCCTGAGATGGCAAATGCACACAACTTTCTAAAAAGCTTCTTAGAAGAAATGGCCACATCTCTCCTTAAGAGACACAGAACTATGCAACAGCCCATTATGAAAGAATGTATTTTACACTTGTTGAAAAAGAACCAACAGGAGTGTAAAACTACCCAAAAGGCTGTTTTAACAATTCCAGAAAGAAAAAGAGTTTCAACAACCTGAAACATTTCCCATTGCTTCCCCAAGCAGGATGTACAAAACAGGGATGTTGTTTCTCCTTGACACGTCAGAGGTGACACCACAGCAGCCGAGGAAGACAATGTTCCCTCAAGGAGAAGCCAAGAAAGCAGCTTAACCTATTGTAGTTAAAACCCCAAATACCTTCCCTAAGGTGCGTTACCATACGCACTGGAAAACACGGGTTCCTGCCTTGCAGCGATGACCAGACAAGGAGGACTAATTTCTTAAAATGAATTCTCTTGATGGCTTGTACCCTGCATGCAAACCTTAATCCTGCACAGGCTAGTGACTTGGAGGTTTGGGCACTGCTGTAAATCTTTTAAATTGCACCTCAGGGCAGACAAAGAGGAGGGAAAACCCTTTGTGCATCCTAAACGCTCCAAGCATTTATTGTCTTCAATCAACTCACATGGGCTGCATCACCCAGGATTATGTGCCCATTATAATTAAGTGTATGGTAACTGCCACACGTGCCCACACCGATACAAGCTATTTTCTATCGCAAAACCCTTATAGCAACCAACTAATTTCTCCAGTCTTACTCTTTTTATGCCTTTGAAACAGTCCTACGGTTACTGCAATTATCTTCTCAGGTGAGAGAAGCAAGCACCTCTCCAGCCTCTGCACTTTGCTCTAATAAAGCATCCTGCAAAGCCAACTAACCGTGTCTTCCAGAGCCTGCTACCCCTTTGCCACATCTAAACTACAGACCCCTGGGGGCTCATATGCACAAGAAATCCTTTATTGAAAACATCACTGACATATTAATCAGTAGCAAAATGGTCATATTACAGGAACGCTTGAGAGAAATTCTGATTACACGGATATTGAAAATATAATTGGTTTTCAATACTAAATAAATACCCAAATATGGATGCTGAAAAGCTGCTAGCGGAGGGATTTTATTAGGCTCTCGCAATATTCAGTGAGAGTCCTGCCTTTCTCATGCATGTTATGAAAACAGTAGGATGGTTTTTGTAAACTAGACTAACACCTGGTGTTTTGCTAAGTTCTGTTTATGGTACATTGGAAAAATATTTTGAAATAGGTGCTGTAGGACTTGAGCCAATCACCCTAGGAGATGGGTGATCACTGACCAATCACCCTATGGGGCTAGATTATATAAAGCAGGGTTATAAAGTAATAAAGTAGCTTCTTTTGCCTACTCTTGCTGAATTTGAGTGTTGCTGCATCTCTCCGCTCCCGGTATAAACAGCAACACCCAAACAAGTGAGTTGACAGCCTTTAGGAAGCCTTTAGGAAGCTGTGCCCCATAAACTTTCAACACCATGCTCCCCATCACCAGCAATTTGTCTAAAAAGGCACCTAATGATCAAGTTAATCAAGTTCACTGGGGAGAGAGCAGCTCCTGAGCCACGGCTGGGAAACCACAACTCCAACCACAGGAAACCTAGAGTGGGATTATTGCCCACTGCAAACTTGCGGTGCTCACAAAAATCAGGTGTATTAGTACAATAGGGAAAATACCTCTTCACATACCCAAATGCTGTCTTAGTTCCACTCACACACCCCTGGCATCCCCGTGCAGGCACTGTGCAAACGTAACAAAGAGAAAGAAAACCCTCAGCTTGGTTTTTGATCAGCTCTCAAATGGAAAGTGGCCACATGAAATGCATGTCCATCCACTCTCAGATTCCCCCACAATCATTTCAAACCCCCTTGCTCCATTTAAAAAGTCTAAAACATGTCTGGAAATCTCAAATAGTGCTTCTCAGGGTGCTGTGAGAAAGAAAGGATTTGGGTCGAGGAAGATTTTCTCCTCAGCTACGGCAACTAAAGCACACAGTTTGGGAGCCCATCTCGCACATTGCCTTCCTCTGGTAGGAGAGATAAAATTAATGGTGAAGGGCAAATACATACATTACAACCTCTGCTTGTGGCAGATGTCAGGGCAGAAAATAAACTGTCACCAGGAGAAACTGCCACAGGATGAACTCCTGCTACGGCCCAAACATTGTGGGACAAACAGGTAACATGGTTAATGTGACTTTTTGCAGAAAACCTACAAAAGAAGAGACAGCGGGTACAGAACTAACACTTCTTGAATATAGAAACAAGCGTGGAGACATCCACACAGACCACCGAGCTTGTAGAATTGGCAGCTGCTATGCCTCTTACATGATTATTGCTTTCAGCCAATCTAATTATGATCTTGCACAGTTTACTGTCAGTGTTTGCTGAAAAAGGTTGGTTTGGCAGCCCTTAAAAATCTGTTAATACTTAAAAAGCCTGAGGAAATCACACTCATTTTCTTCATGTTCTCAGAGTATTTGCTCTGAACCACAAAATGAAAAGCATCTACATTTTCAGAATTGGCTTTGTTTTTTGTTGTTGTTGGATTTTTTTTAAAACAAAATTGACACCAAAATAAAGACAAATAACACCAATAAAGCCAAAATAAGAGTTTTGGATGGAAGGGGGAAAAAAAACCCAAACAAGCCTCAGAAACCTCATGATATTTTCTGATGCTTTCTCAAACACAGCATGCTTTTATCTTTACACCAAGCAATTCTAGCAACACACCATAGGAGCAAATGATTTGTGTAGTTGAGTCTTTTTTCAATGGTATTCCCCAGCTTGTGCCTTTCCTGAATGCATGCTGGAATCTCTTGCTTTCTTTTGACAGCAATACTAAGCAGCACAGGATGTGAGCAGATTTCAAAGCTAATTGAGAATAGGAACAGAGAGCCTAACAATATTAAATCAAAAAACCTGTCAAGTTTAGCAACAGAGCATTTGCATCTCCTTTACTCTGTTGTACAAGTTTTCTGTTTGCACAGAAAGAAACCAAAATAGATGTCAACTTGCTGTGTAAATGTCTGATACCCAATAAGGAAGAAAACAAGCATCTCAAATGCTAATGAGGCATCAGCAATGTTTATTTGCCAAGCAAATTACTAAAAGGCAGTTAACCCTGACACTAGCAAGAGGAAGGAAAGGCAGCAAGAAATAACCCACTTTCCAACCTTCCCACACAAGCTTAGTGATTTGGTTTTTTTACTATATTAAACAGCACCATGACACAGACCTGAGCACTGGAAACCAACAGTCGGCACTGGTAATTGATTACTATGGTCTCCAGGATGTTTTTTGGCCATGGCCAGCTGGTTCCTTAGCCAAACGATGGCCAGGCACAGCTTAGGAGAAGCCACCACCCAAGCTTGGTTGGAAGTACTGGCTTTGGAGGCCAAGGGAGTGTTAATAGTACAGATTTGGTCAGACCCATGGCTTCAGGGCCACAGAAGAGGCCCTCATGACACATACCTTACAACTAATAGCACTCTGAGTGTAAGCAAGCAATCAAAACTTTGGCTTCATCATTCAGATTGCTTCCAAGTCTCCTCAGTCACTGATGACCAAAGTGAACACCCAGCACCACGTGCTGGAATCCTTACCTAGAGAATTCTCCTTCCCATTTTTTCCAGCCTGCAAAGACAAGGACTGAAACAGCCTGGGAGAGGAGTATAAGGTTTTAAATTAATTTTGGGCTTGACTCTATTCTCAGATCTGCATCCCACTATAACTGCATTAGTTTGCGCCCAAGGTGAAGCAATGGTTGACACATTGGTTGTGACTGTTTAAAGAGGTCAAGCAAAATAAATTCCTTCCAGTTGTTCAAACCTAACTCATACAAGTTATAAACCAGAAGGTGAATTTACCAGTCCAGTCAGAAAGTTTAGGTATTATTTTGAATGCTCTGACACTGTAACAACACTTTAGAACTAAATGATTAATAAGCTTTTACAAAGAAAACAGCTCACATGGTATTAAATCCACTTCCTTAAAAGAAAACAGTTCTTGTCTAAAAATATACCCGTGCTAGTTTACAAATCTGAACCTATTCAGTATCTAGCCACAATACTAAGGCACACACATATTTAATAACACATTTTTATTGCTTTCTTACATGTGAGGAAGAACTGTTAATAAATTGAAGAGATCTTTTTAAAGAGTAACTTCTCTAACTCGCTACTATATGGAACCCTCAATTACTGCAGATCTTAAGCCTGCAAACCCAAAGCATTCAAAGGCTGCTTGATACAAATAGAAAGTCTATAAAAACAGGCAACGTAATCCATAGTTACAAAATAAGATGTTCGTTGGAGCGCATCGCTTCTGAGAAACACTCACAACTCACTGCAGACAAGCTACTCTGCTTGCCCCCTCCAACTGTAACTCAAAACTGTGCTATCCTGAAGACACATCACCAAGAGAAAAGCCCGAATAAACAGGGATATTGAGTCAACTCTGCACTGCTTAGCCTCAAACTGCAGAAATGACTGTAGTTCTGTTTGTTAAGAAACTGATAAACAGGAAAGGATCCAGTAAAGAAAAAAAGATAATAGTGCATAAGTAACACTACACAAGAATGCACTGACAGATCTGACTCGGGAAGAACCAGAACATCTTTGATGCCTCTGAACGAGCAGTGACAGTAGGTGGAAGTACCAGCTATGAAAGGTAGAGTAGATGAGAACAGTATGAGAACCATGTCCAAATGCTAAAAACATATCAACAAACAACCAAAAGAGAGGGCAACTAAACAAAGGTAATCACTAAGGTTAATCAAATATAAGTGTAATGTAATAAATAGGTATTGTCCCTTAAAGTATTTTTTCAGATTATACAATTAATACTGTACTATAATGTTATCCCAGCAATACAGAGATAAATGTTAATTTAATACTCTAGCATGTAGGTCATGACAAATAATTTTAAGGTCTATTTTGATTCTGAACTTCATGAACTTATAGGAAAAAATAACAATCTTACTACCCAAAAATGTAACAGTCTTGGCAGAGATCTCTTCTTGCATTGCGTCCATTAAAATGTCTGTTATTGACTTGTTGGAAAAAGGTCACAAAATGCCAGAGGACTCTTCTGCTACTACATTTTCTTAAGTTACCAAGGCCTTCAACAATTGTAGTTGTCTGTTGCTTCTGTAAATGCAGAAATAACAGATCAAAGAACTCTGAAAAACACTGCGCTGAAGTCCAAGGCATCACCCCGGGTGAATGCCCCTACATTCAAAGAATGACGATATTTGCCTCCTCATTTACCTGATGGTGCTTTGGTTTGTTGTTTTACATCTAAATAAAGCTATTTCACCTAGCTAACAACATACCGAGGCAGACAATCCACACAGCAATATAAAACAATCTTTGTAGGCCATTTAGAGTCCATCATCCTGAAACCTTTTGAGCCATTACATTCACACCGTAATTTGGTAACTGCACAAGAACCAGGAGCTACAGAGCTATGAGATGGAATTCACAGGAGTGATCGGTCAGGGGGCACTGAGGACCAGCATATTTTATTTCCCTTATATAGCTTAACCCACTCATGAACTGCTAGCCAGGAACAAATGAAAAGAGCTGTGCGGAGTAATGAGATATTGGATATAGCAGCATTATTACGACATTCTGCTTTCCAAAATCTAGTTTTAAACCACACACTCATCGACCAGCTTTGATAAACTAAAATGGAGGGGTTTTTTAAATACTGGAGTCATAAATTGTACTACTTTCCCTCCTTCCTTACCTCCCAAACATATAATATTTACCAATGGAAATTATTTCCAAAATGAAGCACATTGTTTTTTTCTGAGAGGAAAAAGATAACAATATACTCAACCATAAATTTTATTCTTACAAGACTGTTCCCTTTCCCCCAATTCTGATTTCCTGTACCATCATTACCATGCCATTTAAGGAATTTGCCTATCCCTGAGCAGTCAGCATCGAATATTCAGTGCTGCTTTCCATTTTGACGTGTTGTTACAGAAGAGACAGTTTTATTTTCTTCTCAGTTTGCAGAAGACTATGCTTGAAGGGGTCAGAATATTCCAAGAGAAAACCAGTGTCATCTGAGAAGCCCAGTAACAGCTGATCAGAGTCAAATAAACAGTGTCATAAGGAATTCTTCACAGGCAATCCAGCCTTTCAGCTTTTTTTTTTTTTTTCCTTTATATCATAATTTTCAGTACATTCTTGCAGGAGAGAGGCTTAAAAACTAACTGGTATGTTGCTTAGATGGAAATCACTGCAGAAAACCCCACTCTGTTACAGATTAAGAACCGACATCAGGGACCAGGCAGAGCTGTACTCAATACAAAGTGTTGCCTTTGTTCCAACCGTTCCTGTTTAGCTTTTTGATAAATCAAGATTTCAAAATATACTTTGTTGAACCCCAAAAGTATTTCTACTCAGGAGCTCAAAACTCCGAGTGAGATCTGATTAGTACAACCCTTCCCCACCATTTTACTCCTGCAGAGTGTGATTCTCTATGTGTGTGGCAAAAAAGACCATTCCTCTTCAGGTATCTTTGGTGGCCAGAAGCTGCATGTTCTCGGTTCTGTTCAAGTTTAGCTTCTAGTCCAGGCCCTGCCAAGAATGTCTGCACATATGGAGACAGGGAGCGGCTGCTTTCCTATGGAATTCATCAGGCTGGACAACCCGTTGACCGCTGCTTTGGGTGTGGTATTGGGACCAGGCAGCAGCTTGGAGAACAATGCTGGAAGACAAATTGGTTCCTCTATACACACTCATTTAGCAGAAGGAGCTAGGAACAGAAAATTTTCACAGGCTAATGGTTTTGCTGCTGCTCTCTCTATGCTGAAGACTGTTTGGTTGTGTCACTACTGTTCACCCTAACGCCAGTACTTAGAATTTCTTTCTTTACATTCACTTGCACAGACATCACGGAGCTCTCTTGCCTTAATTTTAAGGTATCGCCTTCACTGTTTCTGGTTATAGCCAAATCAGCAGGACTGAGGGATTACACTCATGCTAGACCTGAGGGAGCCCCAGTGGAGTCCCCCACTGACCTGCCAGTGGAGGTACACAGCCCCCTGCCCAGGATTCACTGGTGTTCAGCAGCAGGTCCCTGATTGTTCCTGGCCTCCTCATGGGCTCCCACCATAGCTGTCAGCTGCGGACCTTGGTGAAAACCACCTCTCATGCTCTGCTCAGTCCACCTTGCCATCTATCACGGTTTAGGGTCAGGGCAGCCCCTTAAACCTATAACAGACACTCTCCGTTAACCCCCCCCTCCCTATCCAGAGGAGAAAGAGAAAGGGAATAAGGGAGAGAGACTGAGCGATTAGAAAAGGAAACTAGAACAATTTCAATGAAAAGGAAATTAATAATTATAAAAATGGAATATATACAAATATATACAAAACCAGTATGGAACCCAACCCCCCGATGGTAATTACATCACCATCACCACTGATGCTGTGGAGGCACTGGGGGAGTCCCAAGATGGGAGCTGTGTTCAGGAGCTGGATTCTGGCACTGGGGTCAGGAACATGCAGACTGGATTGAAGGCAGAAATGGACAGAGTTCTCCTTGGGTGCTCCGAGGAAGGAACCAAGAGAAGACCCAAGAGGATCCCACAGCTCTAGACCAAATATGCCGTATATGGGCTGGAATACCTCGTTGGTCAGTTTAGGGTCCCCTGTCCTGTCCGCTCCTCCCTGCAGGTGCAGCCTTTCACTTTCTGCACCCCCTAACTTGGTACACAAGACCCAGCAGTGGCCTTGGTCTGCACACCAATCCTTGGCAGTAACTCTAACCATGGGGTGTTATCACTGCCAGAAGCAGACACTGTCTGTGAGAACAGGCTGCTGACTTCAGACAGTGCAGTTAATTAGAAGAACCGAGATGAAAAGTAAAATCACTGAACAGAATTAGTTCTGTTCTCACTCAAACCAGGACACCATCTCACAGCACTGGCTATCCCGATTAATTACAGTGTTCACAACCCACACTTAGCTACTGACCCTCTGTGTTTTTAACGCAAATTTAATGCTGAAAACTGCTTTAATGGAAGTGCAAATGAAACCAAACCACAATACTTAAACTGAGCATTTAAACTACCCCCAAACAATTCAGCAGTCTTTTAATAGAGACTTTACAGCATTTCCACTCCAGATTACCAGTGAACAACTGAACAGTAGTAGCTGCAAATAAAAAAAAAAGTGTTTCAGTTTAAACATTCATAAGCCCTGTTGCTGATGACAGATACCTGTCACATTTCAGACGGTGCTAGGGACAAATTCTGCTCCGCATAAGTTAAATCAACTTCTTGACTCCCACTCACAAACATTTCAGTGGTAACAGAAGGCAATCAGACCTCTGGCTTGGGAAGACATGTGCAAAGATATCATTTAGAACAATACAGTCAACTTGGCTTTTCAGAAAAGAGAGATGGGACATGATTAAAAAAATGGCCAAAGCCACCAAGGCAAACTTTTTGGTTTCACTGGATGAAATGCTTCAAAGAAAAAAAATTCAAATAACTGTTGAATAACGAAAACACCTTGGTAGTGGAGTAGCAGTTGTAATGTGCCATGAAAAGCTATTTACGTAATGGACATGTGGGGATTTGGGCAGAAAATTGACTGCGCAGGCAGAAATCTGGCAGAAAAGCTCTCGATCACCTCTGCAAAGCTCACAGAACTTGCTCAACTGAGAACTTACCTGAAAAGCACATTCAGGAATGAGATGAGAATAACTACCATTTACACAAATAAATTTACATCACCTGATTTTGCTGAGTGGCACATGGAGGAAGTAATAATACTGTTTATTACAGATAATTACATTATCTGAGAACTCAGAGTAAACTGAAGGAAGGGGCACATCTGAGTATGTTAATTTAGATGATAAACAGAATCACTGATACGATGTTACCTCGGGGGGTAATATACCACAAAAAACACATGCATGCAATTGCATGTGGCTGCAGTGGCTCCACTCAAGTGACTCCCAAGGCACTTACTGGGCAGAATGAGAAGACAGACACAGTAACAGGAAAATGGAGATGTGGTGGTGGTGGCCCTCTGGAAGCCTCTCAGAGTGGCCAACTCTGCTACCTGAAGGAATTCCACCAGGCTTGGTGCGTGACATCTCTAATCAGCAATTTGGGTTTTGCGATAGCCAAGAGAACACGAAAAGTGAGAAGTGTTAAGGAGACACTTTTCCGACTCTTTACCAAGGACATCAATTGCTATTGTCCAGAATAGACCAAGCAAAGTGTTATTTCTTGTTTATACCAAAATAGTCAGAATTCTTAACCTCCACACAGGCACACAACAAGTTGATTCAAATTCTGAATTAGATGACACACAGATCAACCCAAAGCACTTATACCTAGTCATTCTTCAAGCCAAGAAATAGCTCAGCTCAAGGATGTTTTGCAGTCACTGACACATGTCAGTGGTAGAACACATGTCAGAAGTGCCAGTTCATAAACACTTTCACTGTTAAACTGTATAGGCAGAATTAAAACTGTGGAGTAAGATTGTTCCCTTGGGGTTTTATTTGTTCAATTTTGTTTTAAATACAGTGGCAGACAAACAAAAGACCAAACAACACCAAGAAAATCAACCCAGTCTTCATAGTAATTCCGGTCAGTCTGAAAACCAATACATGTAAGGTGGGAGGGGAAGGAGGGGAACTTGCTTTTGAGTCTTGTAATAGGAACGTTTCATTCTGGCTGTTGGAAGTTTGCTTTGGTTTCTAGTTTCGTCTTTCTTTTCTACAGTGCAAAGAGAATAGAAACCAGCAGAAATTAGTTTCACATCTTGCATCACTTGCAATGGAAAAGCTGGAAAATTCTTTCAATACTATACGAAAAGTCTGGGTTTTTTTCTGGTTTGTTTTGTGTTTGTTTTTTTGTTTTTTTTAACAAAACAGTTGTCAAATTCTACCCATGCATATTGAAAAAAAAATTCTGAAGAAAATCATGTAATTCTCCTTGTCCCCCTCTAATCTCACTATGTCTGAGATAGAAGTGCTTGCAGAGAGATCTTTGCTACTGCCCAGGGGAACCTTCCTCCCAATCGCTTTGTGTGGCTCCAGGTCTTCAGCTTAGGTAAAACCACAGTGATCTCCAACAGGAATGATTTCTCCTGCCTATTTTGAAATCTTCTGTTGGGGAGTTAACTGCCCTGTTTAATTGAAGCTGTTAAATCAGATCGAGACAATCCATAGCTTCAAGAATTTCCCCTCTTAGCATCTGCTGTACCCACCACAGTGCCTCACAATACATTGGAGATTTGGCTCCAGGCTCAGCTGTAGGGAAAGCAGAAAGAAAATGCAATCTCTTTTCAGAGAAGACTTGGTCCAATTCAAAGCAAGCAATTCTACCAGCAATCAAAGCAGAGTCTGCTTTCTCTGCAGACGGCTTCCTTTTGAGTCACTTCCACAGAGTTAAACCAGAACTCAAACAGTAAACTCACGAAGATGCTCTTTTCTCACAAAGTCCTTTGGCAGCAGCCAGCTGGCATGCAGACATGGTTCTCCATGCTCCTGTTACACCGCATGAAACCATCTTCCTACAGGAACTACCTGAACCCAATCAAGATGTACCACAGCTTTTCACGTTGCTATTCTAAACCACAGCAGCTGTGATCTTCAGTGTGTAGATGAGCAATACACCAGCAGCTACTCTTCTATCTTCACAGAGACTGCACCAGTAAGGAAAAAAAACAAAACAAAACAAAACCCCTAGAAACGTACCTTCCTCCCTTGGGCCTCTGCCCAGCTGCCCCTTGCTCACTGTGAGCTGCTTTCACCAATGCACAGATAAAATCATGCCCTTCTATAAGTCTGGCGACTCTTTCAACTCCCTTTTTTAGTATGTAATGAACAGTTCCAACAGGATAACTTATGTGATGAACTTTGCTATTATCTTTTTACAGTATTTCCTCAAAGCATATGGTTTGCCTATTTTAATTATTTTCCCCACAGCCTTCTCTCCCTATCCCAAAATACATTTACCTAAAACTTCCCCCTTTGTCTTTTGATACAGGACAAGAAAAAAAAAAGACCCTTACTTTTTTTTTTCCCAACCACAGAGACACTGCACATATCTTTCTTTCTCTGCACTCTACCCATTCTTCACAAACATCAAGGCTCAGCAGCATCTTTCTCGTCTGTCAGGTCAGAGAATCATTTTGGTTGGAAGAGACCTTTAAGATCACTGACTCCAACCATTAACCCAGCACTGCCAGGTCACCACTAAACCATGGCCCTCAATACCACCTCTACATGGCCTTTAAACCCACCTAGAGATGGCAACTCCACCAGTGCCCTGGGCAGCCAGTGCCAGGCCTTGGCAACCCTCTCAGGGAAGAAATTGTTCCTACTGTCCACCCTAAACCTCCCCTGGTGCAACCTGAGGCCGTTTCCTCTTGTCCTCTGGCTTGTCCCTTGGAAGAAGGGAACGATCCCACCCGACTCCAACCTCCTTTCAGGGAGTTGTTGAGAGTGAGGCAGTCTCCCTTTTCCTTCAGGCTCAACAACCCCAGGTCCCTCAGCTGCTCCTCACAACACTCGTGCTCTAGACCATTCACCAGTTTCTCTGCCCTTCTCTGGCCACGCTCCAGCCCCTCAACATCCTTCTTGTAGTGAGGGGCCCAAAATCAAGATTTGAGGTGCAGCCTTCACCAGTGCTAAGTACAGTGGTATGATCAAATTCGTAACTATAAAGATGCAGCATACTGACACCACCTCCGTGGTGCACGATGCCTCGCTCAGGAGGCCATAGGGCTGGCTGCTCCACCTCGTTGGTGCAAGACACAGGGTCTCACTGGCCACACTGAGCAAAGCTGCCATTGACCAGCCCCACATGGGATGGATACAGCCTGCCCTTGCTTCCCACATTCTCTCAGCCTCCCAGGTTGCTCACCGGGCAAGTAGGGCAAAAAAATTCAACTTTTCCATTGCAGGCTGCAGTGTCATGCCCGTGGAGACAGATGCTCATGTATTTGTTGCCTTATTTTCCTTTAATAAACAAATGCTTTCTTTAGGGCTTCACTGGAAACAACCCACCTTGTTACTCTCATCTCATTTGCTCTTGCTGTAAGAATGTCATCAATCCTCTACCTCCCAGCAAGTTTCTGATGCATGTTACAACAGTAATTTCAGATGTCCACACAGATTTCAGTATGCTACTATAGTTTAAGGCTTCAAGCATTACCATAAAAATCTGCATATTTGGTCTTGGTCTGGTTGCTCGGCTGGTCTAATTGGAATAAAATCTTACTTCCCAAGGCACTTCTTCATTGTTTGCTACCTGAACTTAATCAAATTCTACCCTATCCCTTATAAGAAAGCTGAGTTTCAATGATTTTCTCCACAGAAGATGAATTCCCTCCAACTCCTCATTTGTCAAAAGCATTCACTTCTCAAGTTCCCTGCAGACTTCCAACTTTAAAAGGCATTTTGGCTTAAATGAAATCCATCTTAAACGGTGACTATTGAAAGAAGCCATGAAACTCCAGGAAAACCTGGAGGCACTGCTAAGCACGTTATTTACCTCCCGGTTACTTACCTTGTTTTATTTATTAAAACAGATTTAAATGAAAACATACCATGTTTATAGTTTTTAGGTAATATCAACTCACCATGCAATACATGCTGGCCAATGAATGTACCTGGCAATTTTACATGGCCAAGAAAAAAAGGCAGTTTTACACTATTCTCTGGAAACTGAAAGTATCTGAAGTGCATGACTATGAGCCTGACCAATTTTATCCCCTCTTCTTCAGACGTTTTCCACCAGAGCAGTGGCAGAGAGATGCAGAGCCTGGAGCTGCTGCTGCCGCTTCAGACCCCTCATCCCCTATTATTAGGGTATTGCTTGGATCAAGGAGCTCAGACAGGGTGCACAAAGGAGTATTACTCACAGCTTTGCCTTTCTTTTCTAATTCTACTATCTTTTACTATGCCAGAGTCCAGGTCTTATCACCAAATACACTTTGGCAATGTGGCTCCTTCCACAGCTGATTATTTCAAAGGTCATTTTGATAGCAATTTTGAAGACCACATAGGTAATGGCTCATTCCTGTGTGCTCTGCACCCAACAATAGTAACACACTTCTCCTTCTGTTGGAAGAGTTACCAGGCAAGTCTCGGACAATGCATCATGGCTTCAAAGCAAGCAATTCCTAGTTCTGACTCTGCCAGCAACGACAGGCAGGCCACGCAAGGGCAGCGCTCTCAGACGCGAGCTGAAATCCTCTGTTCCACAACCTGCCTGCTCCATTTTCTCTAACAACAGGGGGTTAGCAAAGCAGCTTGTAAATCAAAACCTAATGGGAAAATGGAGCCAGCTCTTTAGAACAACACTCAATGGCAGACATTCTTCCATCCTGCATGAAGACTGAGCGCTGGGTGCCCTTGCACCTTGTAATCCCATAATACTGCTGGCTAAGTACTAGCACATACAGAAGAAGTTTGGTCACTGCCCTACACAGTACAAACAGCAACTCCAAAGTTATTGTTCTCACCAACACAACCTGAAGTGGTATTTAAATACTGCTAGAGAGAACATTCTCTCTCTCCTAGCCTTTTAACATTCCCATGCTCCTAGCAGGAAAAAAACCCCCACTTCATACTGGATCCAATAAAGATGCAATCAATTTTAACTGGTTATGTTCTGAGTAGGAATTAATATTTCCCATAAAGGAAGTTAGCAGATTTGATTGATATAGATTAATATGGAGAAAGTGATTTATATTACAAACAGCTGGAAATGAACTTTGCCCTTGCAAGCATTAAGATAATACCAAAGGTCTCTTGGCCTTTAAGTACATACAAATCAAAGAGGAAGAGGAGTTTTTCAGAAAAACAGTGCAAAAAGACCCACTTCCTACAGCAGGAATTTAAGGACTGTTCTACCAGCAGCCTGCTACATTTCCATAGTAATGGCCTATCAACTTCAAGTTGCAAAACACAGCTCTTAAGTTAGAAAACACCCTTAAATACTCAAAGGAGATGAACCTTGAAAGCTCATCTCTGCTTCAGCGCAGTGTGACATGCTACACAGGGGAAGGAAGAGTACATCAGCTGCTCAAAGCAGTGGTAATGACCTACTGAAGCTTTGAGAAGGGCACAGGACTTGATCAAGGGAATGAGTCAACTTCTACACCGCATATGATTGGCAAGAAGCACTGCCTCACACTGCTGCCAGAATCGGGTGGACTCCAGCAGAAGCATCTTCGGTGCTCACCAGGCTTCACTTGGCTGCTCCCCAGTGGTATTAGCACAGCCAGACATCCACCTGCCCTGGAAATAAACAGCGTGGAAGGCTTCTAAAGAGACTGATTAACATCAGGATTGTAAAGACATTAACGCATGAGAAGATAAGGTGTTCGGAAGACTCCTCGCCTTTGCCTGATAAAAATCTACCAACATCTTTGAAAGAAACCTACATCTCTGTCCCACCAGTTGATGTAGTACCAATGAGGAATGTCACTTCCAAAGTAACACAAGAAAAGGGTATATAGACAGCACACACGAATACAGATACACATCTGCTGGGGTGGGGAACTCGAACTGAACACAAGTACACTGACCTACAAAGAAGACATTTTCCTTCAGGCATCAGACCTTGGAATTGCAAGCCGACTCTACAAAAGCACCGGTCCAGTATTTAAGAAGGGTCAAATTAAAAAATAAAATACCAGAACAGTAGAAACCATTAAGAAACAAACAAAAAAAAGCTCAGCTCAAATACTATGCCATGATATTGTCTTCAGAGGCACTTCATCTGCAACATTCTTTGTGGTTCTACCCCCTGCATGGTGATGGACTGTTCCTCACGCTTCCTCTGAGGGGAACAAGGTTTGCCCACTCCTGGAGCCAAGATTCCCTGACAGCAGGCACTGAGGCTCTTGGGTTCTCTCTCCTTCCCAACAACTATAACATCACTGTAGATTACCAGCTGCAATTAGAAGTTTATGCCGGTAATTGAGGTGACACAAGGCCTCATCACAAAGAAATGGATGACAATCCCAGCTACGTTTTCATCCTGCTGACCAGGCAGCCGTAACTCCCCCTTTCACTGAGATACATCTGCAGTGTAAAGCGAGAGGAGACTCATCTCACTGCCATCTCTTTGATCTCACTTTGATTAATTCGGGCAGCAACAATCCAGATAGCTGCACAGGAACAGGCTGCTTCTGCAGTCAGTGGAGACCTCATTCCTATGGACAGTGGTATCCACAGCACACTACATCCATTTATTTACCATTCCCCTACCTTTGGCATGTCATCCGCTCTCTGTACTTCAAGAATCTGAAGATTTGTAATATAGGTCGCTATTGATTTTTTTTCCCCACACTTCTAACAATCTCCATTAATCATTTCTAATTCAGCTGTATCTTTCACTGACAAGAGATGACCAGAAAGAGGACGGAGCTGTCACACTTGGTTAGCTGCCTTTGTTTCCTTTAGCTTTGCATCCCTTTTGGTGCCAGACTCATGTTTTCACCTCGCTTGAGAGGACAGCACAACTCTTTAAACTGGTTGTCAAACTGCTGCTAAGGTTTTCCCATCTTAGTCATGATGCTGTTGACAAAAAAAAAAGTGTCACACGGGCATATTTAAGCTGCTTTAAAAGACAGGTTAAAGATGATTTACCCTGACCCCCACAAAATTCTAATGGCAAACTTCTCTAGATGATCATAATCTTTAAGTAGAAATGTAGTAATGTACACAATAGTGTATCTGCTCTGGCAGAAGCCACTGATCACACACCTCAGCCATCGCCCACTAAGGCAGTGACTAGAAAGCTCAAGAAAGTTCTCTCTTTTTGGCAATATGCAGACCTCAACATACCACCGTGCTGTTGCTGGCAAGGTGAAACACATTGATCTCAGTTAACTTTGACTCCTGAACTTGTGCCAACGCACCACCTCGGCAAGCCTTTAACAGCTTCTGGGAGCAATGCAAGTGCAGCCTTCCCTTGAGTACCTGCAATCGGCAGTAGAACAACAGACACCTCTCACCAAAACTAGCAAATGTATTTTCCACCTAAAATTAAGAGGTTACACAGGCACGTAACCCATTGGCTCAATACCCTCAATGCAGCAAACAGCCAAAAACCAAACCCAACTTGATCAGCACAAAGGAAAACGCTCCAGCAAATGAAAGCCACTGAATGCTAATGGACATCCAGGAAATAACACAGGACAGAGAGAACACTTCACAACACTGACACGTGAAACAAAACACCCCAGGAGAAAGCTGTAACTAAGATAAGCCCCTGAAAGACACTTCAAGATCTTGCCTGTTATTTTTATAGAAGGCAAAAAATCTGAACCCTGGTGTTGCTCAACATCTGTCCCATGACAGGGAAGTCAGAAGCACTGATTGAATCTATGACCATTTTTCAGCAGAAAAAGGTGATTTGGTCACAAGATGCTGACAAAACACTTGATATTTACATTTTCACAGAGGGCAATGTCAACTTCAACCAACCACTGACATTGTTTTGCCTCTGGTGCCAACCATGTAAGCCCACGTACGAATCATAGAATGGCTTAGGCTGGAAGGGACCTTAGAGATCATGCAAGCAAACCTCCCCGCCATGGTCAGGGACGCCTCTGAACTAGACTACGTTGCTCAAGGCTTCATCCTGGACTTGAACACCTCCAGGGAGGGGGCATCCACAGCCCTTCTGGGCAGTCTATTCCAGAGTCTCACCACCCTCATACTGAAGAACTTTTTCCTAAGATCCAATCTAAACCTATTTTCCCCTCAGTTTAAAACCATTTCCCCTTGTCCTATCGCTGGACACTCTTGTGAAGAGTTCCTCTCCAGCCTTCCTGTAGGATCCCTTCAGGTACTGGAAGGCAGTTAGAAGGTCCTCCCAGAGTCTTCTCTTCTCCAGGCTGAACAATCGCAGCTCCCTCAGCCTGTCCTCATGGCAGAGGTGCTGCAGCCCCTGGATCATCCTTGTGGCCCTCCTCTGGACTCTTTCCAACAGATCTATGTCCCTCATGGTGGGGACACCAGAACTGGATGCAGTATTTGAGGTAGGGTCTCAGGAGAGAAAAGGGGGAAAATCACCTCTCTTGATCTCCTGGCCACACTTCTCTTGATGCATCCTAGGATACGGTTGGCTTTCTGAGCCACATGCCAGTTCGTGTTGAGCTTCTTGTCAATCAACACCCCCAAGTCTTTCTCTTCATGGCTACTCTCAACCCACTCTGTACCCAGTCTGTAGTTGTGCCTGGGATTGCTACAAGACCCAATACATGCTACAGGAATAAAATATAATTATGTCAATTAACATGGGGTTATGGAAAACACTAATAACTAACTACTTATTATTTTAAACTGAATTAAAAGCCTGGACAACAAAGACTGCAACTTCCTAAGTTTAAATTTCCATGACTTCAAACGCCATAAGCTAATTATGAAACTATGAAAATAAACCAGATGAAAATTAAAAGGATTAAGAGGTAGGTGGCAAAGAAGTCTCAAAATGCAACTGGGAGGAAATAATTTCATTAGCCACGTGTAAACACACAGGTCAAGGTCTGGAAATATTTTGGAAATGCCAAGTGTCCTGACCAGGAAAGATCTGCTCACCACCAAGATGCTGCAGAGCCCTACAGCATCTCCGGCCTTTTGAGATGGAAAGAGTTGTGGACTCAGAGCATACTCAAGGCAAATACCATATAGCCCCATGCTCATTTTTTCCTCCAGCATTTGTCTGCACCCGCTGCTGGGGACAGGGCATTGTCCCCAAGGACTGATGCAATCAATAGTAAGCAAGAGAAAAATGAGAATGCCAGCAGGATTCTGTTACTGCCATACATGGTATTAACACAACAAAGCAGGAACACCAAGTCCATAGTCCTATGGTCCATAACTCGCAATATGAAATTGAGTCCTTCAAGAGGACTCAGAGAAAGGACCAGACCAGTGACCAAACTGCAGAATATCTGGCATCATAAGAAATGCTTCAAAACTCCTACTTTCAATTTCATCAAGCAGAGACTGAGGAACAAGCCAGTCAGGCTTGTGCTGCCTTAAGGCACCAGGCCACAAATAGCTTTCCCTGTGGAGAATGACAATCCATTCAGACTGGATTCTTACCATGGGAACAAGGAAAGTGGATTTTCTTCTAGAAGAGGAATATTTAACTTTTCAAGCAATTTATCAACAATGTGAATGGACTGTTGATGAACAGACTGTAAGCAAAAATAAAACCTGCACTGGGTGAGGATATTCACATACTCTGAGACAGAAGAAAGTCACAGCAACTTTATAATCTATTCATACAGCAAAAGCACTTTTTAATTTTCCAGTTCTCAGTCTCATCCTTGCACTCATCGAACAGTGAGGTTTATATTTTGAGTTGAGCTGGAAGAGCCATTCTTGGCTAATACCCTGATGTCTTTGATGGGATGAAGCAGGAAAGGGCAAGAGGATTATCTCCACTCGTAGCTTTTTCTTTCTTCTACTTTCTATGGGTTTAACCTAACAGAGAGCAGGCATGTACAAAAAATTGGACCGACATCTAGAACTCCCAAAATACGCGGAGCTATTCCACAGTTGTCACATTGCTCATCCTGCTTAAATGCTTATTAGAGCTAACAGAAACGGCACAAAAAGCGTCAGGGCTGTGCTCCACTGGGGAATGAAAAGGACAGTGTGAGTCGGCACTGAAGTTAGTGTAAGTGTTTTCATGTTTAGCAGTGCAACATCCACAAAATATAAAATACTTAAAGTAAAAGACAAAAGAAAAACTAGTAGCCAAAAGGAAGAGAGGAAATAACAGCCTGGACTGCTCTGACGTCTGCTTAAATTGTCTGCATGGAGAACATTCTTTACCAGGGGATGAACAGATCATCTGAATGCTATTGGCAGGCCACAGACACAGCACTCACAGCTATCTCATCTTGGGCAAATGGATAATTATCCCGTAAATAACACACACACAAAAAATTCTAGCCCTTGTTTATATGAAATTAAGTCATAAACCACATTTGACCCAGAAGGAGCAGATTTACACATTTCTCCACAGCACCAGAAACCAAACTTTTCCAAGCCCAGCCTGAGCCTGGTGCAGAACCTCTCCCAACATGAGGGGAAGCGTGGACACTATGGGCCACAACTTCAAGGTAGGATCAACCTTTCAGTCTTACAATAATCTTTTACAGACTGTTTTACTCTTCTGACATATAACTGCCACAGAATTACCTTTTATTTTGAGATATGTGCATCTGACGCCCACCAGGCATGTTTGCAAATATATGAGTATTCACGCTGAAAACTAACATACATCTTGCCACACATCATAAAGAAACAAAACAAAAACAAGGCAGCATATTTTTCGAATTAGGGTCTCTCTTTTTTCAACCACGCCACATCATATCTCCATAGTAAAAATGACCTAACCTTGAAAGTGCTGCCAGGTGGGAATAAAAGCAGCAACCATTTCCCATCTGTCTATAAAATAAAGGATTAATGAAATAATTTAAAATCAATTTAAAAATAATGAGGCATCAATATGTAGCTACTTCAGCTCCATCAAAATGAATTAACACTTCATGGGTTATTTTTTTTCTTCAGTATCAGTTTCTTTTTTTTTCTTCAGTGTCTTCCAACATTCATCTTTCTTTCAATAAATCGATAGTAAAAATCAAAAATCCCATTATTTAGCACCTTATAAGCACCCAGTAACAACTTGTCTGTTTACAAATAGCTAAAATTTACTAAGTGAAATTATACTTAATGTTACTAAGCTGATAGCACAACTTACCAGCGATGCTTTTTAAGTCAGAACTCCAGGCAGGTACCACCCGCACCCAAATACAAGGATGACTTGGGTCGTCTGGGGCAGAAACGTGGCATAAGCAAAGGCAGCCCCTACAGCAGTGAAGTTGCAGCTGACACAGCGACCAGAGGTGCTTTTGGTGGTCAGGTCTGAACAGCCACCTGCAAACTCCAGCTACTCCCACAGCAGCACTGCTCCTCTTGACCAAAAGGGGTTCAGCTGATTAACTTGAAATAATTCTAATGGTACACAATATTAAATCTACCTAAAATCTCCAGGTGACACACAGGAACTGTTGCATAAAGATCCTGGATTTCAAGAAAGTACAGCAGATGGACTGAACATGTTATAAAAGGCACAAAAAGTATCTTTAATCTTATTACATCACACAGAATCATTTAGGTTGGAAGAGAGCTTTAAGATCAAGCCCAACCATTAACTCAGCACTGCCAGGTCACCACTAAACCATGTCCCACAGCACCACATCTCCACCAAATCCCTCCAGGGATGGGGACTCCACCACTGCCCTGGGCAGCCTGGCCCCTGACAACCCTTCCTGTGGAGAAATTTTTCCTCATGTCCGGCCTAAAACTCCCCTGGCACAACTTGAGGCCATTTCCTCTTGTCCTGGTGCTTGTTCCTTGGGAGAAGAGACTGACCTCACCTGGCTCCAACCTCTTTACAGGGAGTTGTTGAGAGTAATGTGGTCTCCCCAAAGAGCTACAGTTCATGTAGGCAGAATGCATACTGTAAAACACAAGCAGGCAAAACCCCATGCAATGCCATTAACACAGTTTTATTATCTGTTTCCTCTCTAACCCCCTATGCTGACTGATCAAGGCCCCATAAAACATACACACTTCAAATTAACTATGAAAAACATGTCCCGATGATACACATTCCATGCTGGCATTTACAGGTGCTCAGGAACTGTTTGTAATCCTGTATTCTAACTGCTATCAATTACCATAAAAAGGTTGAAGTCTTCACCTACTGTTTGATAAATAATGCATGAAAGAGCTTTCAACAACAGGTAAGAGTTACCATTTCCAGATCTTGAACACTTAAATGTGTAACAAGCAGTAGTCCCTGAACAAAGACTGTTCTCCAGTTGCAGAGCCTGGTCAAAGAAAGGTGCTCTTTAAGTGCCTTCTACAGGCAGCTGAAAACCTGGGGTTTATCATGAGATGCTGTTAATAAAAAAAAAAAAAAAATCTGTAAAGCAGAAGTATTCAGAACCCATACCATATGATGTTCCAAAGGGGTAAAAAAAAAATAAAATCACCAACTCAATCAATTGAAAGCTATGCAATAATAGTTACCATATGCCTAGCTTAAATACGCATTCTTCTTGTGGAAATACATTTTGCAGTCCACTTATCAGGCTTCTCACACTTTTTTTAAGTACCTTTAGCAGGCCCACCTTTAAGCTACACTACAAAACAGGAGGAGCACGTCCTCCTTTTTCAGCTCCTCTCAGCCATCGGCGCTCAAAAGCAGAGACATTCTGCGGGAGAGGCAGGTGTCGGGCTGACAAAGTATCTTAAACATAAAATGTTTCTCAACCCCAGGATTAAGTGTTTGGAGAAGTGCCTCAGAGCCCTTGTCAACTGAGGGACTCCACTTTTAAAAGCAACTCTGCTTGCGATGCTTCAACTGGAGCATTCATGCTTAATGGAAGCATAACCCAAACTCCATATGGTAGCTTTGCAAATTGAACATGTTCATACATTCCAGGCTGATGATACTAATGTCGCCTGAGCTGTACTTGAAAGGAGTTTAATAACCCGGAGCAGTGGTCCCCGAGCACCTCGAGCCAAACACGCAAGCAGTACCCAAGAGGAAGCAGGCACAAACCTGTGAGGAGTCCTGCTACAATACGCAGCCAGGGGCTACCAAGCCAAAAATGCACCCAAGATGTGACAGCTTTTCCTGCATGTGCCAGTTAGAGAAAAACACAGACACAGCTGAGCAAAAATCCAATGCAAGTTAAATGCTGTGGAAAAGACACAAGGTTTTCTTCTTCCAAGGCCCTTCTGCAAGGGCCTTGCTTTTACAAGTGGGAGAAATTGCCAGTGAAGTGCACTCCTTCATGCACAAGAGAAGGCAAAGACAAGAGACTAATGGCTTCTGTGACTCTTCAGATACATGAACACTAACATCCTATTGAGGCTGTAAGGTCCTATCAGGAAACAGCCTTGAAATTGTGAGAGCACTCTTAATATATATTCTAAATAGGATAACTGGAAAAAAAAGACACAAAAAACAAACACCAAAACAAAAACACCAAAAAAACCCAAAAACAAAACAACAAAAACTCACCACAAATAACAGAAAATTCCTTTAACAGAAAATTCCTTTAACAGAAAATTCCT